>CAUYUJ010018293.1:151610-189110 GCA_963575745.1 Prorocentrum cordatum | reverse complement strand
TTTGTTTTTGTACGATTTCCTGGAATTTTGGCAGGATGTCTCGAGCGAAATGCACGACCCCACCCTAGCACGACCATACCCCAGCACGACCACACCCCAGCACGACCAGACCCCAGCACGACCCCAGCCACCCCAGCACGACCCAGCACCCCAGCACGACCATACCCCAGCACGACCACACCCCAGCACGACCCGACCCCAGCACGACCCTACCCAGCAAGACACACCCCAGCACGACCACACCCCAGCACGACCTCACCACAGCACGACCACACCCCAGCACGACCACGCCCCAGCACGACCACGCCCCAGCACGACCACGCCCCAGCACGACCACCCCCAGCACGACCACACCCCCAGCACGACCACCCCCCAGCACGACCACCCCCCAGCACGACCACACCCCAGCACGACCACACCCCAGCACGACCACACCCCAGCACGACCACACCCCAGCACGACCCGATCGATAAATCACAGGGTGCGGAGCACCCCAGCACGAACCCACCCCAGCACGACCCCACCCCAGCACGACCCCACCCCAGCACGACCACGCCCCAGCATGACCACACCCCAGCACGACCACACCCCAGCACGACCACTCCCCAGCACGACCCCACCCCAGCACGACCCCACCCTAGCACGACCACACCCCAGCACGACCACACCCCAGCACGACCCCACCCCAGCACGATCACACCCCAGCACGACCCCACCCCAGCAAGACCACACCCCAGCACGACCGCACCCCAGCACGACCTTACCACCGCACGACCACACCCCAGCACGACCACGCCCCAGCACGACCACGCCCCAGCACGACCACGCCCCAGCACGACCACGCCCCAGCACGACCACGCCCCAGCACGACCACCCCCCAGCACGACCACCCCCCCAGCACGACCACCCCCCAGCACGACCACCCCCCAGCACGACCACACCCCAGCACGACCACTCCCCAGCACGACCACACCGCCTTGGTTGAGTGGTTGCCTGTCGTCGTGGAATGTTTCGTGGGGTGTCTCGTGGAATGTTTCGCGGGGTGTCTCGTGAAATGTTTCGTGAGGTGTCTCGTGGAATGTTTCGTGAGGTGTCTCGTGGCTGTTTCGTGAGGTGTCTCGTGGGATGTTTCGTGAGGTGTTGCCCAGTTGGGTATCATGAAAACGTGTCCATGCTCCACATGTCTATATCCCTTTCCGGGTTCGTGGGTCCATCATGTTTCAGTTCACGTGCTCCTCCCGTGGCTCGCACCCCTTGTCTTATTAGGGGACCACATGCGAACCCTACCCCTACCCACCACGATTTCTGAGGGGGAGGGTGGGGTTCACTTCGTTCGGGAGCTCCCGAGCGAAGTGACCCCCCCCCCCCTCAGAAATCGTGGGGGGTAGGGGTAAGGTTCGCATCTGGCCCCCTACTTATTACGAGGACAGGCCCCGTGCCTCAGAGTGCTTTGCTGCCGCCCGAACGGCAACAACAACGGCTCCCGCCTCCCTGGGCGCGGCCTCGGCCGCCCCCGCCCGCCCACCTCTGGAGCGGCCCCTCTCCCCGCCCCCCCTCTCCGCCGCCCTGCTGCCCCGCCCAGTGCCTGCCCCCGCTGCCCCGCCCGCGCCCCGGTGCTCCCCCGCCCGTCTCGGGAGAAGGGAGCGAGCACACAGACATGAATTTCATCGCCGACTCCCAGGAAAAGATGTATGGGAAAAGATGGGGCGGGGGCGACCAAGCGACCCCGAAGATGCGGGAGAAACTATGGGGCATCCTGGGATTCGTGTTCCAGGCCTCCTAGATGGGGTCAGAGCAGATGGGTTCGGAGGATTGCTCCGCATCGCCGATGCATCGCCGAGGCGGCTCGATGTGGAGCCCGATGTGCTTCACGTCGACGTCGCCGATGCATCGCCCACGTCGCCGGTGCATCGCTGGTGCATCGCCGATGCATCGCCGACGCATCGTCGACGTATTGGCGATGCGGCGCGATCCTCCGACCCCGTCTGCTCCGACCCCATCTCAGAGGCCTCTAGATGTGTCCCTGGGCCCCTTTACAGCTCCACCGAAGCCCCCAGTGGGACCGCCCGCATGCGTCCGCCACCACCCAGCAGAGCCCTTGCTCCTTGCGTTTCACCCACCCAGTACAGCGTTTCGTGGCCCCATGGTGGGCTCCACCGAATGTCCCAGTGGTACCGCCCGCATGCGTCCGCCACCACCCAGCACAGCCCTTGCTCCCTGTGTTTCACCCACCCAGTACAGCGTTTCGTGGCCCATAGGGAGCTCCACCGAAGGTCACAGTGGCACCGCCCGCATGCGTCCGCCACCACCCAGCACAGCCCTTGCTCCCTGCGTTTCACCCACCCAGTACAGCGTTTCGTGGCCCCATAGGGAGCTCCACCGAAGGTCCCAGTGGCACCGCCCGCATGCGTCCGCCACCATCCCCACCCAACCCAGTACAGCCATTGCTCCCTGCGTTTCACCCACCCAGTACAGCGTTTCGTGGCCCCATAGGGAGCTCCACCGAAGGTCCCAGTGGCACCGCCCGCATGCGTCCGCCACCACCCAGCAGAGTCCTTGCTCCCTGCGTTTCACCCACCCAGTACAGCGCTTCGTGGCCCCATAGGGGGCCCCACCGAAGGTACCAGTGGCACCGCCCGCATGCGTCCGCCACCACCCAGCACAGCCCTTGCTCACTGCGTTTCACCCACCCAGTACAGCGTTTCGTGGCCCCATAGGGAGCTCCACCGAAGGTCCCAGTGGCACCGCCCGCATGCGTCCGCCACCACCCCCACCCAGTACAGCCATTGCTCCTTGCGTTTCGCCCACCCAGTACAGCGTTTCGTGGCCCCATACGGAGCTCCACCGAAGAAGATATTCACAATTACGGTACTCACAACTGCATATAGTTGGGTCTTTCGCCAGGCTGATCTTCCTGAGTCGTTTTTTGACGGTCCCGGGGGCCGGTGAGGGCCCGCAGGGGCCGAAAATAGCAGAAAACCTCCCGTCATGATTTTTCATTACAGTCAACCCGCAGAGTAAGGATGGGCACCCTTCCCAAGGGTACGTACCCTTGCATCCTCGCCTCCTCGGCCCAGCCTTGGCCGCTTTCGTTGGCCGCGGCCCGCTCGAGAAGCTTCGAAATGGGCCTCCAAGGCCCTTGCATCCTTATCGCGCATCCTTATTGCACGGGTTGATTGTACCCCAGGGGGTCTGGGAGTCCAGGAGCACGAGACGCTCCGCCAGCCAGAGCCAAGAGAACGCCCAGGGGTGCCCTCGCTCTGGGCCGCCGCGCCCGCGTCAGTCCGCCCGCCCTCCCTCGCGCGACGGCGCGCGGCGCCTCTGACGCAATTCAGAGCCGCCCAGCTCGACAGAACCGAACGACCATACCGCCCGTCGCTTCCGCCCGCCGTGGTCGCCCACTGGGGCGGACCGCAAGCGGACGACGGCGACGCTCCTCACGTCCTCGTTCTCGCCCCCCCCCCCCCCCGGCCTCCGCCAGCGCGGGCCGCCAGGGGTCGAGCGGGCGATCGGCTACAACATGGACGTGCCCCAAACTCGAGTTTCTCGTCGGATCTGCGATTCAGTCGGGCCCGTCCCTGTAAACAGGAGGAACATTCAAAGATGGGGGAGAAAATCGTCGAGGGACGATTTTTTAGCTGTTTTTGAGCATTTGCGGGTATTTTCTGAGTATTTTTGATCTTTCGTCCAAAATCCGCCTGTAGGGGGACATGCCCGACCTGAATCTACGAGCAAAAATGCGTAGGGTGTTCGTAGTGCAACGAGCATCTATACGTATCGACGTGTACTCGACGAGAGAAGCAATTCTGGGACACCTTAATCTTGTAGTCGATCCCCGAATCGAGCGATAGGTTCGCCCAAACGGAGGAGAAACGTCCGCCACAGGTTGCGTTGGCGATCGACTGCAACATTGACTTGCCTCAAGATCGATTTCTTCGCCGAGTCTACGAAAGTACGCAGAAGTATCCAGATCTCGACGAACACTCTACGTCTTTCTCTCGGGAGTTCGATGCGAAAATCAAGTTCGGGGTACATCAATTCTGTGGTCGATCCCCGACTCGAGCTTTTGAGGGCCCCGGGCCCCGGGGCCCAAAAGCGAACTCCTAGAGGCCGAAAAGGATAAAAAACGTCGAGATCCCAGACGTCCGACACTCCGACAAGAGTGGCACCGCCGGTTTTGGGCCGTTTTCGGCCCCGCCGGGCTCCGGGACCGCCGAAAACCGATCGTTTTTCTACGGGTCCGGGGGCCGGCTTTTCGTCCTGAGTCGATTCAGGAAGAACAGCCAGCCTTGGGTCGGGCGAAGAGAACTATGCACATGCACCGATCCTGGCAAGGCTCATCCTTGACCCAGGATCGGTGCATCTGCCTTCCTCGCCAAGGTAGAAGGGAGTATGCACCGATCCTGGGCTCAGGATGGGCCTGGCCAGAATCGGTGTATGTGCATAGTTAGTTTTCCTCTATTGGGGAAGTGGTCCAGACCTCCAGTGCCCACGCCTCTAAAAACTCGGAGGAGCCGGATGTCCGGGACGGTGCGTGGGGCGTGTGGATCTCCGCCCACCACCCAAACCACCCCAACCCAACCCGAAGGCCCCGATTTGCCTTCCATTTCCAGTGTGGGGGGTGGTGGGGACGGGGAGCATGGGAAAAACACATATGAAGCTCGTACCCCCCCCACCCCGGAATTCGGGTCTTCGGGTTGGGTTGGGGTGGTCTGGCAGGTGACCAGTTGGACATGGTAAGAGTTGTGCGTTGAGCCACGTACATCGTAGATCTACGAGCATTCTACGTAGTGTGGTTCGTAGGTTCGACGAGAAAGTCAAGTTCGGGGTGCATCAATCTTGTGGTCGTTCCCCTGAATTATTCGAACCGCGCCAGGACTGCGTTCTCAGTCTGCGTGCCCAGAGATCCGATGTCGTGATTTTTCCCGGAAAGGGCTCAGGCCCAGGGTTCTCTTTTAGTTGGTAAACCTGTCCCCCGGTGCCAACTTGAAGGAGGCCGGCGGATTTTTTCCCTGATAAATATCGAGGTCGAAGGAGGCCGGCGGATTAAAATTTGAGGATGTCTCAGGCGAAACGCTTGTTTTTGAAATCCCGATCGATAAATCACAGGGTGCGGGACACCTCAGCACGCACGACCACACCCCAGCACGACCACGCCCAGCACGACCACGCCCCAGCACGACCACACCCCAGCACGACCACACCCCAGCACGACCACACCCCAGCACGACCACACCCCAGCACGACCACACCCCAGCACGACCCGATCGATAAATCACAGGGTGCGGAGCACCCCAGCACGAACCCACCCCAGCACGACCCCACCCCAGCACGACCCCACCCCAGCACGACCACGCCCCAGCATGACCACACCCCAGCACGACCACACCCCAGCACGACCACTCCCCAGCACGACCCCACCCCAGCACGACCCCACCCTAGCACGACCACACCCCAGCACGACCACACCCCAGCACGACCCCACCCCAGCATGACCACACCCCAGCACGACCCCACCCCAGCAAGACCACACCCCAGCACGACCACACCCCAGCACGACCTTACCACAGCACGACCCCACCCCAGCACGACCACGCCCCAGCACGACCACGCCCCAGCACGACCACGCCCCAGCACGACCACGCCCCAGCACGACCTCACCACAGCACGACCACACCCCAGCACGACCACGCCCCAGCACGACCACGCCCCAGCACGACCACACCCCAGCACGACCACCCCCCAGCACGACCACACCCCAGCACGACCACTCCCCAGCACGACCACACCGCCTTGGTTGAGTGGTTGCCTGTCGTCGTGGAATGTTTCGTGGGGTGTCTCGTGGAATGTTTCGCGGGGTGTCTCGTGAAATGTTTCGTGAGGTGTCTCGTGGAATGTTTCGTGAGGTGTCTCGTGGGCTGTTTCGTGAGGTGTCTCGTGGGATGTTTCGTGAGGTGTTGCCCAGTTGGGTATCATGAAAACGTGTCCATGCTCCACATGTCTATATCCCTTTCCGGGTTCGTGGGTCCATCATGTTTCAATGCGCGGTCCCCCGAAGTCTCGACCCATTCCCCAGGACCGGTTTTTCATCCAGGGTCGCTTTTCGACGCTCCCGGGGCCCGGCGAGGGCCCCTGGAGGCCGAAAAGTGAAAAAACTTCCGCCTCGATTTCTTCAATGCGTTCGACCTCTGGGTGCTGAGCCCCGCGCCAGCACGCCACGGGCTGCGCGCCGCGCCTCGGGGCAGCCGGGGGCCCTCTCTGGAGAGGCCAGGGCCTGCGGCGCTCCCCCGAGCCCGCGCGGCAGGACCCAGCGCCCGGCGGCGCCGCGTGGGCTCGCCTGCCGGCCTTTGCCTCGGCCTCCGCCTCCCCCTCCTCCTCCTCCTCCTCCTCCTGCTTTTCCCCCTCCTTCTCCTCTTCCTCCTCCTCCTTTCCTCCTCCTCCTCCTCCTCCTCTTCCTCCTCCTCCATCTCCTCCTCCTCCTCCTCCTCCTGGCCTCCTCCTCCTCTGCCTCCTCCTCCCTCCTCCTCCTCCTCCTCCTCCTCCATCTCCTCCTCCTCCTCCTCTTCCTCTTCCTCCTCCTCCTCAATCTCTTCCTCCTCCTCCTCGTCCTTCTCCTCATCCTCCTCCTCCTTCTCCTCCTCCTGCTCCGAGTAGGCACGGATCCGCAGCAGCGTCATCGGCAGCAGCAACAACACGAACTGCAAGTTGTGAACAAATCACGACGGGAGGCTTTTCCTTATTTTCGGCCTCAGGGGGCCCTCACTGGGCCTCGGCACGTCAAGAAACGACTCAGGAGGAGAAACGGTTCACGGGGAAGGGGTCGAGACCTTATTTGTGGTCGACATTCTGAAATAATCATGACGTCGGGGGTCTGGGTCTCCTGATGTCCTGGAGCTGCAATTTTTTCGAGCTGGGCGTGCTCGCCTTTTGTCGAGGGGGGGGATCGACTGCAAAACGGATTTGCCCCGAGATAATCGTTTTGTTCGCCGGTCCTACGAACATGCGCAGAAAGATCCGTATCTCTACGAGCATTCCACGTGTTTCTCTCGTAAGTTCGACGCGAAAGTCAAGTTTGGGGTGAATCGATTCTGTGGTCGATCCCCTACTCAAGCCCTGCGTTTTCGCTTTCAGTTCGGGCCCCGGAGCCCTCACAGATCGACCCGGCTCGAAAAATAGCGCATGAAGATGGCGTCTAGTTCCGAGGCGGGAATTTATACATGACCACCGCATGGAGGACCGATCAATTTTCGGGGACCTGGGCACGCGGTGGATATGGATATGGATATGGATATGGATATGGATATGGATATGGATATGGATATGGATATATGTATATATGTGTATATATATATATACATATCTATTCGGGCCCCCGGGGGCCAAAATATGTCCATATCCGCCGCCCGCTGGGGAACCAGGACGTCGGTTTCCAGGCGGTGGATATGGGTAAACTTGTGCAGTCCAACACCTGGATTGCAGGGCGCCCAAGGGGCGTGGAAAGGCCTGGCGAAGCACTCTGGAAGGACCTGGAGAGAGCTTCCAAAGGTCCTTCTGGAGAGCTTCCGGGCACGCGTATTGGGAAACGCTTAGAAAAGGCCCTTCGGGACAAGTTCAAGCAGCCTGCGCCGGGGAGCCTGGACCGCCGCCGGAGCGATCTCCGGGGTTACCCTGCGGCTCCGGCTTCGTACCCATCGGTCGTTGAATGTAGGTATTTTTGGATTCCCATATTCCAATCTACTTTCAGCGCCTTGCTACTTCAAGAGTCGAGTGTTTTTTCCTCTTCCCTCCTCTTCAGGAGGCGGGGCGGAAACCCAATCTATTTTCAACGCCTTCCTACTTCATGTTTCTACCTACTTCTTCCGACCGATGGGTAATCTGAACCCAGACTTGCATCGTCCTGATTTTTTCTGGACGGCGTCCCTGGAAGTCCCGACCCTTTCCCCGGGACCCGTTTTTCCCGGAAAGGGCGCGGGCCCAGGGTTCTCTTTTAGTAGGTTAACCCCCCGGCCCCCCTGCGATTTGGGCCGGCGAAATTATTCTGCGATAAATTACGTGCGGGAGTAGGGCCGGCGGAATTATTTTTGAGGATGTCCCTAGCGAGACGCTTGTTTTTCAGATTTTGTTGAGGATGTCTCGAGCGAAACGCTGGTTTTGCAGAGTTGGGGATGTCTCGAGCGAAACGCTTGTTTTCAGAATTTGTTGAGGATGTCTCGAGCGAAACGCTGGTTTTGCAGAGCCGACCGCGACGCGGAAAAGCGCCCCTCGCGCAGGAATTCCGATGATGTTTCGCGCGTGCCGCGTCCCGCGCGCATGAATTTCGAGGATGTCTCGACGAATTCGTTTGTTTTGCTAGGATATCCTTGAATTTTTGCAGAATGTCTCGAGCGAAATGCTTGTCTTTCATAATTTGTTGAAGAAATTTCGAGCGAAACGCTGGTTTTGCAAAATTGGGGGATGTCTCGAGCGGGGACCTCGTGGGGGGCCTCGTGGGGGTCCAGAATTCAGAGGATATCTCAGGCGAAATGGTTGTTTTCACGTCCCGCTCGCAAGAATTCCGAGGTTGTCTCGCGCGTGCCGCGTCCCGCGCGCAGGAATTCTGAGGATGTTGGCAGGATGTCTCGAGCGAAACGCTTGTCCCCAGCACGTTCCGTAGCGCGTCCCCTTGGCACGTCCCGCGGTGCGTCCCCATGGCACGTCCCTTGGCACGTCGCTTGGCGGGTCCCTTGAGACGTTCCGCGTCGCGTCCTCCTGGCATGTCCCCTTGTCAATTAGCTCTGGGGCAGCTACTATGTGTTCAGGCAGCTCGAGCTTAAGATCCAGATCAGTTCGGTCAGGACTCGGATGCAAAGGAGGACTCGATCCACGAGGCTATAGAGCACAATCGCGGCATGGCACATCGCAATTCAGCACGGCGCAGCACAGCACAGATTTCGGCACGGTACATCAAGATCGATACACTCAGCATTGCAACTTGGCACGTTCCTTGGCACGTTCCGTGGGGCGTCCCTTGGCGAGTCCCCCTGGCACGTCGCGTGGCGCGTCCCCTGGCACATCCCGTGGCACATCCATTGGCACGTTCCGTAGCGCGTCCCCTTGGCACGTCCCGCGGTGTGACCCCATGGCACGTCCCCTGGCACGCCGCCTGGCGCCATCCCTTGGGACGTTCCGCGTCGCGTCCTCCTGGCATGTCCCGTTGTCAATTAGCTCTTGGGCAGCTTCTATGTGTTCAGGCAGCTCGAGCTTAAGATCCAGATCAGTTCGGTCAGGACTCGGATGCAAAAGAGGACTCGATCCACGACGCTATAGAGCACAACCGCGCCATGGCACATCGCAATTCAGCACGGTGCAGCACAGCACAGTCCTCGGCAGGGTACATCAAGATCGATACCTTCAGCATTGCATGTGCCCGTCACCCAATCAGGTGTCTTTGAAAACGCTGCCACGCGTTACGTTTCTATATTCCTTTCCGGGTTCGTGGGTCGATCATGTTCACCCTGAATCACTTTCTGACGGCCCCGAGGCCCGGCGATGGCCCCCCGAGGCCAAAACTGGCCAAAAACCTCCCGCCTCGACTGTTTTACGACGCGGTCCTGTCTGGGAAGCCCTCTCAGCTCTCCAAGGAGCTCTCCGGGAGTCCCCGCCTCGCGCTCCGGGGCTCCCCGGCCTGCAGTCTCTTGTGGCCTCGGCCCTGCGCCGCCGGCCGCCGGCCGGCCGGCCGGCGGGGTCCTGTGGGGCGGCCCTGTCGGGGGAGCGTAAGACCAGGGTTTGCCAGGACTCGGGTTCGACCATTTGCGAGGAGTCCCTTTGCGAGTGGTGGAACGCCGTGCGGAACCCTGGAGGTGGTCTCTACAGACCAGCTCCGCGGGACCGGCGCTCCGCCCCGGGTGCGCGCTGCCGGCCCCAGGGCCCAGGGAGGGCCTGGGCGGCAGATGATTCGGGGGAGCGTAAGACCCGGGTTTGCCAGGACTCGGTTCGCCATCGTTTTTCCCGGAAAGGGCCTGAGCCCAGGGTTCTCTTTTAGTTGGTTTCCCGTCGGTTTTGACGGCTGTAGGGCCGGCGAATTTCTTTTGCGATAAATAACGAGGTCGCGTAGGGCCGGCGAATTAAAATTTGAGGATGTTTCGAGCGAAACGCTTGTTTTTCAGAATTTGTTGAGGATGTCTCGAGCGAAACGCTTGTTTTGTGTTATAGATTGTTCTCTCCTGGGGACCTGAATTCTGAGGCTCTCTCAAGTGGATTGCTTGTTTTCACGTGCCCAGGTCTTGAGGATGTCTCGAGCGAGACGCTTGGTTTCACGCCTCCAGGTGGCCCAGACAGATGTCTAGCATGAGGATTTGTTGAGGATGTCTCGAACCAGAGGCTTGTTTTCACGTGTCCAGGTCGCCCAGGCGGATGTCTAGCATGAGCATTTGTTGAGGATGTCTCGAGCGAGACGCTTGTTTGCACGTGTCCAGGTTGCCCAGGCGGATGTCTAGCATGAGGATGTGCTGACAACGTCTTGAGCGAAACGCGTGTTTTCACGTGTCCAGGTCGCCCAGGCACAGCACAGCCCTCGGCACGGTACATCAATATCGATACCCGTAGCATTGCAGCCTGGCATGTTGCCTGGCACGTTCCGCGGAGCGTCCCGTGGCAAGTCCCCCTGGCACGTCGCGCGGTGCACGTCCATTGGCACGTTCCGTAGCGCGTCCCTTTGGCACGTCCCGCGGTGCGTGCCCATGGCACGTCCCTTGGCACGTCGCCTGGCGCGTCCCTTGGGACGTTCCGCGGCGCGTCCTCTTGGCATGTTCCCTCTGTCGATTAGTTCTGGGGCAGCTACCATCTACTCAGGCAGCTCGAGCTTACGACACAGATCAGTTCGGTGAGGACTCGGATGCCAGGGAGGACTCGATCCACAATGCTATATAGAGCACAATCGCGGCATGGCATATCGCAGTTCAGCACGGCCCAGCACAGCACAGCCGTCGGCACGGTACATCAAGATCGATACACTCAACTATGCACCTTGGCACGTTCCTTGGCGCGTTCCGTGGCGAGTCCACCTGGCACGTCGCGCGGCGCGTCCCCTGGCACGTCCCTCGGCACGTCCATTGGCACGTTCCGTAGCGCGTCCCCTTGGCACGTCCCGCGGTGCGTGCCCATGGCACGTCCCCTGGCACGTCGCCTGGCGCGTCCCTTGGGACGTTCCGCGGCGCGTCCTCCTGGCATGTTCCCTCTGTCGATTAGTTCTGGGGCAGCTACCATCTGCTCAGGCAGCTCGAGCTTACGCTCCAGATCAGTTCGGTGAGGACTCGGATGCCAGGGAGGACTCGATCCACAACGCTATATATAGAGCACAATCGCGGCATGGCACATCGCAGTTCAGCACGGCGTAGCACAGCACAGCCCTCGGCACAGTACATCATCATCGATACATTCAGCATTGCATGTGCCCGTCGCCCAATCAGGTGTCTTTGAAATGTTGCAATGCCTTACATTTCTATATTCCTTTCCGGGTTCGTGGGTCGATCATGTTTGACGACCGCGCCTCGGATTTTGACGAGGAGGAGTTTCGTGGGGTGTCTGCAGCGGAAGGCCTCGTCAGAATGCAGGCTCGACCTCGTCCTTTTTTCCCGGAAAGGGCCTGAGCCCAGGGTTCTCTTTTAGTTGGTTTCCCCCCGGTTTTGACGGCTGTAGGGCCGGCGAATTTCTTTTGCGATAAATAACGAGGTCGCGTAGGGCCGGCGAATTAAACATTGAGGATGTCCCTAGCGAAACGCTTGTTTTTGAAATCGCGATCGATAAATCACAGGGTGCGGGAGACGTTTTGGTCAGGGGCATGGCCCCAGGAAGCCCCAGGAGGCCCCAGGATGTTTAGGGAATGCCTAGGAAGCCCCAGGAGGCCCCAGGAGAGCCCAGGAGGCCCCAGGAGGCCCCAGGACGTCCCAGGACGTCCCAGAAGGCTTCAGGAGGCCCCAGAAGGCTCCAGGAGGCCCCAGGAATGCCGAGGAGGCCCGAGGAGGCCTTAGAAAGGCCCAGGAGGCGAAAGGGGCGAAAGGGACCCACGTGTTTTCACACTTGTTCCGCTCAGGGGCGAAAGGGACCCACGTGTTTTCACGCTTGTTCCGTTCAGGGACGAAAGGGACCCACGTGTTTTCACGCTTGTTCCGCTCAGGGGCGAAAGGGACCCATGTGTTTTCACGCTTATTCCGGTCAGGGGCGAAAGGGACCAACGTGTTTTCACGCTTGTTCCGCTCAGGGGCGGAAAGGGACCCACGTGTTTTCACGCTTGTTCCGCTCAGGGGCGAAAGGGACCCAAGTGTTTTCACGCTTGATCCGCTCTGGGGCGAAAGGGACCCATATGTTTTCACGGTTGATCCGCTCTGGGGCGAAAGGGACCCACGTGTTTTCACGCTTGTTCCGCTCAGGGGCGAAAGGGACCCACGTGTTTTCACGCTTGTTCCGCTCAGGGGCGAAAGGGGCCCACGTGCTTTCACGATTGTTCCACACTTGGGCGGAAAGGGACCCACGTGTTTTCACATTTTTTCCGCTCAGTGGCGAAAGGGACCCACATGTTTTCACGATTGTTCCATTTTTGGGCGAAAATGACCCACGTGTTTTCACGCTTGTTCCGCTCAGGGGCGAAAGGGGCCACGTCCCACCGTGCCCATGAGGGCCCAGGAGGCCCCAGGAGGCTCCAGGACGTCCCAGGACGTCCCAGAAGGCTTCAGGAGGCGCCAGAAGGCTCCAGGAGGCCCCAGGAATCCCCAGGAGGCCCGAGGAGGCCCCAGGAAGGCCCAGGAGGCCACAGGAAGCCTCAGGAGGCCCCATGAGGCCACAGGCGGCCCCTGTGGCTCGAACCCCAGGAAGCCCCAGGAGGCCACAGGGACCCCCAGGAAGGCCCCAGGAGGCCCCAGGAGGCCCCAGGGGCTTGAACCTGAGGGGGCCCCAGGAGGCCCCAGGAAGCCCCAGAAGGCTACAGGAAGGCTTCAGGAAGGCCCCAGGAGGCCCCAGGAAGCCCCAGAAGGCTACAGGAAGGCTTCAGGAAGGCCCCAGGAGGCCCCAGGAGGCCCCAGGAGGCACCAGCAGCCCCCAGGAGGCTCTAGGAGAGCCCATGAGGGCCCAGGAGGCCCCAGGAGGTTGGCAGGATGTCTCGAGCGAAATGCACGACCCCACCCTAGCACGACCATACCCCAGCACGACCACACCCCAGCACGACCAGACCCCAGCACGACCCCACCCCAGCACGACCCCACCCCAGCACGACCATACCCCAGCACGACCACACCCCAGCACGACCCGACCCCAGCACGACCCTACCCCAGCAAGACCACACCCCAGCACGACCACACCCCAGCACGACCTCACCACAGCACGACCACGCCCCAGCACGACCACGCCCCAGCACGACCACGCCCCAGCACGACCACGCCCCAGCACGCCCCAGCACGACCACCCCCCCAGCACGACCACCCCCCAGCACGACCACCCCCCAGCACGACCACACCCCAGCACGACCACTCCCCAGCACGACCACACCCCAGCACGACCACACCCCAGCACGACCACACCCAGTCGCACCCCCGTGGAATGTTTCGTGGCGTGTCTGGTTGAGTGGTTGCCTGTTCGTGGGGTGTCTCGTGGAATGTTTCACGGGGTGTCTCGTGGAATGTTTCGTGAGGTGTCTCGTGGAATGTTTCGTGAGGTGTCTCGTGGGATGTTTCGCGGGGTGTCTCGTGGGATGTTTCGTGAGATGTCGCCCAGTTGGGTATCGTGAAAACGTGACCATGCTGCACATGTCTTTATCCCTTTCCGGGTTCGTGGGTCCATCATGTTCCCGGAAAGGGCGCGGGCCCAGGGTTCTCTTTTAGTAGGTTTACCCCCCGGCCCCCCTGCGACTTGGGCCGGCGAAATTATTTTGCGAGCGGGCACGCACGGAGTAGGGCCGGCGAAATTATTTTTGAGGATGTCTCGAGCGAAACGCTTGTTTTTCAGAATTTGTTGAGGATGTCTCGAGCGAGACGCTGGTTTTGCAGAGTTGGGGATGTCTCGAGCGAAACGCTTGGTTTCAGAATTTGTTGAGGATGTCTCGAGCGAAACGCTGGTTTTGCAGAGCCGACCGCGACACGGAAAAGCGCTCCTCGCGCAGGAATTCCGAGGATGTCTCGCGCGTGCCGCGTCCCGCACGCAGGAATTTTGATTTCTCTGGGTTTTGACAGGATTTCTCAAGCGAAACGCTTGTTTTTCATAATTTGTTGAGGATGTCTCGAGCGAATCGCTGGTTTTGCAAAATTGGGGGATGTCTCGAGCGGGGGCCTCGTGGGGGGCCAGAATTCAGAGGATATCTCAGGCGCAATGCTTGTTTTCGTGTCCCGCTCGCAGGAATTCCGAGGATGTCTCGCGCGTGCCGCGTCCCGCGCGTAGGAATTCGGATGATTGTGATAGGATGTCTCGAGCGAAACGCTTGTCCCCAGCACGTTCAGTAGCGCGTCCCCTTGGCACGTCCCGCGTTGCGACCCCATGGCACGTCCCCTGGCACGTCGCCTGGCGCATCCCTTGGGACGTTTCGCGGCGCGTCCTCCTGGCATGTTCCCCTTGTCAATTAGCTCTGGGGCAGCTACTATGTGTTCAGGCAGCTCGAGCTTAAGATCCAGATCAGTTCGGTCAGGACTCGGATGCAAAGGAGGACTCGATCCACGACGCTATAGAGCACAACCGCGGCATGGCACATCGCAATTCAGCACGGTGCAGCACAGCACAGCCCTCGGCAGGGTACATCAAGATCGATACACTCAGCATTGCAACTTGGCACGTTCCTTGGCACGTTCCGTGGGGCGTCCCTTGGCGAGTCCCCCTGGCACGTCGCGTGGCGCGTCCCCTGGCACATTCCGTGGCACATCCATTGGCACGTTCCGTAGCGCGTCCCTTTGGCACGTCCTACGGTGCGACCCCATGGCGCGTCCCCTGGCACGTCGCCTGGCGCATCCCTTGGGACGTTTCGCGGCGCGTCCTCCTGGCATGTTCCCCTGTCCATTAGCTCTGGGGCAGCTACTATGTGTTCAGGCAGCTCGAGCTTAAGATCCAGATCAGTTCGGTCAGGACTCGGATGCAAAGGAGGACTCGATCCACGACGCTATAGAGCACAGTCGCGCCATGGCACATCGCAATTCAGCACGGCGCAGCACAGCACAGCCCTCGGCAGGGTACATCAAGATCGATACACTCAGCATTGCATTTGCCCGTCACCCAATCAGGTGTCTTTGAAAACGCTGCCATGTGTTACAGTTCTATATTCCTTTCCGGGTTCGTGGGTCGATCATGTTTGACGACTTCGTCGGGGATTTCCGAGTCCCCTGTACCCAGGTCTTACGTCCCCCTGACCCTGGGTGGTGCGGGGCCCAGAAGCCGGTGCTTTGGAGTCGTATCCCGACTCGGGCGTGTCCTCTGCAGGGGGAGTGTGCAAAGGTAGTCAAAATATGGTCGAGGGGCGATCTTCTGACTATTTCTCCCGGAAAGGGCGCAGGCCCAGGGTTCTCTTTTCTTAGGGGTTTGCCTCCGGGTCTGACGGCTGTAGGGCCAGCGAATTTCTTTTGCGATAAATAGCGAGGTCGCGTAGGGCCGGCGAATTAAACTTTGAGGATGTCCCTAGCGAAACGCTTGTTTTCAGAATTTGTTGAGGATGTCTCGAGCGAAACGCTTGTTTTGTGTTATAGTTTGTCCTCTTCGGGGGGCCTGAATTCTGAGGATCTCTCAAGTAAAATGCTTGTTTTCACGTGCCCAGGTCTTGAGGATGTCTCGAGCGAGACGCTTGGTTTCACGCCTCCAGGTTGCCCAGACAGATGTCTAGCATGAGGATTTGTTGAGGATGTCTCGAACCAGAGGATTGTTTTCACGTGTCCAGGTCGCCCAGGCGGATGTCTAGCATGAGGATGTGTCGAGGAAGTCTCGATCGAGACGCTTGTTTGCACGTGTCCAGGTTGCCCAGGCGGATGTCTAGCATGAGGCTGAGAACGTCTTGAGCGAAACGCATGTTTTCATGTATCCAGGTCGCCCAGGCACAGCACAGCCCTCGGCACGGAACATCAATATCGATACCCTTAGCATTGCAGCCTGGCATGTTGCTTGGCACGTTCCGCGGAGAGTCCCGTGGCGAGTCCCCCTGGCACGTCGCGCGGTGCACGTCCATTGGCACGTTCCGTAGCGCGTCCCCTTGGCACGTCCCGCGGTGCGTGCCCATGGCACGTCCCCTGGCACGTCGCCTGGCGCGTCCCTTGGGACGCTGCGCGTCCTCCTGGCATGTCCCCCTGTCGATTAGTTTTGGGGCAGCTACCATCTGCGCAGGCAGCTCGAGCTTAAGATCCAGATCAGTTTGGTCAGGACTCGGATGCCAGGGAGGACTCGATCCACACCGCTATATAGAGCACAATCGCGGCATGGCACATCGCAGTTCAGCACGGCCCATCACAGCACAGCCGTCGGCAGGGTACATCAAGATCGATACACTCAACATTGCACCTTGGCACGTTCCTTGGCGCGTTCCGTGGCGAGTCCACCTGGCACGTCGCGCGGCGCGTCCCCTGGCACGTCCCGCGGCACGTCCATTGGCGGCACGTTCCGTAGCGCGTCCCCTTGGCACGTCCCGCGGTGCGTGCCCCTGGCACGTCCCCTGGCACGGCGCCTGGCGCGTCCCTTGGGACGTTCCGCGGCGTGTCCTCCGGAATGTCCCCTCTGTCGATTAGTTTTGGGGCAGCTACCATCTGCTCAGGCAGCTCGAGCTTCAGATCCAGATCAGTTCGGTCAGGACTCGGATGCCAGGGAGGACTCGATCCACAACGCTATGTAGAGCACAATCGCGGCATGGCACATCGCAGTTCAGCGCGGCGTAGCACAGCACAGCCATCGGCACAGTACATCAAGATCGATACATTCAACATTGCATTGGCCCGTCGCCCAATCAGGTGTCTTTGAAACGTTGCCATGCCTTACATTTCTATATTCCTTTCCGGGTTCGTGGGTCGATCATGTTGAGCATGTCTGGAGTGTGTGTTTTGAATATTTTTCATTTTTCATCCAAAATCCCCCTGGAGGGGGACGTCCGGGCTCCACCTCGGGCCATGCCGAAACAAGTCACGACGACGGGAGGGTTTCCACCGCGGGCACTGGAGAAAAATCGCCATGGAACAAACATCGCGACGGGAGGGCTTTCGCCGGGGGGCCCTGAACGGGCCCCAGACCGGCAGAAAACGACGCAGGGTGCTTTTTTCCCGGAAAGGGCGCAGGCCCAGGGTTCTCTTTTAGGGGTTTGCTCCCGGATCTGACGGCTGTAGGGCCAGCGAATTTCTTTTGCGATAAATAGCGAGGTCGCGTAGGGCCGGCGAATTAAACTTTGAGGATGTCCCTAGCGAAACGCTCGTTTTTCAGAATTTGTTGAGGATGTCTCGAGCGAAACGCTTGTTTTGTGTTATAGTTTGTCCTCTTCTGGGGACCTGAATTCGGAGGATCTCTCAAGTAAAATGCTTGTTTTCACGTGCCCAGGTCTTGAGGATGTCTCGAGCGAGACGCTTGGTTTCACGCCTCCAGGTTGCCCAGACAGATGTCTAGCATGAGGATTTGTTGAGGATGTCTCGAACCAGAGGATTGTTTTCACGTGTCCAGGTCGCCCAGGCGGAAGTCTAGCATGAGGATGTGTCGAGGAAGTCTCGGTCGAGACGCTTGTTTGCACGTGTCCAGGTTGCCCAGGCGGATGTCTAGCATGAGGATGTGCTGAGAACGTCTTGAGCGAAACGCATGTTTTCATGTGTCCAGGTCGCCCAGGCACAGCACAGCCCTCGGCACGGAACATCAATATCGATACCCTTAGCATTGCAGCCTGGCATGTTGCTTGGCACGTTCCGCGGAGAGTCCCGTGGCGAGTCCCCCTGGCACGTCGCGCGGTGCACGTCCATTGGCACGTTCCGTAGCGCGTCCCCTTGGCACGTCCCGCGGTGCGTGCCCATGGCACGTCCCCTGGCACGTCGCCTGGCGCGTCCCTTGGGACGCTGCGCGTCCTCCTGGCATGCCCCCCTGTCGATTAGTTCTGGGGCAGCTACCATCTGCGCAGGCAGCTCGAGCTTAAGATCCAGATCAGTTCTGTCAGGACTCGGATGCCAGGGAGGACTCGATCCACAACGCTATATAGAGCAATCGCGGCGGCATGGCACATCGCAGTTCAGCACGGCCCAGCACAGCACATCCGTCGGCACGGTACATCAAGATCGATACACTCAACATTGCACCTTGGCACGTTCCTTGGCGCGTTCCGTGGCGAGCCCACCTGGCACGTCGCGCGGCGCGTCCCCTGGCACGTCCCGCGGCACGTCCATTGGCGGCACGTTCCGTAGCGCGTCCCCTTGGCACGTCCCGCGGTGCGTGCCCATGGCACGTCCCCTGGCACGTCGCCTGGCGCGTCCCTTGGGACGTTCCGCGGCGCTTCCTCCTGGCATGTCCCCTCTGTCGATTAGTTTTTGGGCAGCTACCATCTGCTCAGGCAGCTCGAGCTTAAGATCCAGATCAGTTCGGTCAGGACTCGGATGCCAGGAAGGACTCGATCCACAACGCTATGTAGAGGACAATCGCGGCATGGCACATCGCAGTTCAGCACGGCGTAGCACAGCACAGCCATCGGCACAGTACATCAAGATCGATACATTCAGCATTGCATTGGCCCGTCGCCCAATCAGGTGTCTTTGAAACGTTGCCATGCCTTACATTTCTATATTCCTTTCCGGGTTCGTGGGTCGATCATGTTTGATCACCAGAGAATTTCGAGCACGAAGGAAGTACCGAAACTGTAGGGTTTTCACGTGTTGGGACCTGGGAGACGATACTCGCTCGACACTTCGCTAGCGTGTCGGGCCAAACTGTTTCGATAGTTTTCTGGGTGCTGGAGTTTAGTTCTGGGATGCTGTCCTGAAGTACGCTGAGAACGACCTAAAACCAGTCCAGGGGAAAGAGTCGGGGACCGCGTATGGGAAACATCCGGATGTCGCATGTGTCTTGGGGGGGGGAATTCGGGGCCGCTCCAGGAGGCTCCAGGAGGCCTCGGGAGGTCCTAGGAGGCCCCAGGAGGCTCCAGGAGGCCCCAGGAGGCCCCAAGAGGCTCCAGGAGGCTCCAGGTGGCCTCTGGAGGTTCCAGGAGGCCCCGACAGGTCCCAGAAAGGCCCTGGGAGGTCCCGGGAGGCCCCAGGAGGCCCCAGGAGGTTCCAGGAGCCCTCCCTGGGGGGATGCCAGCATCCCTTCCTGGTCGGCCCAGCGGGAGGGAGGGAGGGCATATTCGGAAGAGTCCAGAGCCCTTCCCCTCGGTCCAGGAGATTTGCTGCTCGAGGGATCCAGAACCCCCCTCTCCTGCTCATCCCCTGGCAACGTCGACGACGATGACGACGCGCGACGCACGATGCACACGACAACGACGGCGCCGAGGCCTGCGCTGGCGCCGACGCAACGACAACGACGACGACGACAACGATGCCGTCGACGACGACGACGAAGACGGCGACGACGACGACGACGATCACGTCAACGACGTTGCCGAAGACGTCGACGATCGAGCGGTAGCGAAATGCGATTAAACCTGGATATCAGGATTCTAGCAAAGTTGGATCGAACATTACGATGGTTTTTATTAGAGTTTGGTGCAGCCCTCGTAGGATTCTTGTCACTATGGATCGAGCCCTAGTAATTTGTTATTAGGGCTTGATTCAGCGGCTTGATCGAACTCTACAGAGTTTTTGCATGTATGATGGTGGATCGAGCTTCAGTAGAATTCCATCAGACTTGGACACAACCCTGATCTGATTTTATTAGTTCTGAATCCAGCCGTTGCGCAATTCTATTTCAGTTGGGCCGAGCCCTGGTAGGACTCGATCAGAGCTGGATCCAGCCCTTGTAGGATTGCATTTCAGCTGGATTGAGCCTCAGCGTGTCTCCATAAGATCGGGGTCGAGCACTAGTAGGATTCTGGGAGAGCTTGATCGACTCCTTAGAAGGATGTTATTTAATCGCTTCGCTCATTCCGCCGGCCCGTATTGTGCCCTCGCTGGCGTTTGGGCTTTTGGGGGCCTTTTGGGGTCCTCGTTGGGGGTTTCTTGGGGGCCTCTTGGGTTTCTGTTGGAGCCTCTTTGGGGTTTCTTGGAGTTCCTTTGGGAGCATTTGGGAGCATCTTGGGGCTTCTTGGAGCCGCTTGGGAGCCGCTTGGGAGCTTCTTGGGGGCCTCGTGAGGGCCTTTTGGGGGCCTCCTGGGGCTTCGAAGGGGCCTCTTGGCGCCTCCTGGGGGCTTCTTAGGGCCGAGGGCTCGAAATGTTGTTTCGTGTTCCCCCTCTGGGGCTTCTCTTAGAGCGTTCTTGGGGCCCTCTTGGGCCGCCTTGGAGGCCTCTTGGGCCGTCTGGGTTGGTTCTTCTTAGGGTGGGGTCCAGTCTCCCCGGTTCTTTCGGGTGTGGGGGGGTGAGGGAGGGGGGCTGGGGGAGGGGGAGGGGATTCCTGGGTTTTCCCCCTCCCCCCCCCCGTCCCCCCTCCTCCCCGGAAGATTGTTCTCGGGGGGGTGGGGGTGGGGGCGGTTTCTAACCCGCCCACCCGAACAGAAATTTCTCAGGCCATCGGCGGTGGACTGCGCTCCGCCGAAAGTCTGGATTCTTGTCGGACCTCCACCAGCAGTCCGGAAGCCATGCCCAGGCGAGTTGCTCCAATCAGGGACGTGTAGGAGCACCCAATGGAACAAAGAGGGTGGACAGTCGTGCCACCGAAGCTCGGGATCAGCTGGCGGAGACCCATGCGTCAACCTTTTAAATGCCTTTTTGTCGGGCCTTTCGACATGGGAGCCTCTTGGCAGCTTATTTGGACCATCTTGGGGTCCTCCTCCGGGGCTCTTTTAAGGACCTCTTGGGGGCCGTCTTGGGGCCAGCTTGGAGGCCATCACGTTCAAAGAAGGGTGGCGCGGATCAGTGCCCCCACTCTCTTGGGCTCGGAAATTCGCCTCTCAGGGCCCTGTTGGGGCGCTCTTGGGCGCTCTTGGGGCCGTCTTGGAGTCCTCCTGGGTCCCTCCTGGCGCTCTCTTAGGAAACCTTGGAGCCATCTGGATGCTCCAGGGGCCAATCGGAAGCGAAATGGCGAGAAGACCAAAACCATTCGGTGTTTTAAGGTTTGGGAGGACTGTGGCCTCTTGGTGGCAGCCTTCATGGACTCCGTGGAGGCGTCTTGTGCGGTCCTGGGGCATCTTTGAGGCATGTTGGAGGACATCTTGAACATCATGAGCCATCCTGGACCCTTTTGCACCATCCTGGAGGCCATCGTGAGCTATTTGGAGCCATCCTGGAGCCATATTGACCCACGCGACTCCCAATACAGATGCTCACGGTATCCGTAGCAATTTTGGCTCAAGTCATCAGCGGCACTCACGCCTTTTGCAACGCCATCGCATACACAGTCTTGCCTCGCGGCAGCGGGCGCCCTTTCCCCCTCAGAGAACGCACGTGCGCATGGCCTTCGTGCAGATGGCCATCGTGCGCCTTGGCCTCCTGGTCGTGCAGGCCGGCGTGGTGGAGGGCCTACTCGTCGACGCGGTTCGCGCGCCCTTCTCATCGAGCGACGTCGATGTTCTGAACATCAGACAACAAATTCCAGACTGTCAGTTCAGAGGGGCGTTCACCAGTGGCAATTACGCGTACCTCACGCCTTACTTCTCAGGCGACGCTGGGTGGGGCGGCGTGCTCGTGCGGTTGGACCTCTCGGATTTCTCGACGGTGGCATCGCTGGACCTGAGGACAATCGACAACGATCTGCAGTATTTTGAAGGAAGATTTGCTCATGGCGACTACGGGTACCTGGTTCCAACATCAACCTCAGGGTGGACAATATCAAACGACGTCAGAATGGGCAAAGTCGTCAGATTCAGCTTGTCAGATTTCAGCCTCAGCACCGTGCAAGTCCTCGACCTTGCGCAGACCGACGCCACTCTGAACGGGTTAAGCGGTGGGTTTACCGATGGCGCGTGGGGTTACATGGTGCTGTGGTACCCTGCCACCGCTGGCCGGATCCCCATCTATTCTGGCAAAGTGGCTCGGTTCAGCCTGGCAGATTTCAGCACGGTGCAGGTGCTCGACTTAGAGGCGATCGACCCGAGTCTTGAGGGTTTCTACAAGGGGTTCTTCGCTGGCGGTTGGGGGTATTTACTGAAATCCATAACCAATAACGCGGGTGATGGGAAAATGGTTCGATTCAGCGTGGCAGATTTTACTACAGTGGAAGTGCTCCCTAACGAACACCGACGCTGGCCTTGCCGGCTTCTTCGGCGCATTCACCGACGGTACGTGGGGGTACGCTGTGCCGTACCATTCGGGGAGTGGCGGGAGTGGCCACTTTGGTAAGGTCCCGCGGTTCAGGCTGGACGACTTCAGTACGGTGCAAGTGTTGAATCTAGCAGATCAGAATCCGGGCCTGACAGGATTTTACAACGGTTTCACGGACGGTACGTTCGGGTATGTGATGGGCTACGACAACGGCGCCTACCACAGAACGAAGGTGAGGTTCAACTTGGCCGATTTCTCCACCATCGAGGTGCGCGACTTTGCTTCAGAGGTGGGCAATAAGGATCACATGACAGCGGGCGGCTTCGTGCACGGCGACGACAGCTACGTGGTCACGGCAGGCGGCAAGGTCATCCGCTTCGACGCCCAGCCTGCCGCCCAGGCGACTCCGCCTCCGAGCCCGAGCCCGACGCCCGCCCTCGCGCCGCCCGGCGCGGGCGCGGGGGGCTCCGGGGCCTCCGCCGTCGGCGACCCGCATCTGCAGAACGTTCACGGCGAGCGGTTCGACCTGATGAAGGAGGGCAAGCATGTTCTGATAAACATCCCTCGTGGAAAGAGCCCTGACAGCGCCTTGCTCCGCGTGAAGGCCGATGCGCGCCGGTTGGGTGGGCAGTGCGCGGATCTGTACTTCCAAGAGCTGAACGTTACGGGGTCTTGGGCAGAGGCAAAGCAGGCTGGAGGGTATCACTACAGCGTGTCGCATCACGACGCCGAGGCTCCGGGGTGGATTGCCTATGGCGAGGCTGAGCTAAAAGTCATTCGTGGACGTACGCACAACGGCCTCCGTTACTTGAACGTGCACGCGAAGCATTTGGGTCGAGCGGGGTTTGCTGTCGGGGGGCTGCTGGGGAAGATGATTATGAGGACGTAATCGGTTCCCCAGGCTCATTCGCCAAGCATCTGGCTCTGGTGGGCGACGAGAAAGCGGGCAGCGAAGACCCCTCGGTTGTCTCAGTCGCGGTAGCAACCCTCGCGTAGCTGCGCTGCGGCCTGGACGGCACCGAGGGCATCTCCCCGACCAGCTTCACGAATGGTTTTCGCCAAGCATGAGGCTCGCTCTTCCTCCTTCGCCACTTGCGTCTCCGCCCGAAGGGCGCCGGTGGGTCGCAGGCGCGGGGTTGGCCTGGGAGTGGCGTCGGGCTGCCGTGAGTCGGCACTCCCTGCGGGCGCTCCACTCCGCGGGCTTGCCAGGAGCTCCGCGGGACCTCAGAGAGGGCCCCACGTTGCATCGCCGCCGCCCTCATTTACTCCACACGCGTAGGCACTCAGAGCCGCGAGCGCCGCTTATGGAGCGGCGAAGCCAATTGGGGCGGTCGCAGGCCGGATTCTGCGAGTCCGTGGCCGCGCCCCCTGAGGCGCTACCAGTTCGGTGACCGCGCCTGGAGCCAGCGCCGGTGGGCACTCTCCTGTCCTCCCCTCCTCCCCTCGTGCCTGGCCCTCGGCCCGTGGACGGAGCCGAAGGCACTCGCGCCGCCGGGCCAGCGCCACTTCTGCTGCTGTTTCGGTTCAGGATTTCCGCTTCTGAAAAAAAAAACAGATGCTCACGGTATGCCACAATCTTTGAACGAATTTATTTTCTGAGTGATTTTGGCGTTGAGCAAAGGGGGGTGGGGTACGAAATTCGCCCTGCCCCTCTGGAACCCCAGAAGCCGCCTCTTGGGGCCCTCTTGGGGCGCTCTTTGGGCGCTCTTGGGCGCTCTTGGGGCCGTCTTGGAGCCCTCTGAGGCCACTCGTGGGGCTCATGTGGGCCTTCTTGGAGTCATACTAGTGCCTCATTGAGCGGATCGTGGCCTCCTGGGGGCAGCCCTGAAAGGCCCCGTGGCCACATGGTGCCGTCTTGGAGTGGTCTTGGAGCCTCTTGGAGGCATGTTGGAAGCTCTCTTAAGCCTCATTGGGTAGTCTTGTGCCATCCTCCACCTTGGGCCCTTGGGCCGTCCTGGAGCCATCTTAGGTCATCTTGGGCGCGCGCCAGACCACTTCAGACCTGCAGGGCTGGTGGGATTTCAAGCTGTTGGGTCGTGAGCGGGGAGGCGCTCTCGAGCGAAACGCCCGGCCCGCCCTACCGACACGTCTGGTGGCCAGACGTGGAGGAGTTATCTAGAAGGACAGGAGGTGGAGGAGGAGGAGGAGGAGGAGGAGGAGGAGGAGGAGGAGGAGGAGGAGCGGGAGGAGGAGGAGGAGGACGAGGGCGAGGACGAGGACGAGGACAAGGAGGAGGGATCAGGAGGGAGGAGATGGCGGTGGAGAAAGAAGCGGAACTCACCCACATTCCGACTCACCTGTACCTAGTCTGTTCATATTCAGTTTTGTCCGCTCACGCTCAGTCTGTTATCTCGGGAAGCGCCATGTAATGTGGGGGATCTTTGCGTCGCGCAATTCAGAATCATGGGGCTTATAAAACGGGCTGCATCAAAAAGTGTGCAGGCTTGGGGTTGCGCACAGACAGCCCTCAGAGGTCGGCCAGGGGTAGCCTGGGGCGGTCTCAGCACAACCCCTGGGCCGAGGCGCCGCCAGTGGCGGCGCTGGGGTGTTGTTCACCCCAGGCCACCTCGGGTGCTTGTTGAGGCGAGTCGGGGCATCTTTGCATGACTCTCTGTGAGCCCCCACGCTGTCCTGGTCGGAAGACGGATGTCTGGAGACGCAGGAGGCCCAATAGGTCTTTTTTTCTGGCCGTCCGAGGTGTTCGCCCCGGAGGACCTCGTCGGCTCGAGCTCGAAGCGGGTGGGCTCGCTTCCGCCGATCCACGGGGCCTCTGGCAAGTCGGGCGACGTTTCATGGAAGGCGCCCGGGACGGATTGGGGGGGCAGGAGCATTATGAGGAAGATGATGATGATAACGATGACGACGATGACGATGATGCTGCTGCTGATGATTATGTTGGTGAGGAGGGTGATGATGACGACGGTGAGGATGATGAGGATGAAGGTGAACAGGATGGAGTCAGGAGGAGGAGCAGAAGGAGGAGGAGGAGAAGGAGGCTGAGGGCGGGGGGGCGAGGGATGACGATCGTGGTCATGATCATGATGATGATGACGACGATTGTGATTCTGATGACGATGGCGATGACGACGATAATGATTATGATGATGATGATGATGATGATGATGACGATTCTGATGATGATGATGACGATGCTGATTGTTATGCTTATGCTGATGATGATGATGATGATCATGATGATGTTGGTGCTGATGCTGATGATGATACTGTTGTTGTTGTGGTGGTTGTTGTATTTGTTGAGGTTGTTGGTGTTGTCTTTGTTGTTGTTGCTGTTTCTGTCGTCGTTGTGGTTGTTGTTGTTGTTGCCGTTGTCGTTGTCGTTGTCGTTGCTGTTGTTGTTATTGCTGTTGTTGTCGTTGTTGTTGCTATTGTTGTTGTTTTTGTTGCTGTTGTTGTTTTTGTTGCTGTTGATGTAATTGTTGTTGTTGTTGTTGTTGTTGTTGTGGTTGTTGTTGTTGTTGTTGTTGTTGTTTTTGTTGTTGTTGTTGTTGTTGTTATTGTTGTTAAGATTGTTATGTTGGTTCTGCTGCTGTTGCAGTTGTAGTTGTTGTGGTTGTCGTTGTTGATAAGGTTGTTGTCGTCGTCGCCGTCGTCGTTGTTGTTGCTGCTGTTGCTGCTGTTGCTGCTGCTGCTGCCGCTGCAGTTGTTGTCGTTGTTGAATTCTCAGATCTACACAACAGTTATTGTTGGTCCCCCCCTGCCCGGTAGCCATCGCATTTTTCAATTATCCCGGTGCGACCCTACCTAGGAGTTGGAGCCCCTAGGAAAGCAGCATTAGTAGTAACAGTAAAGCTAAGCTAAGCTAAAGCTAAGCTAAAGCTAAGCTAAAGCAAAGCTAAAGCTAAGCTAAAGCTAAGCTAAAGCTAAACTAAAGCTAAGCTAAAGCTAAGCTAAAGCTAAGCAACAGTTAAGCTACAGCTAAGCTAAAGCTAAGCTAACTATAAGCTAAAACTAAGCTAACTCTAAGCTAAAGCTAAGCTAAAGCTGAGCTAAAGCTAAGCTAAAGCTAATCTGAAGCTAAGCTGAAGCTAAGCTAAAGCTAAGCTAAATCTAAGCTAAAGCTAAACTAACGCTAAGCTAAAGCTAAGCTAAATCTAAGCTACAGCTAAGCTAAAGCTAAGCTAAAGCTAAGCCACAGCTAAGCTAAAGTTAAGCTAAATCTAAGCTAAAGCTAAGCTAAAGGTAATGTACAGCTAAGCTAGAGCTAAGCTAAATCTAAGCCAAAGCTAAGCTAAATCTAAGCTAAAGCAAAGCTAAAGCTAAGCTAAAGCTAAGCTAAATCTAAGCTAAAGCTAAGCTACAGCTAAGCTAAAGCTAAGCTAAAGCTAAAGCTAAAGCTAAAGCTAAAGCTAAAGCTAAAGCTAAAGCTAAAGCTCCCAGGGGACTGGGGGAACCGCGGGGCGGATCCTGGGGGAACCGCCCGGAGCGGGGAGCACTGACCGGCCCTTTAAGCATGCAGGGTAAGAACCCTTCTAGGCAGAGCCTAGGTAGGGAATTAAAGTGTTTCTCTCGGGGCTCGCACGCTTTTTTAACAAGGGAAAAGAGGTGTCACCAAACTTTGCCTCTGGTCCCCGGTTTACAACAGCAGCGGTTCCCGCCTGCTCCTTCCTCACAATTTATTCCCAAATTGCGCTCTCGCGCGGGATTTCCTCACAAGTTATACAGGAATCGTGCTCTCGACTCGTGTGGGACTTTCTTGCAATGTATTCGGACGCCGCGCCCTCGACACTCAGGAATCACGTTCTCGCTGTGGATTTCCTTACGACTTATTTGGGACATCGCGCCCTCCCGATTCATGCAGGACGCACGCTTCAGCAACCCGACTGCTCGACCTGGCCGGCTTGGCCAGCCTTCCCGACCCACCTATTAGGGTCTATTCACCCGCCCGATTTGTCCGTCTGGTTCCGCCATGTGTTTTCTGCTCCTAGCCCCCCTCCTGCTACTCTCTCTCGTGCTCCATCCTCCTCCCTCCCCCCTTGTCCCTTCCTTACATCCGTCCTTTCTTCCACTGCCTTAGGGGCTGCGCAAAATACACGTTGCAGGTAAGAACGATATATCCCTAAGGGGGTACGATCTGAGACGAAGAGGGTGGGTATCGAGGGCTTGTAATATACGTGTTGAGTGGCACGCGAGCGGATAAGAGCGAACAGTCTTACAATGATTTCTGTTGCTGCTGCTGCTGCTGTTGTTGCTGTTGTTGCTGGTGATGACGCTGACGATGACGATGCTGATGCTGCTGATGGTGATGCTGATGATGCTGATGCTGATGATTATGCTGATGCTGATTATGATGATGATGATGCTGATGACGATGAGGATGATGATGATGATGATGATGATGATGATGATGGTGGTGGTGGTGGTGGTGATGACGAGGAGGACGAGGAAGAGGCAGCGAGAGGAGGAGGATGAGGAGGAGGAGGAGGGGCAGGAGGATGATGAGGAGGAGGCGAAGGACAAGGATGAGGAGGGAGGGGCAGCAGCAGCTGCTGGGAGAGGGAACATCAGCAGGAGAGAGGAGGAGAAGAGAGAGGGAGGCAAAGGAGGAGCTGGATAAGTAAGGATGATGATGATGATGATGATGATGATGATGATGATGATGATGATGATGATGATGATGATGATGATGATGATGATGATGATGATGATGAGGAGGAGGAGGAGGAGGAGGAGGAGGAGGAGGAGAAGCAGGAGGAGGAGAAGCAGGAGGGACAGGTGGAGGGATGATAACGGTGGAGGAAGCAGAGGCCAATCGGACGATGAGTATGGTGAGGAAGAGGAGGATGAGGAGCAGGATGGGGATACTGAGGACGTGGATGACGAGGATGAATTGGCTACGGTGGAGGTAATGCAACTATGCAGGGGGAAAGAGGAGTAGGTGGAGGAGGGGAGGAACATGTATGGACCCCCTCTTCGTGATACAAGCTTAACAACGTGGGGGGTGAAGATATGATGAGTGGAGTGATGATGAGCGATGAGGGAAACGATCGATCGAGGGACATTGCCATACGTAGGATGGATAAAGGATGGGTAGATGGGATGAGGGGGTGATGATGACGAGGTGGATGATCGTGGGGCCAACGACGACGTTGATGGGGAGGATGGCGACGACGATGCTGATGTTGATGTTGATGTTGATGTTGATGATGCCAATTATTATAGTCATGATTTTGCTGATGATGATGACGGTGACGATGACGATGCCGATGACGATGATGATGCTGATGATGATGATGCTGCTGATGCTGATGCTGATGCTAATGATGATTATGCAAATGCTGCTGCTTATGATGATGCCGGTGATGCTGCTGATGCTGATGATGATGATGCTGCTGATGATGATGGTGGTGGTTGTGGTGGTAGTGGTTTTGGAGTGCGACCCCAGCCAGCTAGTACGGGCCCGAGGACGGACAAGGCAAGGCGACTACAGAGATGATGACCCACCGAACGTCATCACCCAGAAGAGGAGGGACTTGATGAAGCACGCCTCCGTGAAGCACGCCGCCTGTGGCATGCCTTTGTCAAGCACGCCTCTGGGAAGCACGTCACGATGAAACACGCCACGATGAAACACGCTTGATGACGCATCCCTGTGATGAAGCATTCTTCGGTGAAGCACTCCCGCGCGTCTGGGGGCGTATTGGCTCAAGCCGGGGGGGCGTATTGGCTCAAGTCGGGGGGGCGTATTGGCTCAAGCCGCCCGCCTGCGCCCTGCAGTAGCCTCGAGCCTGGCATGGCATCATGGCGCGCCGCCGCAGGGGAGGAGGTCATCGGCGTGCTGGAGACACCGGCGGTGCAGAGAGTCGTGCTCTCTCCACGGCGGCCCAGCGATTCGGGAGGGCCGAGGCGCGAGCCGCTGCGGCCTCCCGCGGCTCGGGAGGCGACTCCGGGGACTCAGGCGAACGTCGCGGTTCTGGAGTTGCAGCTGGCGGAGGCGAGGGCACGAGTGAGGCTCCACGCGAAGCGACTCTCCAGCAGCATGCTGACGGCAATGGAGGCAGAGGCCTCGCGACTCCATGCCCAATTGCTGACGGCACAGATCGAACAGACGAAGCGGGAGATTTGTGCGCAACGTTTCCAGGCGCCCTCCCCGGCACCCAGTCAGCCTTCGAGTACGGCTCTGGGTCAGCTGCCCGATCCGACGCCTTGCCCAGCGACGGTCACCGACAGGGCCTCCGCCTCGGCTGCCGTCCCGGCTCTCCACCCAGAGCCCAGCCCGGCCCCGCGGGTGACAGTGTACGCGGACGACGTGGTACGCTGGTGCCCGGCGCCGAAGTTGGCCCGAAGCGGCGCAGAGAGACCCCCGACGCCACTGGAGGCGGATCTGTACTTCGAGCCGGACTTCGTGCCGAACTGGGACCCCCCGGACGAGGAGCTGGCCTCACAGCCAGACGCCCTGGACGAAGAGATGGGCTCGCCGCCGCTGGCATAGGCAACCCCAGAAGCTCCGACCTCGCCGTGGATGATGTTGGTGATGATGATGCTCATGAGCAGACACGGCAGGAACACGCTCCTTTCGGGGGCGATTTGCTGCAAGCTTGGTATCATGACGCCCTGGTTTCCATCGGCCTCCTGGAAAGGTACCTCGCCGCCCCGGGCGGATCCCTGGAAGTCTTCCCCCTTCGCCTGCGGCTCGGCGCCCCGCTCGGCGCGGAGGCCGCCCAGGCGTCGGCCGGGACGCCCGGCTGCGGCGAACCTGGCGCCCCCGCAGACGCCCAGCCTGGCTCCCTGCCTGGAGCCCAGCCCGACGCCCTGCCCAGCTGCCAGCCAGGCGCCCCATAGCCGACGCTCGGCCCAGCGCCCTGCCCAGCGGCCAGCCCAGCGCCCTGCCCCGCTGCACGACCGCCGCCCCGACCGACGCGCGGCCCGACGCCCTGCCTGGCTGCCGGCCCGGAGTCCAGCCCGGCTGCGAGCCCGACGCCCTGCCCAACTACCAGCAGCCAGGCGCCCCGGCCGACGCCCAGCCCAGCGCCCTGCCAGGCTGGGAGCACGGCGCCCCCGGCGACGCCCAGCCCGACGCCCTGCCCGGCTGCCAGCCCGGCGCCCCGGCTGACGCTCGGCCCAGAGCCCTGCCCGGCTACCAGCCCGGCGCCCTGCACGGCTGCTCGCCGGGCGCCCCAGCCGACGCCCAGCCCAGCACCCTGCCCTGCGGCGTGGCTGGCGCCCTGCTTGGTTGGCTGTCTGCCCAGCGACGCCCAGCCCGGCTGCAAGCCCGGCGCCCTGCCCTGCTATCAGCCTGGCGCCCCAGCCGACGCCCAGCTCGGCGCCCTGCCCGGCTGCGAGCACGGCGCCCCCGCTGACGCTCAGCCTGGCGCCCTGCCCGGCGCGCAGCCCGGCGCCCTGCCCGGCTGCCAACCCAGCGCCTGCAGCGACGCCCAGCCCGACGCCCTGCCCGGCTGCCAGCCCGGCGCCCCGGCCGACCGGCCCAGCGCCCTACCTGGCTGCCAGCCCGGCGCCCTGCGCGGCGGCACGCCGGGCGCCCCAGCCGACGCCCAGCCCAGCACCCTGCCCTGCAGCGAGGCTGGCGCCCTGCCGGGCCTGCCTGCCTGCTCAGCGACGCCCTGCCCGGCGACCAGCAGCCTGGCGCCCCAGCCGACGCCCAGCTCGGCGCCCTGCCCGGCTGCGAGCCCGGCGCCCCCGCTGACGCCCAGCCTGGCGCCCTGCCCGGCGCGCAGCCCGGCGCCCTGCCTGGCTGCCAACCCAGCGCCCCCGGCAACGCCCAGCCACGCGCCCTGCTCGGCTGCCAGCTCAGCGCCCCGGCCGACGCTCGGCCCAACGCCCTGCCCGGCTACCAGCCCGGCGCCCTGCGCGGCTGCACGCCGGGCGCCCCGGCCGACGCCCAGCCCGGCACCCTGCCCTGCGGCGAGGCTGGCGCCCTGCTTGGCTGCCTGCCCAGCGACGCCCTGCCCGGCTGCAAGCCCGACGCCCTGCCCAGCTACCAGCAGCCCGGCGCCCCAGCCGACGTCGGCGCCCTGCCCGGCTGCGAGCCCGGCGCCCCCGCTGACGCCCAGCCTGGCGCCCTGCCCGGCGCGCAGCCCGGCGCCCTGCCCGGCTGCAAACCCAGCGCCTCTGGCGACGCCCAGCCCGACGCCTTTCCCAGCTGCCAGCCCGGCGCCCCGGCCGACCGGCCCATCGCCCTACCCGGCTACCAGCCCGGCGCCTTGCACGGCTGCACGCCGGGCGCCCCAGCCGACGCCCAGCCCGGCACCCTGCCCTGCAGCGAGGCTGGCGCCCTGCCCGGCAGCCTGCCCAGCGACGCTGCCTGGCGCACTGCCCGGCTGCGAGCCCAGCGCCCCCGCGGACGCCCAGCCCGGCGCCCTGCCCGGCTGCGCGGCCGGCGCCCAGCCCAGCGCTCTGCCCGGCTGGGAGGCCGGCGCCCCGCCCGGCTGCCAGCCCGGCGCCTCGCCAGCGCCCTGCCCGTCGTCCGGCACGGCGCCGGGCCCCGAGCGCAGGCCGTCGTGAGCTACACCTCTGCGTCGTCTGGCCCGTCGGGCCCCTCGCGATCACAGCAGCAGTGCAGCGCGGAATACCTAGCCGTGTTGGCGAAGATCAGGGCATGGAACGAGAACGGGGTGGAGGCCCGCACCATTCTGGAACGACTAGACCACAGCGCGGAGCGCCTGCAGCGCAGGGGCACGGACCGACGGGATCGCTTGCTGCTGCGACGAGGGGTGGCGCACGCAGCGGCTGCGCAGGCAATGCGTACCCGCAGCGGCATCTCTGAATTCACGGGTTCGTCTGCTTGACGCGCCTCGGCATGATGTTTTTTGGCGACCGCCCCGAGCTCCGCTGTTCGCGCCTCCCGTGTGCTCATGCCCCGTCGCCGAGGCGGCGGCGCCGTCCATGCGCAGGGTGCTGTCAGTTATCGGGGCACTTCGGCGTCACCTACACAATCTAAATGTGTCCTCCCGAGGACTTCTGGCACTCACCATGCTCTTCCCTGGTCAGGCATTCGTTCGGAGGTCCTTTCTGCGCGGCTCATCTCGTCAGTCTCGGCTGCCCCTACATCGGCGCGTTCACGTTCGGAGGTCCTTCCACGAGGCTCAGTTCGTCATTGCCGGCCGCTCCGTGGGCATCTGTGGTCGGAGGTCCTTCCTGCAAGGCTCTGCTCGCCATTGCCCGCCGCTCCGTCATGGGCGTGTTCCGCGTTTGGGGGTCCTTTCATCAAGGCTCTGCTCGTCGTCATCGCCGCTGCTACCCTCGGTGCATCTTCTGAGGTACATCTTCTGAGGTGCGCCGCTGCTCCCCGCATGGTCCAGTAGTAGATTTCTCGCCGCCGGCCGTCTTAGGCGCTCGCCGTCTTCCGATAGCTTTTCGCCGGCGCCCCGTGGAAGCCCCCTGGGGCCACCCTGGGGCCCCCCCCCCCTCAAAAAAAAAAAACTCCCGCGCGACGCACCACTCCGCGATGAAGCCGCCCACAGCGGTGAAGCATTCCACGATGTAGCACTCCACGATGAAGCACTTCATGAAGCACTCTTTGATGACACACTCCACGCCGAATCACTCTTAGTGAAGAGCACAATCCTTGGTGAACCACTTTTTGGTGAAGCACTTCTTGGTGAGGCACTCCAGGAAGCGCGCCTCCGCGAAGCACGCCGCTGGGAAGCGCGCTGCCATGAGGCACGCCGAGATCAAGCGCGCCTCCGTGAAGAGCGCCTCCGATGAAGCACGCCGCAGCGAAGTGCCCCCGAAAAAGCCCTCCACGACGTACCACTCCACGATAAGCACGCCACGACGAGAAAGCCCTCGATGAAGCCCTCCCCGATGAAGCCCGCCACGATGAAGTGCGCGCGCGCTCGGTGAAACGCGCCGCTAGGAGGCGCGCCCCCGTGAAGCGCGCTTCCGTGAAGCACGACGCGATGAAGCGCGCCACTTTCAAGCGCGCCTTTGCGAGGAAGCACGCCTAAATGAAGCCCTGCAGAACGCCCTCCTCGACGAAGTGCGCCTCTATGATGAAGCGCGCCACCCCGATGCAGACCGCGATGAAGCCTTCCACGGTGAAGCTCTCGAGGAAGCCCTCCATGACGTACCGCTCCACGATGAAGCACGCAACTCCTTGCGGAAACACGCCTCCGTGAAGCGCCGTGCGATTGAGCAGGCCACGATGTAGCGCGCCCCGAAAATGCTCACAACAGCGAAGCACCCCCGCGAAACACTCCACGGGGGAGCACGCCGCGATGAGGTACTCAACGATGAAACACTTCACAATTAAGCACTTAACGAAGCACTCCCCGATGAAGTGCTCCTTGATGAAAAGCCCCACAATGGTGTGCAAACCAAAGAACCACAACAATCTGATGCATAGCGCTGCTACACCAGGAAATCACGAGCTAGATCACACAACGCTGCTGGTATTAAGGCACCAGTTGCATAGGCCGAGCCCAGTGAGTGTCTGGCGCCGACGCCGCCAGCGCTCGAGGGACACTTGGAGTATTGCCAGCAGAGGTGTTTCTCCATCCAATAGCGTGACGCTCGATGAGTGCGCATCTCGTGAAAGGACGAGACATGTATAGACAAAGGCAGTAGCGGGAACCCCACCTCCGCCATTGCAGCAACGCCGGTACTGAAGGTTGATAGCGAGGGCTATCGTGGGCGTATAGTAGGCATACAGGAGATGAAGACCCAGTGCGTCGTTGGGCTTTGACGGGGGCCGCGACTGCTCGGTGCAGCCGCAACCTTTGTCCGATGGTCCCACACACTCTATTGCGTCTGCGCCTCGCCGCGCTGGTGCGACGGCCACTGGTGATTGGAGAGCGACTTCAGCCAGGCAGTACGGGCCCGAGGACGGACGATGCAAGGTGGCTGCAAAGGTGATGATGGTGGTGATGATGATGATGGTGATAGTGATGGTGATGGTGTTGATGAGGATGAGGATGACGGTGGTGATGATGATTAGGGTGATGAGGATGATGGTCTGAATCTTGTGATGACGGCAGTGTTGATGACGATGACGATGACGATGACGATGATGATGATGATGATGAAGGTTCTATAATGACGATGAAGATGATGATGATGATGATGATGATTATGATGATGATGATGATGATGACAGTGCTGCTGATGATGATGATTATGATAATGCTGTTGCTGATGGTGAGGATGGTGATGGTGGTGGTGGTGGTGGGAATGGTCAGGCGGAAAAGGAAGGCGGGGATGTTGCTGAGTAGGTGGAAACTGCCTTTGCCGATGTAACTATGGGGAATAATATGGTTCCATGAGGCGAAAGGGCGACTGTGCAAGTTTTGAAGAAGAACACGCGCGGTGCAGAAGTGAGAGGTCAGTTTTGAACAGGGCCCACTCTCCATCCGTGTAAGAGATGCACATTTTAGCACTCGGGTTGATATTGTTAAGTCTCAGGCGAGAGCCGCATCTTGACAACGAGCCAGCTTCCATCCTTTGGCGACGTGTCGAGCTTTTTGGACGAATGTGCGTGGTGCCATGTCGAGAGCCCACTTTCTGATTGGACCAGGCCTCCATATTGATACCTACTGCAAGCTTTTCCGACCAATCTGTGCACCGCTACGGCGAAAACCGCATTTTGAGCACTTTTCTCCTTCATCTTTTTAATTGTTGGGCGCACTGTGAACGAATCTCGAGCTTCGGGGTCATAAGCAGGAAGGAGGTCTCAGACGGAACGCCTGGCCCGCCCTACCGATACGTCTGGTGGTCAGACGAGGATGCGTTATCCATCGGGACGAGGATGCGTTATCCATCGGGAGAACGGGTGCATGTAGAGGGCGAGAGGGGGGAAGGAGAAGGAGGAAACAGAGGAGGACGAGGAGGTGAAGAGGAGGAACAGGGCGATTAGGGCAAGGAGGAGGATGACCAGTGTAAACCAAAAACCATCATTGAGGGACGTGCCCCATTAGAAGACAACCGCCTGAAAATCCGAAACCGTGCCAGAACACCAATCTTGGGATTTCACCGCGATCAATGTTACTGTTGCGTCATGGCGATCCCGAATCGTGCCAAACGCCGTTCCTGGGACTCCAGCGCCGCGAATAAACGTTACTGTGGCGCCCTGACAGTTTCACATCGTACCAGCACACCCCTTCTTGTACGCCGTCCATACGGATCTCTGAACTGGTTGTAAATTCTTCAAACGAATGTTCGCGGTGCGCAGGCGAGAGACACATTTAGAACATCACCGCCGTCCGTCCGTGAAGCTCTTGCGATTGTTTAAGACAAGTGTGCGCGGCGCTGAGGCGAGAACCGCAATCTGAGAACGGTTCGCTCTCAAGCCGTGACGCTCTTGCAAATCTTTAAGACGAATGCTTGCGGTGCTACAGCGGGGAGCACATTTTGAAAATGGCCCGCCCTCCACCCGTGAAACTGTTACACCTTTTCAGAGTCATGATCATAGATGGTGAGGAAGGCTCAGGCGAAACAATCATGAACCGGGCCAGAATAGTATTCTCGGGACTTCAACGCCACGAATCAACTTGATTGTTGCGTCGTGGCGATCCCGAACCGTGCCATAAAACCATTCCTGGGACTCCAACATTGCGAATCAACGTAACTGTTGCTCCCTGACAATCCTGAGCCGTTCCGAAAAGACATTCCTGGTACGTAAACCGTGGGAATCCGTGAAACTCTTGCACATGCTCAAGACGAGTGTGCGCGGCGTTGAGACGCGAGCAGCACTTTGAAAACAAGCCCGCCAACACGCAAGTGTCAGAGCTTTTGAAACAAATGTGCGCGGCGCTACGGCGAGAACCACATTCCGAAAATGACGTTGCAAATTTCGAAGGCGAATGTGTGCGGCGCTAAGGCGAGAACCACATTTTGAAAACGGCCCGTTTTCCATCCGTGAAGCTCCTCCAATTTTCGAAGACGAATGTGCGCGGCGCTGAGGCGAAAACCACATTTTGAAAACGACCCGCCGTCAATCCGTGAAACTCTTGCAAATGCTTGGGGGTAGTGTTCGCGGCGCTGATGTGGATAACCACAGTTCGAAAAGGACCCGCCCTCAATCAGCAATCTCGCCCAAATTTCAGAGACGACTGTGCGCGGCACTAAGGCGAGAACAACATTTTGAAAAAGCCCCGCCTTCCAATGTTTAAGACGAATGTGAGCGGTGCGAAGGCGAGAGCCACATTTTTGGAAGTGACCCGCCCTCTTTCTGTGAAACTGTTGCCAAATGTCAAGCTTCAGGATCATAAGTGGTGCGGGCATCTCACGAGAAACGCCCGGCCGGCCCTACCGACACTCCTCGGGGCGCGACAGGGAGGCACTATGTATAACGACAAGAATGCAGGAGAAAGAGGATGATGATGATGATGATGATGATGATGATGATGATGATGATGATGATGATGATGATGATGATGATGATGATGATGATGATGATGATTATGATACTGATGCTGGTGATGATGGCGATGGTGATCAGGAGGAGGATGAGGAGGAGGAGGACGAGGATGAGGAGGAGGAGGATGAGGAGGAATATTAAACATAAGAAGGGTACTACTAATATTGAGTAGTACTAATGTTAAATCGGGCATGTCCTCTGCAGGAGGAATATTCAAGCTTAGTCAAAATAGTGCAAACATTAGAGATATATTTCCATCCAACATGCACCTGTAGGGGGACACGCCTGACGTAATACTAATAGTAATAATAGGGGTACTTATACTAAAAAGAAGCACATTATTAACAATAACACCAGCACGAATAACAATCATACTAAGACCGTTACAACACATAACACTAATTAGGGAAAGTAAGCAAAGCATAAGGATGTCAAACTAGTCTTAATACTACTTGGGAATATTCATACCACGGAGAATAGGAATAATACTATGGGTGATATTCCTGTACTTAGTAAGTTGAATCACAAGAGTGTCGATAATACTTGTACTGGGACTATGTATGCTAGTTTTAGTACTCATACTAATAATACTACTACTGCTGATACCATTGACTGTAATAGTAGCACTACCAGCTTTAATCATAGAAATAACAATCGTATTACTATCAATACCAATGTGGCTATTACTATTCTATTCGTACGAGTGCTACTACTGAAATAAGTATCGCTGCTCATCTTAGTAGCCTGAGTAGTAGTAGTAGTAGTAGTAGTAGTAGTAGTAGTAGTAGTAGTAGTAGTAGTAGTATTAGTAGTATTAGTAGTAGTAGTAGTAGTAGTAGTAGTAGTAGTAGTAGTCGTAGGAATTTTCAT
>CAUYUJ010018293.1:107391-146510 GCA_963575745.1 Prorocentrum cordatum | reverse complement strand
TGATGATGATGATGCTGATGATGATGATGATGATGATGATGATGATGATGATGATGATGATGATGATGATGATGATGATGATTGTAATGACGATACATCCCGGGGTAACCTTGTACAAATTCCAACCTGGGCAATCATGCTGGCTTCTGGAATGAATGTGCAGACGTAAGCAGATCATCCGGCCTTGGGATCTCCCAGCATCGCCTCACAGTAGGAATCGTAGAGTGACGTGATTTGGGCGCTTGGAATTAGTACCAGTTTGTTTTTTTCGACCCGGTTGGAAAATGTACCAATCGGTTGGGATTAGTCCCAGCCGGTTGGAATGAGTACCGCAGGCGGTGTCCAGCACGTGGTATGAAAGGGGATCTCTCCTCAAGGCCGCTGCCGCCGTCGTGGGCCAGGCTCGCCCTGGGGCCCCCCAAACGGGGCCTTGAGAGGTCAATTCCTCCTCCTCCGCCCTCCTCCTCCTCCTCCTCCTCCTCTTCCTTCCTCCTCCCTTCTCCCTCCTCCCTCCTCCCTCCTCCCTCCTCCCTCCTCCCCCCTCCCTCCGACCTCCGACCACCGAAGCAACCGAACATGGGACATCGGGGCGGAGGAGGGATGGGGGGATGGACGAGCTAGGCGCGCTGGCGACTTGATGATCTGACATCCTACCCCTCCCACCCATCTTTCCCGACAGCGCCAGGTCTTTTTCCCAACCACCCTGTGGTGTTGGGTCCTCGTTTTGAAGAGAGCGCCCCGCGTCTCCTCTCCTCCTTCCCCCTCCTCCCTTCTTCCATCCCTGCCTCTGCTCGCCGCATGTCCACCATGTCGGCACACCCCTCACGAGGATCGTGGCCCCATAGGGAGCTCCACCGAAGGCCCCAGCGGCAGGGACCCCTCCCACCCATCCTTTCCGACGGCGCCTGGTCTTTTTCTCTATCCGCCAGATGGGGATGTCCTGGAGGACTCTGATCCCGCAGTGATATGACCCCTCGTTTGCCGTGCAATCTGGAAGGGGGGCACTTGTACGTTGGAAGGGACCGGAGGGAAAACGCATGAAGGTGGAGGAGGCGGAGGAGGAGGAGGAGGAGGAGGAGGACCACGATGAGGTTTATGAGCAGGAGGGTCAGGGGAAGGCGGGGGAAGGGAAGGGAACGGATGGGGATGGCAATTGACAATGGCGAGAAAGGAGCTAGATTCGGACATGCGGCCTGCGCTTGGAAGAGAACGCCAATCTGAACGACGGGAGCAGACACACCGATCCTGAAGTGTGGCCAGCGCTGCAGCGGGAGCGCCCTTTCGAAGGTCGGTGGGCATTCCGATTGAAAAGCTACATGACGTAACAGCTCGGGACAATCCTGTGCGCACGCAGTCTGCGGGACAGGCGGGGGAAATTCAAGGAGCATCATCGGGAGAGGATCGGAGTGTTCATATATTGTCGCTGTGGAAGGGGACGGGCAGGGCGAGGATGGAGCGGGAGAGGAGGGGAAGGGAGGGATGGAGAGGGAGGAGGCGAGGCGAAGGGAGGGAGGGATGGGGACGTGGGGAAGGGGGGGAGAGGAGGTGAGGGGAGGGGGGAAGGGGGGAGATGCAAGCTAGGTGCGCTAGCGTCACATCTGACGTCTTACCCCTCCCTCCCATCCCTTACCGTGGCGTAGACCTCCTATCTATTCGCACAGTCGGCTGTCGAGCAATGCAATGATCCCAAGAGGGTACGCGATGGATGGAAAAGCATGGCGTAGAAGAGCACGGCAGAGCATAGCATGCCATAGCATGGCGTGGCATGGCGTTGTGAAGCATTGCATCATAAACCATAGCAACGCAAAGTATGGCATCGCTCAGCGGTGCGCAACACAGTATCGCATTGCATGCCGTGGCACGGCACCGGATGACTTGGAGGGTAAGTGGCCCGTCGACGAGACGACAGGGACTGTCCGGAATGCCGGCTCCATGTCCTCCGCAACCGTGCCTGCCCGATGCGGGCGCTTTCGAATGCCAAGTGCCGTCCAGAGGCGCGGGAACGAGACCAGCGCTGCAGCGGGAGCATGATTTTGACTGACCGAAGTGCAGAAATAAGGGCGGCGCTGCAGCGGGAGCACCGTTTTGGAAGAACCGGAAATGAAAGGATTGAAACATCACATAGAAAACACCAACACATGAATTCCTACGTATAAAACAAACCATACGCGGAGAGGACGGGACACTCTCTGGATAGAGTCAGGGGAGAGGAGAGTAGCATTCGTATTGTGAAATTGTGGAGGGACGGGCAGGGGAAGGAGAAGGTTGAGGAGGGAAGGGGGTGGGGGTGTCGGGGAGGGAGGTTGGTTAGCTGCCCTCCTCCTCCTCCTCCTCCTCTCCTCCCCTCCTCCATCCTCCATCCTCCATCCTCCATCCTCCATCCTCCATCCTCCATCCTCCCATCCTCCGTTCTCCTCCTCCTGCTCCTCCTCCTCCATTCCATCCTCCATCCTCCATCCTCCATCCTCCATCCTCCGTCCTCCGTCTCCGTCCGCCTGCTCCTCCTCCTGCTGCTCCTTCTGCTCCTCCTCCTCCTCCATCCTCCATCTCCATCCTCCATCCTCCATCCTCCATTCTCGTCCTCCCCTCCTCCTCCTCCTCCTCCTCCCCTCCCTCCTCCCTCCACCTCCTCCCCATCCCTCCACCTCCATCCTCCATCAGCCATCATCCATCCTTTATTTCCGTCCTCCTGCTCCTCCTCCTCCTCCTTCTCCTCCTCCATCATCCTCAGCTATCCTCCATCCTCCATCTCCATCCTCCATCTCCATCCGCCATCCTCCCTCCTCCTCCTCTATCCTCTCCTGTTTCCTCATCCTCCCGTCTGATCTCCATCCTCGTCCTCCTCTCCTCCTTATCCTCCTCCTCTATCCTTCCTTCATCCTGCTCCTCCTCTCCTCCTCCTCCTCCTCCCCTCCTCCTCCATCTCCATCCTTCCTCCATCCTCCACCTCCATCCTCCATCCTCCCTCTTCCGTCCTCCTGCCGCTCCTCCTCCTCCTCCTCCTCCTCCTCCTCCTTCTCCTCCTCCATCATCCTCCTTCGGCCACGCTCAGGGGGGATAGGGGAGGGGGGAAGGCTTCCTAGAAGGAGGCTGCTTCCTAGAAAGTGTAGGCCTTGTCTGTAGATGTGAGGCTCGCGCCTTCTTCTAAGAAGCAGCCTCCTCCCAAAAAACTGTTCCCCCCACGTCCTACTCTTTTGCGCCGCGCCGCCAACTCCTCTCTTCTCTCCTCCTCCTCCTCCTCCTCCTCTCTCTCTCCTCCTCCATCCTCCTTCATCCTCCCCATCCTGCTTCATCCTTCCTCCTCTCCTTCATCCCTCCTCCGCCTCCTCCTCCTCCTCCTCCTCCTCCTGCTCCTCGTCTCCTCCTCCTCCTCCTCCTCCTCCTCCGCTCCTCCTCCTCCTCCTCCTCCTCCTCCTCCTCCTCCTCCCTCCTCCTCCTCCCTCCCTCCCTCTCCCCTCCTCCTCCCTCCTCCCTCCTCCTCCTCCCTCCGTCCCTCCCTCCTCCCTCCTCCTCCTCCTCCTCCTCCTCCTCCTCCTCCTCCTCCTCCTCCTCCTCCTCCTCCTCCTCCTCCTCCTCCTCCCTCTCCTCGTCTGCCTCCTCTGCCTCCTTCTGCTCCGAGTTAGGCACGGCTGGCGGGTGCCGACCGTGCGGCAGATCCCCTCGCCGCGCGGCCGAGCGCGGCCCCCGCCTCGGCGCCCTCCCGCGGGCAGCCCAAGAAGGGCCAGCGGGGGGGAGCCCCAGACGGGGTCGGAGGACCGCGCCGCATCGCCGATGCATCCCCAGACATGATGGCGTCGTGAACAAAGTCAGGACGGGAGGTTTTTCGCTAGTTTTCGGCCTCGGGGGGCCCTCGCCGGGCCTCGGGACCGTCCAAAAACGATTCAGGGTGGAAAGCCGGTCCCGGGGAACGGGTCGCGCCGTCCTGGAAACAGCAGGACGTCGCATGTCTGGGTCGGCGACCCAGGCCCCCTCGGGTCATGAAAAACTCGGGACGGGCGTTTTTTTTCTGGACTTTCGGCCTCTGGTGGGCCCTGGCTGGGCCTCGGGACCGTCGGAAAACAGCTCAGGACGAGAAGCCGGTCCCGGGGAATGGGTCGGGACCTTTGTGGGTCGACGTCATGAAACAATGATGACGCCGGGGGTGAGACCCCCGACGTCTTGATTTCTTTCAGGGTACGTTGTACGCGGGGTGCGCTTACGGGTCCCTTGCCCACTCCCAACGTCTGGGGATGTGGCTCGATGAGGAGCCCCCGCCGACGGCGCCAGTGCATCGCCGACGTTGCCGATGCATCGCCGATGCGTCGGCAATTTGTCGCCGATGCATCGGCGATGCGGCACGATCCTGCGACCCCGTGTGCTCCGACCCCATCCAGGAGGCCGCTAGCGTCAGGGGTTGCCCGAGGTGCCCCCTGTGCCCAGGGCGCCCTTGGCATCTCGCTGCACGTTGGGGCCTTCCTGGGGCCCCCTGGGTGGGCCTCGCTTCGGGGGTGCTCTGGAGGCCGCGGGGGTTCCCTTGGAAATTCAGGGGGCAGGAGGAGGAGGAGGAGGAGGAGGAGGAGGAGGAGGAGGAGGAGGAGGAGGAGGAGGAGGAGGGGGAGGGGGAGGAGGAGGAGGAGGAGGAGGACCTTGGGTCAGGGGCACCTCTGGCGGCGCCTGGCCTCGCGCCTGGCTCCAGGCTTTTGCGGTGCGATCGGCATGGGGGCGCGGCAGGACGTGGGGACGAGAACGAGGTGGCGCGCGGAGGCGGCGGGGGGCTTCTTGGAACCGACGAAGGACAAGCCACATACACCTAAATTTTTGGCGCTCCGCGCGGATTGCCGGGATTCGCGCTGTTGTGTTTTTTTTCTTTGGAAGGCAGGGGGCTTCTTGGAAGGGCCTTGGGGGTTCCGAGAAGGCTCCTCAGCAGTTGGGAGGGCTTCTGAGAGGGCCCCCGCATTCCAATTCCAGGAAGCAGCCCGCCTTGATAGAAGCTCCCCCCCCCCTCCCCCCCCCTCCGGCCACGGCAGCAGTTCCCGCCCGCTCTGCGCCCTGAGCAGGTCTCGCCGTCGGTGCCGCCGTGGGCGCGGCCCACTCGGGATCAAAATTGCCTGCCCAACTGCGGCCGGTGTCGGTCCTGTACAGATTTTGAGCGACGAAACAAACGGGTCCAGTTGCTCCGACACCCGCGCGTGAGCTGCCTTCGTAAGCTCGCGCGTGAGCGCCCTCGTTTCCGAGGCGGCGTGCCGCGCTGGAGGCCCGCGTAAGCCACCGCGTAAGGTTGCCACGCCGCCATCTCGCGCAAGACCCGTCGCTCGTTTGATGTTGTGCATCGTCCCCATGTCGCCCGTCCCCACTTCTGGCGTGCCAGAAGGCAGTCTCAGGGCATTTTTTTGGGCCGTGCAGTGCGGTATCGCGTGCTGCCGTGGGGCCACCAGCCCAGTCCCCCCCCCCCCCAGGGATCCCCTGACAGAGGATGCCAGGGAATCGATGCCAGGGCATCCGCTCGGCGTCGGCCGATGATCGGTGTCACGGGAAACTCCAGGACGTCTGAGGACTCCTCTTCCTTCCCCTTCGCCCTTGGGGGGGAGGAGGGAGGAGGGAGGAGGTGCTCCGTAGCCATTTTGGCTCAAGGCTAAACGTTGTGAAGGACTATAGACGTCCGAGAATCAGCGATTAGCTTTGGACTCTGCCTCCGCAGGTGGCCCGAGCCGCCTTTCTGTGGCCACCAGGGGCCACGGCGCTTCCCGCGCCCCGATTTTTTTTGGCCTCATCGCTCTTGTGCTGACTGCGCCCTGTGCGCAAGGACCGCCGCCATGTCCGCGGCCGCGTGTGATAGATGGGCACATTCGTTAAATATAGGTTCAGCACTTAGAGGGCGAGTCTAGTTCTGACCGTGATTCGCCCTGTGGCTCAAGGGATAAACATCTGCTTTCTCCTCCTGCTGCCACAGTTGGTAGCGGAGCGCGGTCCCGGCAGGTGGCCATGGGCAGCGGCGGGCAGCCTTGATCGGTGCGCCCGGACCCCTGCTCGCGAGCCACTGCCGCGGCTGCGCTCGGCGCACTGGGAAGTGTGGGGATCCACGGCAGATGCCCGACGACGGAGTGACGGGCGAGAAGGGCACCACTCCCGGCGACGGTGAGAGGGGCGGCGGGAGCGCGGCCAGCGCGGCGCCCCCAGGACCGACACCGCCAGGAGTGACCCCTGAGCTCCTCGAGCTGGTCAAGAAGTTAGTCGCCACGACTATGAGGGAGAACCAGACTCAGGAGTCTCAGGCAGCAGGACGACATGTGCAGACGTGGAACGGCTGGAACGAGCCCAGCGCCGACCCGTGGTCCACACGGGACCCCTTGGTCGCAGGCTCAGCCAGGCTGCTGGACCCTGGCGTCCCCGGCAGCCGGCTCGGCCGGAGACGGCTCGAACCAGCAGCAGGATCAGAAGAACGGCGAGGCAGCTCGGCGCTGGACCAGCGACTGGGCCGCGGGCAGCCAGGGTGCCGGCGGCTGGGGTGCTGGCGACTGGCGGACGGCCGACCAGAGCTGGCCAGGCCAGCAGTGGAGCGGCGGCGGATGGCAGCGCGGGGACTACTCGGACCCGCCCGCCTTCCCCGGCTGGGCGCACTACCGAGGGTGGCGCAAGGCCGTCCGCCGCTGGGACAAGAACACGGACGTGGCAGTCTGGCGCCGGGCTGGGCGTTTCCTCAAGCTTTTCGATTGGACGATGCAGTCTAAGTTTGACGACGTGCCAGAGGCGGACCTCTCAGGTCCGGGCTGGCTGGACATCCTCATCGGACGGATGGACATCATGGCAGGAGAACGAGAAGGGGATGATCTCCGACGCGCCGGGAGGAAGGCCCTCTTCGAGGCCACCCGCGACGCCAAGGAGACCCTCGCAGCCTACGTGTGCAGGCGTGAGGCCCAGCTGCTAGAGGCAGAAGGGCACGACCTCTGGATGTCGCCTAAGCTCAAAGGACTATTTCTAGAAGAAGGTGCGACACTCTCGGCCCAGGGCGCTCAGAACCTTCGGACGCTCACACAAGGGCGACTTGACTACGACAACGTGGCGTGGGCGTTGAGGCAGATGGACGCCTACGGGTCAGAGCGATTGCTACCGGGGGCTCGCGGAGCGAGCGCCGACCTGGCATCCAGTACTGAGGGCTTCGGCCCGAGACGTGAGGTAGGACCCAGTGGCAGTGCAGCTCACTCCTTTCCCTCCGCCGCGGTCGACGGTGGTGACGGTGGTCACGACCAGGAGTCCGACGGCGAGGTCGAATCCTACGACTACTACGACGAGGAATACGACGACGACCTCGACGAAGCAGCACTACTGGCCGAGATCGACGATCTCAACCTCACGGAGGACCAGGTCGACGACGCCCTGATCATGCTCACCAATGACCGGTCTTGGAAGCAAAACAAGGAGCTGAAGAGGGCCGCGAAGCGCGACAGGGAGTATTTCGGAGGCAAGGCCGGCGGCGATCGTGTCCAGCCTCAACCTCGGGCTCATCCTGCCGGGCGGGGCCGGAAAGGAGACCGAGGACGAGGAAAGGGACAAGGTCGCGGCCGCGGGTCCAAGCCCAAGCTGTCGCTCCAGCAGCTCATGAAGGTCACGAGGTGCAAGAATTGCGACAAGAAGGGTCACTGGAGCAGGGAGTGCCCAGACCCTCCCAGAGATCGAGCGAGTGGCCCCTCAGGACGCAAGGTGCTCAACGGCTACTCGTTCGAGGGGTGCACGACCGACTCCAACGACTGGTGCACCCTGTCCTGCCCCAGCTGGGAGGAGGCCGAGGTCGAGCTCGGCTCCAGCGACGTCTACCTGGTCGCCAGGTCGACGCAGGGGCTTGTGGACCCCGGCGCCGGCAGCGATCTCGTTGGACTGGAGGCTCTGAATCGAGAGTCGCAGGCGTTGGCCGGTCTCGGGATGTGCTTCGAAGTCATCCCTAGGCAACATCGCAAGCCTAGGGCGGCGCACGGGGTGGGAGGTGCCGCCACTGTGCTCGCATCGATTCTCTTTCCGATGCGCCTAGGAGGAGCCTTCGGTATCGTCGAGACTACGGTGCTCGAGGACAATGTGCCTCACATCCTCAGCGTCAATTTGCTTGAGTTCTTGGGTGCAGTCATTGACTTGCCGAGGAATGAGATGAGTTTGGACACTCCGGAGCCCAAGGTCACTTTGACTCGTCTGGGTTCCGGGCACCGCATGGCAGAGATAGTGCGTGCAGTCTCGGGGCCGTGGGAGGTCCCAGCCTCGGCCCTGAACAAGTACCCGTTTCTGTCGCCCTCATCTTTTCAGCTCGGAGGTCGGCAGGCACCGAAGATGCTGGCAGACGGATCAGTGCAGCAGTATATCATCCTTCTCGTCATCACCTTAGCAAGGCACCCAGGGCGTTTCAGAAGATCAAGGGCCAGGACCAGGACCAGAGCGAGCCAGGACTTCGGGGACTCTCAGAAGATCGTAGGTGCGAGCCAGGACTTCGGGGACTCTCAGAAGATCGTAGGTGCACTCCTGGCCACGGGGTTCCTGGGGATCTACATGGCGTTCGCCCGGGTCGTTGAGAGGATCGGGGACCACTTCCAGCCACGGGCTCAGCGAGCTTGTTCAGGCCAGGCCTCAGGGGTTCTTGGACAAGCTAAGGTGAAGAGGGCCGAGGACTACGACATCGGGAACGGGGGACTCGGAGCTCTCGAAGCCATCCAAGGCACGAGGTCCGTAGCTACTCTAGGCTCGAGCCTGCGCGATCAGCTTTCAGCACTTTGTCTCCGAACCCGGAGACTTCCTTCACAGTTAGCCGCGGCGCTCAGCCGCCATGAGGACGACGTCGACCATGAAGACTCTGGTCCTTCTCTGGATGCCGATCAGGGCGGCTGCCGGAAAGAAGAAGGAGCCAGGGGCGAAGCAGGCCACCGAGGAGTTCCTTGCCCGCCGCAACGTGGCACTCGCGGGCGTCAGCTCGGACAGCGATCAGACAGTAGATCAGGGTATGCCGCAGCCGCTCCCACCGCCGGGGCCATCCACCCAGGGACCACTCGGACCGCAGGGTCAGTTCCAGGGTCCGGGGTTCTGGAACGCGGCAGCGGCAGCAGCTCAGTGGCCACCAGCGCCTCCAGCAGTGCCGCCCACGGCACCAGGGGGAACGACAGCGACACCAGGCACGGCAGCAGCAATTGGCAGTCCGAGTCGAGACCCCACCGAGCTGCCGCTTCCCCCACCGCCGATAGCAGGGGCTCCGACCGCTCCGATGGCGGTGGACGGGGGCGCAGCAGCAGCTTCGGCATCACCTACTCAGACCGGGCAGCTCACGGGTCCGGCAGCCGGCAAGCCGCCTCCCAAGCCGTTTCCCAAGGTGAGCCCGAACGAGTGCCCTCACCCGGCCAGCGAGGTGCGCTACTACGGGAACCAGCACGGGAGCGGGAGCAAGTGCACTCGCTGCGGAGAACGACTGACGTGGATTCAGGCGGGGGCCGGCCCCGCTGCGCCACCAGCACAGCCCTCCGCTGCGCAGGCGGCCCGGGCGGCAGCAACCTCGGCGGCGCGTGCGGTGGGGATTCTTCAGAGCGACCCAGCGTTCCAGGCGGGCGGAGCGGCGCTGGCGACGGTCAACAGCCTCAGCACGCTGATGCAGAGCCTGCAGTGGCAGCTGGGGGCTCTACCAGAGGGTCTTCGAGAGCTCGGTCGTGTCCAGCAGGTGGTGGACCGCATGGTGGAAGTCGTGACGATGGCCCAGGAACAGCCGACTCAGGTCCAGGAGGGACTACAACAAATCTACCAGAGCGTGGTGCACGTCAAGAAGAGCCTCGGGTTCCTGGAGGACCTGGCGGAGAACTTCGACGACGCGCAGCGGCGGATCAACGACATGGGAGACTCACTGCGCAACGTCGAGGGGTCAGTGAGCCAGCTCGGCAACATGATGCTGCAGATCGGGCACGCGGTGACAGGGATGGTGCATCTCCTGAACGCTCACTACCAGATGTCGGCCGAGGGGGAGCTGGGGGTGGTCAACAGCGGGGCCTCGGGCAGCCTGGAGCCCCAGCCCCCGCCTCCACCAGGACCGCCTCCTCCAGAGAGTCGTCAGAGTGGCCAGCCATCGGCCACCACGGAGACGACAACGACGACTACAATCCGTATCGAGACCACGACACCTACGGCCAATCGGACGCTCGAGACCATTCCAGAAGTCGAGGGAGATGCCAGTTGGGAGATCGTGAGCGACGCGGGAAGTCTCGAGCAGTGACGTCCCGGGACGGGATGTCCCCACGAGAGTCTCGGCGAGGCGCGAGGGCGCCGTCGCTAGGACTGACTAAGCACTTCTGTGGCTGTGCGGCCTCTGGCAGCGCCTGTGGCGCTGGCAAAAGCCAGCCTCCCGCTTCCTCCTCGTCCTTTTCCCTCGGTTCCAGGGATCCGATCGAACAAGAGTGGCTCGACGGAGATTTATGGAACGATGACCACGAGGCGTCGTGCAGTTCGCGGGTTCGGAAAGCGCTGGTCGAGAGAGCTTCCCGGGAAAGCCCGAATCGTTCCGAGGAGGGAGGCCCGGAGAGCTTTCCATCCAGGGGTCGCTCCAAGGTGTCCTTTATGGAGGTCTTCTCACCTCCACGCATCGCTCCCGAAGTGGAGAGGTCCGGGGCTCCCCTCGGAGCCCGGGCCAGCTGGGACATTAAGCAGGGTTGGGATGCGTCTCGGAAAAGTCACGTGAGGGAACTCTGGAGGGTCGTTCGGGAGGAGGCTCCCGAGGTCATATGGTTGTGCTCCGAGTGCCGTGCGTTCTCAGCGATCAATAGCCTCAACCGCGATCGCATGGACCCCGATGATTGGCATCGCCTGGTCTTGGCCGGGCTTCGAGACCTGACCTTGTGCATGGAAATCGCCGAGTACCAGGTGTCCCGGGGCCGCTACTTTGCTTTCGAGCACCCCCTCTACGCCACGTCGTGGAGGACCGAGGTGATGCGGTGTGTGCTGTCTCTGCCGGGGGTCAAGCGTCTTAGGGTCGATATGTGTCGTTTTGGTTTGAGCGTGGACGGTCGGGGGCTTAACAAGAAGCCCACGGGCATCATGACCAATCACCCCCACATCGCTAGGTTGCTAGAGGGGCACCTCTGCCTCGGAGATCACGATCATGCGATACTTGAAGGCGGTAGTGTCACCACTAAGGCGGGGCGCTATCCGGTGCAGTTTGTCAGGACGGTGTCCAGGGCGGTTTCGGAGCAGTGGAGTGGGGCCTCGAGTCATCAGCGTCCTTCCTGGGGAGATCTGGTCGAGGGGAGCTTTCCCGAGGCAGGAGCGGAAGACGTGAAAGGTGAGGCCTCCGACGCGGAGAGCGGGGACGAGCCTGAGACCCGGGGACCGTCCCAGGGCACCAAGGCCAGTCCCGATCCCGAGCCGGAGCCCTCAGAAGATGAGAAGAGGTTGCTGTATAAAATCCACGTGAACATGGGTCATCCGGAGATTCGTAAGTTCATTAGAGTCCTGCGAGCAGGAGGCACCAAGCAGCATCTTCTCAGGTGGGTTCGTCGGGGTTTTCGGTGCTCCGAGTGCGACGAGCGAGCCAGGACTGGCGCGCACAGGCGAGTGGCCATCCCCCGCACCTTTCGGTTCAACCACATCGTGGGCGTTGATCTCTTCTACTTGGACTTCCAAGGGATCACGCATCCTTACCTCAATGTGGTGGACCACGGATCCAACTTGCAAGTGGTGGTTCGCGTTGCCGACGCTCGATCGGTCACTGTCTGGTCGGCGTTCCTTCAGTGCTGGATCCGGCCGTTTGGTGCGCCTCACTTCGTCATCTCCGACGGAGGTTCGGAATTTGGGTCCAGGTTCGCTCGGGGCATGGAACAGTGGGGGGTGTGCCAGCATGGCTGTGACGCGGACTCCCCCTGGCAAAACGGCCGGGTGGAACGTCGCGGTGGATGGGTGAAGGACAGAGTGAAGGCCGAGCTGGAGTCAGGACCATTCCTCCCAGCCGATCTCCAGGAATTGGACGATCTGATCACGGAGCTCGTGGCACACAAGAACCGCTACTGGCACCGTGGCGGGTTCTCACCCCTCCAGTTGGTGTTCGGGGAAAATCCGACTCCCTCATGACATTCTGAGTGACGATCATAAGGGGTTGCCTGGATGGCAAGATGCCGTCCGTCCTCCCTCCGAGCAGGACCAGGCGGGAGCTGAGTTTGCGCGGGCGCAAGAGGTTAGAACGGCGGCCCGGAGGCTCGCCATGGAGGTCACCTCGCGCGAGAAGATAAGCCGTGCCTCGAGAGCCAAGGCGCCGAACGTTCAGACCTTCACCCCCGGTCAATGGGTTTTCGTCTGGAGGCATTTCTCTCGCACCTCATCGAGGGCCGACGCCCTCGGCCGGAGGCGAGACGGATGGACGGGCCCCGGGGTCGTTGTGCTGTGTGAGGGGGGGACTGCCTGGGTGGCAGTTCGTGCTCGTCTCTGGAAGTGCAGCGTCGAGCAGCTTAGGTTGGCCAGCTCAGAGGAGGAATACGGCATCCAGCTGGCTCAGGACCCTCAGTGGCAGGAGCTCCTTCGGGCTGCGGGGGCCCGCCGGGTCTCCGCGGTGGACGTCGCCCGGGAGGGGCCCCCTCCTGATGCGGCTTGGGACGAGCCGGCTCAGGTCCAGGAGGACACCGGGCCCAGGCTGCCGGGTCCAGGGATTCCGTCCGCCGAGGAGCCCCCGTCCGTTGTTCGACCTCAGCCCTCCGTGAGCGGTCCTTTGTCTTTCTCTCGGGGGAGTAGGGCCTCGAGGGCGGGCTCGACGACGGCTCAGCCCCCCTCTCAGCTTCCCTCGATTCCCGAGTCGCGGGAAGACTCCGGGCCTCCCACGGCCCTCCCGTCACCCCGAGGGGGAGAGGACCAGAGCGCTTCAGACGGTGGTCCCGGGGGGGCGCCCTCCTCTACTCGCGTTTCCCCGTCTCCTTCCCTTCCTCCGACTCCCTCTGCGGGTCCTTCCTCGTCTCCTCTTTTTCCTCTTCCTCTTCCTCCCCCGTCTCTTCCCCCGACAGCGACGGGTCGGCGGTTGCGGCAATCGGAGGACGTACCCGCGTGCATTCGCGCGGCCAGGGCTGTCAGCTTACCGCCCGAGGTCAAGCGGGCTCGGACGGAGACACCGGGGGCCAGCAGAGGTGGGGAGGCCGAGCCTCCCGAGGCGGCGCCTGCGGACCCGAGGTGGTGTGGTTGATCCTCCTCCCGGCCTCTCGTCCTCCTCCTCCCCTCCAGGTGGTCCAGGCGATCCTGGCCAGGCCGGGAGTATCAGAGTCGGAGTGGAGCGATCGAGGCCCGTGGCCGAGGCTGTTCAAGACCTCGAGGCCCGAGGCCGCCCGCGGTCCAGGTCGCCTTTCAGCCATGGATCTGTCGAGGGTTTCTGGGTGGTCCCGGGATCCGACGGCGGGGCCTGGACTCCGCCGGTCCGCGCTGAGCGACTCGACGAGAGCTTTCAAGACGGTGGTGTTTTCGCGGCGAGTCGTGGCGGGGAGGTGTCTCTCAAGAAGCTCAGCCCGGCCGAGAGGGCCAAGTTCGCCATTTCGGACGACAAAGAGTGGAAGGCGATGGAAGGCTCGGGAGCCGTGGAAGTAATGCCGCCCAAGAAGGCGAGTGTGGTGCGCGAGCAGCAGCCCGAGAGGATCATCACCTCGCGCATGGTCCGAAGGTGGAAGCCGGTGGAGGGTGCCTTTGCTCAGCCGGAAGCAAAATCTCGGTGGTGCGTGCATGGCCACCGGGATCCAGACTCTGGAGCCCTGGCTGTCTACGCTCCGACGCCCCAGACGACATCCATCATGATGTTCCTCCAGATATGGATTAACCTCGGAATGCTGGGCGACATCGCAGACGTAAAGAATGCATTCTGTCAATCCGACCCCATGCGCAGGACACAAGGTGAAATCTATGTTGAGCCCTGCGAGGGTATCAACGTAGAGCCAGGCTCGCTCATTCGGCTTAAGGTCAACGTCTACGGTCTAGACGACGCCCCTATGGCGTGGCGAAGGACAGTCGTGGGTTTTCTCGAGCAGCATGGCTTCGTGAGGAGCCTGCTTGAGCCATGCTGGTGGGTCAGGTACGATAAGAACGGAGACATCCTGAACATGATGCTCCTTGAGGTTGACGATTTCATGATCGCCAGCGCCTCTCCGGAGGCCAGGTCATGGATCAGACGGACCCTGGAGTCCCGCTTTAAGTTCGGAAAATATCGTGACTGTCACGCCGGACCAGTAGACTTCGCCGGCCGGCGCCTGTCTTTCGGACCCCAGAAGATAATCGTGGACCAGGAAAAGTACATCTTAGAGGAAGTAAGGGCTTTGTCAGTTGCCAAAGGCCGGATGTCGAAGAAGGACGAACCCCTCGAACCAGGAGAGTTCAAGATGCTCCGCTCCCTTGTCTACAAATTTAATTGGGTGGGCCGCGAGACGCGTCCCGAGGCTGCCGGTATTGCTAGCGTCTTAGCCAGTAGGTTGAAGTCTCCGACCATTTACGACATCCAGTGTGCCAACAAGTTGGTTCGTCACTTGCGTGCGTCAGCGTCCCGTGGTCTGACAATCTGGAAGTTGAATCCCGAACAGATGGCGTTCGCGTCGTTCTCCGATGCAGGAGGCGTGGGCGCCAACATCAACCAGGACGACGACCGGGGTCTCCCAGACGATCCGACCCAGGGCGCGTGGATGGTCCTGACCACAGACCGCTCGGTCCTGGGCAACCACGCTGTCAAGGCCTCCATCATTGGATGGCGCAGCAGCAAGCTGAGAAGGAAAGTGCCGTCGACCCTCGCGGGTGAGACCCAGGCCCTGTCTGCCGCAGTTGCCGAAGTCGAATTCCTTCAGGTGCTCTACAGAGATGTGGTTTTCGGAGACGTCGACGTTCCAGAGTGTAGACGGGCCGCTGGTCCGTTTACCACCGTGCTGCGCCGAGACTGTCAGTTAGGTTCACGTGAAGATCAGATCCACGTGGTCGATGCCAAGTCAATTTACGACACCGTGCAAAAAGAAGGCAACGCCAGTGCAAAAGACAGAAGAACGGCTTTAGACCTGGCCATTATCTGTGAAGTACTGGAGAGGGCGAAGGGCAAGGTGAGGTGGGTCCCCCATGGTCGCATGCCGGTGGACCCCCTCACCAAGGACGACATCACCAAGAGTAATGCCGCCCTCTCGGAGCTCATGACCCATGGTAGGTTGATCTTAGTCGACGAGTGTTCGGAGCTAGAACGGAGGAAGTCCACTCCTGGCCTCAAAGACCGCTCACAAGCCGCATCCAGGAGAGAGTTAGGCAACGACAGCATGATCTCCTGGAATGAGTTCCTGGCCCTGGACCCGGACTCCGGTGGTGGTGGCGGTGTGGTGGTCGGTCCTCCCTCCTCTCTCCTCCTCTCCTCCTCTTCCTGCGCTCCCGGGCCGGCCGGCGCTTCTCTTGCCTCTCAATCTTTTCAGTAGTTTCTGCCTTGCCTCAGAGCGAGACCGGGGGGGTTTCCCGTTTCGCTGTACTGTGCGATTTTGTGTTCTTGTCCCAGGGAAGGGTCTCTGACAACCAGAGATGCTGAACCTAGGAGAAAGTTTGACGAGTGTGATAGATGGGCACATTCGTTAAATATGGGTTCAGCACTTAGAGGGCGAGTCTAGTTCTGACCGTGATTCGCCCTGTGGCTCAAGGGATAAACATCTGCTTTCTCCTCCTGCTGCCACGCGCGGGTGCATCCCCCTCTGGCAAGCGCTCGGGGCGACAGCTGGGGAGGAACAACTCGCACGATGCCCCGCCGAAGATGAAGGCCGATGCGGGCGACAGCGAGGACAGCTGCATGGACACCCCGCGCTCAATGCTCGGGACCAGAGATGGTGCGACCCTTTTTGATGGCGAAGAGCTATGCCCGACTCTCCCTGGTGCTCAATCCCCATGTGCTGGAGGACGTGCTGGTACTGGCGGATCTTCACCTCAGCAGTTCCACATGGGCAGCGACGGCTCCTCTGGAGAAGCCACTGCGACCACGGCCCAGGCCACTACCGAAGCTGCTGGTGGATCGAGTGGCGTGCCTGGTCGACGGCGACCCCATGTTGGAGGCCCAGCAGACCCTGAGCAGCAGCAACTCAAGGAGTATATCGACCGCGCGAGAAGTGATGTCATGGAGAGTCTTCGTGTCATGCAAGCATCTTTGTCGGCACTCAGTGGCACGATGTCGGGGCACTGCAAATCGGTCGACAAAGCGGTGGAGAAAAGGATGTGCAGGATCGAACATAAGGTGGCGGTGCATGACACACGTATTGACAAACTGGAAAAGGAGGTTCAGGAGCTCAGAGATTTACTCGGACTCATGCGACGTGAGGAGGCTCCGCGGCCCCAGGCGGCCAGCGGCGGCTTCGACAGAGAGATTGGCCCGACGGTCATCATGGTGCGGACGCGTGAGGTCATGCCGAAGGCCACGATCGCTCGTGCTGTTCAACCGTGGTTGGAGGACAGCAACCTGGGAGAGGGCGAGTTCTCCGTGGAGGGCGGGCCCGCGGACAAGAGGTTCCAGATCGTGGTCAAGGGCGTGCGCGGCTATGCCGCGCGTAAAGTTTCGCAAGCTATTAGTGCACTCAGGCTTCCTGGACGTGGAGCGGGCTGGAGGAAGATCACGGCGCTGTCACCTCTCGGAGCGGAGGTGGAACTGTCCATAAGCCCTGACAAGAGCCCGAAGCAGGTGGCCAGGGAGCTCGGATGTAAGAAGATCGTGCGGGCCCTTGCAGATTTGTATCCGAACAAGAAATACCTCGTGGATAGGGAGGAGGGGGTGGTCAGCTCGTCGTGGAAAGACCTCATCTCATTCGAGCCGAAGCCTGGCAACCAGACCCCGGTCATCCACTTCAGCGACAAGAACATGGAGGCGCTCCAGATGTCGGCGGAGAGGATCCGCCAGGCCGTGGGCAACCTCTTCGACTCCGCCACCGAGACAGAGTGGTGTCTTTAGCCAACTTTTAGCCGCGTGGCGACGGCCATCGGCAGCAAGGTCCAGCCTGACGATCACGAGCTGGAACTGCAGGGCTTTGCTACACCATGACCTCTACCTCCGCAGCCAGAAGATCTCCTACCTCCGCTCCCTCCTCTCTCCCACCGCGATCCTCGGGCTTCAGGAAGTTCACGGGACCCTGGCGGAGGCTGAGGATATGATGTACCAGATCCACAAGAAATGCAAGATGTTTCACTCCTTTGCCCCGTGGGTCTGCACCGCCTGCGAGACGCAGAATATTGGGACCAGGGGGGCATGCTGGTCGTGTGGGTCGTCCAGACCTCCGCAGAGCACGAATGTGGGCGGACTGCTGACATTCTTTCCTGATTTGGGTGCTCAGGTTTCCTTCCGAGTTAGAGAACTGGTTCCAGGCCGTGTGTTGAACGTGGTTGCGAGGTTTGGCGAGCCTGGGGACTGCTGGTTATCGCATTACAATGTTCACAATTTTGGGCTCTCCAGGGATGAGAAAAGGAAGGTCACCCTTGCGATCGACTCCAGGTTTCAGCTTGCGAAACGCGCCCCTGAGCTCGCTCTTGTCGTGGTCGCTGGCGATCTCAAAATCAGTAACACCCCGCCATCGCCCTCAACCCCTGGAGGTGAGTTTCGCGGGAATTTTGGATTCCATGAATGGGGGGCCCGTCGGGGCCCTATTTGGCAAGCTCTACTCAGCAAGATGGTTGAGGTTGAACAGCCCGACCCTACTCATTACTGTCTGGCGAATGACTCCACGAACGTCATAGATAGGATCTTTGTATCTCTCCCTGGGTGGGGCTTGATTAAATTGAATGCCCTGGGGACCACGAAAGACATCGTCGAAACCATCTTCCATCGGGACCTCTCGGACCATGCTCCAGTCTCCGTCGACCTCAAGAGTGCTCCGCAGACCCCAGAGCAAGAGCGCCCCATCCCCAAAGAGCTCTTTGGCACCCCGTACTTCAGGGACTTCATGGAGGCCCACCTGCAGGCTGTGTCTTGGGAAGGCTTATCCCCGCCGCTGAAGGTTGAATCATTCAAGTATCTTATGAAGGAAGGAGCCAGATTCGCTCGACATGCTATTCTTCATCGCGACCCGTCGTCGGGACTTGGTCGAATCATTTTTCACCGAAGCATCGCCAGAGCTGTCTGGAGACAAGATGCGAAGCTTGGCTCCATCCTTCTGCAGGCGCACTCGAGTGCACGTGCTGTTCTAGGCTACGACGTGTGCAGCGGACGTCTTTGGCTTCTAGATCCTGATAAATTTGCAGCGGACCTTGACCAGCTGCAGACGGCGGACTTAGAGGCCCAACATAATTCTACCAAAGAGAACCTCAATGAGGAGACCCCCGAGAAACTCCGTCGTAAACGTCGCCCACAGCTTCGTCGTCTTCAGAAACGTGCTGCGATTTGGGCGCCCTTCGACCGCCGTCTGCACTTGAAAGGTATCCGGCTAGGCGGGGAAGTGGCGACGACGCCCGAATCCATGTCCGCGGCGATCTGCAGCTACTGGGGTGATGTCTTTGGACCCAAGCAGGTACTCCAAGGTCCCGCTGATCAATGCCTGTCCCGTTTCGGAGGCAATCTCGACTTCTCGGAGATCCCCCTACCTACCATCTCAGGCACCAGAGCCCGACTGAGGGCCTTGGAGGACTGCGCACCTGGACCCGATAGGCTTCCGTACGCTGCATGGCGCTTTGCTCCTCAGGCAGCGGAGCTGCTTGATGAATATCTTTGTTGGATCCTGGATGGGAATTCTCCGCTTTCGAGCTTTAACGATATGTTGGGCATATTCATACCTAAGGGGGGGGGGAAGGGGATGCAGGAGGAGCCGCCCGCGACGTTCAGTCGCCCCGCCCGCTTGGCCTGAAGAATTCGGAGAACAAGATTCTCGCCAGCCTGGTGGCGCGCCCGTTTTCGGTCAAGATGGCCGAGGTCAGTTGTCGGCTCCAGAGAGGCTTCGCGATCGGCAGGCAGTTCGGAGAGAACATTATCGACATTGACACCTACGCTCGACTCGCATCGATGTCGGATCAAGCCTAAACCAACTTTTCCCGCCATCGTCTCGTACGATTTCGCCCAGGCCTTCCCCTCCGTGGCGCACTCCTGGATGCACAAAGTTCTGAAGAAAATGATTCTCCCTGGGCCTCTGGAGTGGTTCTTCTGGGTCCTCTATCAGAATGTCCACTGCTTTGGGTCCCTTGGCGGAGCTACCGTGTGGCTCTTCACTATCTGGTCTGGTATCATTCAGGGGTGCCCTGCTAGCGGTGCTCTGATTGCTGCGAGTTTGAATCCGTTCTTGCTGGGCTTCGATCGGAGCTTCGTTGGCCTGTCGCGGGGTGTGATCCTCGCTTGCGCAGATGACATCGGCGGGGTGATCATGCGACTGAAGTACCTGACCGTCCTCTTCCGCATCTTCAGCTGGGCCCAGCGGTTGGCCGCGCTCATTCTGAAAACGTGCGAATGCTTCATCACCCCGCTGTGTGGCCCGTTCAGTGAGGAGATTGCTACCGTGTACCGTCGCGCTCTGGAGGAGCTCGTTCCGTCTTGGGCTGATTTTGTGGTTGTCCCGAACCTGAAGTACCTGGGGATGTGGGTGGGCCCGAACTCGTTTTACAAATCATGGGCGGGGCCTCTTGGGAAATGGAGGGAAAGAGGACACCTACTAGCTGGAGCTAACATGCCTACTGCACTTGCCGCAGTTCTCTATAACAACAGGTGCGCGACGGTGCCGACGTATGTTGCGCAGTTTCTACCTCCCCCCGTGAAGCTACTGGTGCAGGAGGTGGCGATGTTGGCCCGTATCTTCTACTTCCCGCACTGCGCTCGCAGTCGAACTGGATGGTTTGGGATGAGCAAATGGGGGGGCCCGAAGCTTGCATGTGTCACCCTCGGCGCCTACGCCGCGCACGGCAGGGCCGCTCTCTCGACCTTCGCGAATTGCTGGCCTCCTCTCGCGCGCAGGCTACGTGAGTAGGCTCTTCGTGGGCTACCGATCGTGGGTGTGCTGAAGGGGGAATGGTCTCCGACTTGGTGGGGTGAACCAGCGCTATGTCAGAGGCTCCAAGAGGCTGCCAGGGGATTTCCAGAGAACCCGAAGCTGGCTCATCTTCTCCCTGGATACTCTGAGGTCCACCGTCTGAGTTCTGAGGCCACCGCGCTCTGTCTTGCTGGGCGGCGCCCCCCACGGCTGAGGATCCAACGCGCCCTCCAGTCCTCTTCGACGGCCACCCTTTTTTCCTTCGGACGCCCTGCGGTTTCTTTTTCTTCGGAGGCTCCGCAGTTGATTCCCCGAGCTTGAAGAACATATCCTCCGTGTTGACTGGGGCGCCGTCAGCCTAAATATGTGCCGAATGAAAGTATCACACGCGTTTGCCATGATCCGCACCCTGTCAAAAGCATGGTTGACCCAGCAAAGGTTTCAGCAGCTCGGGTCGACATGCGTGGTTGGGTGCCCCCAGCCTAATTGCATGCGTCACTGCTGGCAGTGCCCTGTCTTGGCGGAGCTAGTAACCAAGATCGTTGGGGAGGGGGCGGTGGAGCCTGGGTGGGATGGGATCGACAAGCTCGGGCTTCTGGAGCCATCAGCCCAGAGATTCGAGGTGCCAGTCGCATTTGGGTTTCTTTACACATAGTTGCGGGCCAGACGTGCTCGCCTCCTCAGGCCCCTGACCAGAAGTGAGGCCGAAGCCCTCATTCAGGTCGTCCGCGCCCAGCTGTGGCGCTAGGGGTGCGCGGCCGTGGAGCAGACCGAGGCGCCGCGGCCGCGCGCGAGGAGGGGGGGAGGTGCAATAAATGTGAGCGAGGATAGGTTCCAGGTTCGAAAGCCGGACCAGCGGGGACGGCCTTCCCGCTCTCTGCCATCTCTCTCTCTCTCTCTCTCTCTCTTCCCCCCTATCTTCCTCTCTGTTTGTCGGCCTGCCTGCCTGTCTGCCTGCCTGTCAGTTTGTCTGTCTGTCTGTCTGTCTGTCTGTCCGCCTGTCTGTCTGTCTGTCTGTCCGTCGGTCTGTCTGTTTGTCTGTCTGGCTGTCTGCCCTGGTCCCCCAGGCGCGGCTGGGGCGCGCCCTCGAGGCGTGGCTGGGGGGCGCCCCAGCGACGTGGGAGCCCGAGAGAGAGAGTCTGTCTGCCTGTCTGCCTGTCTGTCTGTCTGCCTCATCCCGAGTCGTTCCTGGACGGCTCCGAAGGCCCGGGCGAGGGCCCTCCAGAGGCCGCAAACGTCTAAAGACATATATATATATACATATGTACATGTGATGTAAGTCGTTTCCTCGTTTTGCAGGCATAATGTACAAGTATGTATGTATTTACGCATGCATGCATGTATGTCTGCCTGTATGTATGTAGGTTTGTATGAATGCATGCATGCATGCATGCATGCATGCATGTATGTATGTATGTATGTATGTGTGTAGTTCTGTATGTGTGTGCATGGACGTATGCATGCGTGTGTGTCTACACATATGTACGAATGGTTATGTATGTATGTGCGCATCTATGTTTGTGTATACATGTATGTGTGCTTGCATGCATGTGTACAAACGTACGACATGCATGATTGGCTGTATATATGCATGTGCGTATGTATGTAGTTTTGACTGTGTTTATGCATGTATACATGTTTATATACATATGCATGCATACATACATGCATGCGTGCATGTCTGTATGTATTTATGCATGTATGCATGAATGTATGTATACATGCATGTATGTATGTATGTTTGCATGTATGTATGTTCGTACATATAGATGTACATTGACGTTTGTACGTATGCCTGTATGTATGTATATATATATATATATATATATATATATATATATGTTTTTTTTTATGCCTGCGTGTATGCATGCATGTATGTCCGAATGGATGGATGAACGGATTGATTAATGGATGTATGTATGGATGGACGGATGGATATATGGACGGATGTACGTATGTATGTATGAATCTGGAGGGGTGCGACCCCCCCCAGCCAGACCCCGGGATTCCTGGCCTCGGGGCACCCGGGATCTTTGGTCTCGGGGGCCCTCGGACGCCCCTGTAAGAAAGGTTTCCTGGAATTCAGGGCCCCCTCGACGTCTCTGCTGGGCCAGCGGCGGCTCCCAAAGGCCCCGGAGTTGGACCAGGATGGCCTCCAGCGGTCTCGGACCCCCGCCAGACGCCCGAAAACGGCCAACATATCACCCCCGAGAGATTTTTGAAATGCAGAAAATGTTGATTTCCGACGGTTTTCAAGCTTTCGGGGGGCGTTCGAGCACGCCCGAGAGGCTCCGAAAACCGGTCCAAGACAATCAACATAAGGTTCTTGACAGTTCAACAGAGCCCCAAGACAGCCTAAGAGGGCTCAGCAACTGCCCACAGAAGGCCCCATGACGGGCCGAAATTGCCCCAATACGTTTTCCAGAAGCATTCAAACTGTGCCCCGAGACTGCGATTCGTGGCATGGTGGCCCGAGGAACCCCGCAGAGGCCGCCAAAAGGCGCCATGGACGTCTCCAGAGGCGCCCAAGGACCCCCCAGAAAGCTTTCGCGCGGTCCTCTAGACGCTCCCCTCGGAGGAACCCCCGCAAACAAATCTGAGGAGTACGGGGGAGAGTTCGCGGGGCAATGGAGGCGAGAACGAGGAAGAGGAAGAGGACAAGGAAACAAACACATTAGGGAAGGAGAGGGAACAACGATATGATAGCGATGACGGCGACAACTGCCACCAAGAGCGATCGCTGTTTTGGTGGGTATACCTCGTTCTGCCTGCGCGAACGACCAAGGCGCATGGCGCGAAGGAGGAGGATGATGATGAGGAGGAGGAAACGGAGGAGGAGGAGGAGGAAGAGGAGGAAGAGGAGGAGGAGGAGGAGAAGGCGGATGAGGCGGAGGAGGAAGAGGAAGAGGAGGAAGAGGATGATGATGATGATGATGCTGATGATGATGATGATGATGAAGATGATGATGATGATGGTGCTTATGGTGATGATGATGATGATGGTGATGATGATGATACTGCTGCTGCTGATGATGATGATGATGAGGGTGATGATGCTGCTGATGATGCTGCTGCTGATGATGATGCTGATGCTGATGCTGATGATGATGATGATGATGCTGATGATGCTGATGATGATGCTGATGCTGATGATGATGCTGCTGCTGATGATGATGCTGCTGATGATGCTTATGCTGATGATGATGATGATGATGATGATGATGATGATGATGATGATGATGATGATGATGATGATGATGATGATGATGATGATGATGATGATGATGATGATGATGATGATGATGATGATGATGATGATGATGATGATGATGATGATGATGATGATGATGATGATGATGATGATGATGATGATGATGATGATGATGATGATGATGATGATGATGCTGATGATGATGATGATGATGATGATGATGATGATGATGATGATGATGATGATGATGATGATGATGATGATGATGATGATGATGATGATGATGATGATGATGATGATGATGATGATGATGATGATGATGATGATGATTATGATGGTGCTGGTGATGAAGAGGAGGAGGCGGAGGAGGAGAAGGAGGAGGAGGAGGAGGAGGAGCAGGAGCAGGAGCAGGAGCAGGAGTTGCAGCAGGAGCAGGAGCAGGAGCAGGAGCACGAGGAGGAGGAGGAGGAGGAGGAGGAGGAGGAGGAGGAGGAGGGAGGAGGAGGAGGAGGAGGAGGAGGAGGAGGGAGAGGGGGAGGAGGGGGGAGGGGGAGGAGAGGAGGAGGGGAGAGGGAGGAGGAGGAGGAGAGGAGGAGAGGGAGGAGGAGGGGAGGAGAGGAGGAGGAGGAGGAGGAGGAGGAGGGAGGAGGAGGAGGAGGAGGAGGAGGAGGAGGAGGGAGGAGGAGGAGGAGGAGGAGGAGGAGGAGAGAGGAGGAGGAGGAGGAGGAGGAGGAGGAGCTCCTCGAGGCGCTGGAGCTCTGGGCCTCCTCCTCCTCTCACCTCCGGAGCGGACCTCGCCGCTCCTGGCGACCTCTGGCGGCCCCGCTGCCGCTGGCGCCCCTCTCCGCGGCCAGCGCGCGCGGCAGCCGCTCGCTCGCCGCGGCCCTGTCGGCTCTGTCGCCGGGGGCGCTGGCTCTGCTCCGGCGCGCCGGCCCCCGCCAGGCCTGGCCCAGGGCCCAGGGTCTCTAGGCTTAAGTCGGGCACGCCCCTCTACAGGAGGAATGTCCAAAAATAGTCACAAACATAGTCAGCGGACTTTTTTGTTGTTGTTTTGCTTTGTTCCCTACCTAGGCTCTGCCTAGAAGGGTTCTTACTCGGTATGCTTAAAGGGCCGGGCAGTGCAACTCGCCCCGGGCGGTTCCCCCAGTATCCGCCCCGCGGTTCCCCCAGTTACGTCCCCTTAGCTTAACGTTGCGTATCTCATCTTAGCTTAGCTTATTTCATGTTAGCTTAGCTTCATCTTTGCTTAACTTAGCTTTATATAGATGTTGCTTTCCTAGATCCTCCAACTCCTAGGTAGGGTCGCACTGGGATAGTTTGTTGTTATGTATATGTATATATATATATATATATATATATATATATGTATATATGTATATAGATATATAGAACATTTTTTTTGTGTGAATCTGTTAGATGTTTCGTCCAAAATTCGCCTGTCGGGGGACACGCCCGACCTAACTCTAGGCATCCCAGGTGGGGTCCGAGCAGATGGGGTCGGAGGGTCGTGCCGCATGTCTGGTGCATCGGCGACGCGGCTCGATGCGGAGCCCGATTTGCTTCGCGCCGACGTCGTCGATGCGTCGCCGACGTCGGCGATGCATCGCCGATGCATTGGCGATGCGGCTCGATGCTCCGACCCCAACTGCTCGGACCCCATCTAGGAGGCCTCCAGGGTCGGCGTGTGTCAGAGGAGGAGAATCGGAAGCTGGAACATGTACATTACCAGTGGCGGGCTGGTTTTCCATCCCAGGATTTTGTGAGGGTCGGGGACGACGTCGGGGCGGTGTGGTGTGTACTTTTTTTCCGTTTCCCAGGAGCCAGCGAAACATGTATAACCAGGATCCCGTATGCACCAGGATCCGCTTTCTTGTGCAGATCCCAGTGCAGGGCCGCAAAAAGCGTCGGTGTATAGAGCTCGGATTCCCAGAAAAGTCGGGGAAGCGTAAGAGTCGAGAACGCCAGAGCTCGGGCTTGCCGACGTTTTTGACGAGCGCGTCCTGGATTTTGGCAGTCCAGTTTTCGTGGGATGTGTGCAGCGGGAGCTCGCGTCAAAATTCAGACTGGGTCTCGTCATCTTCATGATGGCCCCCACAGGCCCACCCGAGTCCCGCGAACCCGAGCCTTATGTCACCCCGAATAAGGTACACGTATCGCTGCCTTCCTTCGTCTTCCCATTTTCGGGCCTCCTGGGAGGCCATCGTCGCCACCGCTGGATTCGCCTCGAAATCCTGGCCACAACGCGCCCCGGGAGAGGTCCAGGCTTCTGGGTTGCCTCTGGGGAGCTTATGGGGAGTTTTTTGGGGGCCTCTGGACTCTGGGGGCTTTCTGGGGGGCTTCTGGCGACTTCAATGCAGGACGAGGGAGGAAGTGCATGAGGAGCAGGAGGAGGAAGGGAGGGACGGATGGAGAGAGGGATGGAGGTAGGGAGGAGGAGGAGGAGGAGGAGGAGGAGGAGGAGGAGGAGGAGGAGGGGAAACAGGAAGAGCAAGAGGACGGGGAAGAAGGACACGACGACGACGTCGAAGCAGGAGACGAAGAAGACGATGACAGGAGTCAACACCGTACGTAGCCCACGCCAGGAAGATGCACGATCGCACTGTACCTGGGGCCCTGCCACCTACCCGTCCGTGGGTCACCTGATGTGCGTGCGCCGCATAGGAAATGCATTGTGTGGCTATGCATCGTCTCATGTTGAGGCCCAGAATGCAAGTGAATCGTGTGCGCCGTATGGGAGACATACAAAGTGGCAGTGCTTCGCCTCATGTTGATGCCCAGAATGCACGTGCAACCATTGGTTGTCCAGAGCCAGTTTTCTGGTGACTCACCCGTCCGTGGGTCACCTGCTGTGCGCGCGCCGTATGGGAAGCGTATTGCGTTGCAATGCATCGATTGATGTTGAGGCCCAGAACGCAAGGGAAACAAGTGGTTTTCCTTAACCAGTGTTCTGGTGACCCACCCGTCCGTGGGTCACCTGTTGTGCGCGCGCCGTATGGGAAACGTATTGGGTGGCAATGCAGCGCCTCACGTTGAATTGAAGCACAGAAAACAAGTAAAATATTTTTTTTTTCGCCAGCAGTTTTTCGGTGACCCACCCGTCCGTGGGTCATTTGTTGTGCGCGTGCCGTATAGGAAACGTATCGACCATAATGCAAGTGAAACAATTGTTTTTTCCTCAGCCAGTTTTCTGGTGACCCACCCGTCCGTGGTCACCTGTTGTGCGTACGCCGTACAGGAAACGTATCGAGTGGGAATGCATTGCCTCGTTTTGAGGTCCACCCAGACTGTTACTAAAACAATCAGTTTTCTGAACTCGACCTCTGGTGACCCGCCTGTCCGTGGGTCACCTGTTGTGCGCGCGCCGTATGGGAAACGTGTCGAGTGGCAATGCATTGCCTCATGTTGATGCCCAGCATGCAAGTGAAACAATTGTTTTTTCCCGACCAGTTTTCTGGAGACCCACGCGTCCGTGGGTCACCTGCTGTGCGCGCGCCGTGCGGAAAACGTATTGAGTAGGAGTGTGTTGCCTCATGTTGGGGCCTAGAACGCAAGTGAACCAAACGGCTTTCCTCAGCCAGTTTTTTGGTGTCCCACTTGTCCGTGGGTCACCCGTTGTGCGCGCGCCGCATGGCAAACGCATTGTGTGGCAATGCGTCGTCTCATGTTGAGGCCGGAATGCAAGTGAACCAAACGGCTTTCCTCAGCCAGTTTTTTGGTGACTCACCCGTCCGTGGGTCACCTGCTGCGTGCGCCCCATACGGGAAACGTATTGACTGGGAATGCGTTGGGTTGCGTTATATTGAGGCCCAGAATGCGAGTGTTCTGGTGACCCGCCCGTCCGTGAGTCACCTTTTGTGTGCGCACGCCGTATGGGAAACGTAACGAGTGGCAGTGCACCGCCTCATGTGGAAGCCCAGAATGCAAGTGAAACACATGTTTTCCCAACTGGTGTTTTGAATGCAAGTGAAGCAATGGGTTTTTCTGAACCAGTTCTCTTGTGACTCATTCGTGCGTGAGTCACCTGTTGTGCGCGCGCCGTCGGGGACACGTACTGAGTGGGAATGCGTTGCCTCATGTTGGGGCCCAGAATGCATGTGAACCAAATGACTTTCCTCAACCAGTTTTTTGGTGTCCCACCCGTCCGTGGGTCACCTGTTGTGCGCGCGCCGTATGGGAGATGTATTGAGTGGCAATGCATCGCCTCATGTTGAGATCCAGAAAGCAAGTGAAACGCTTGTTCTTTTCTCGACCAGTTTTTCGGTGACTTGCGTGGGTCACCTGTTGTGCGCGCGCCGTGCGGGAAACGTATTGGGCGGGAGTGCATTGCCTCATGTCGGGGCCCAGAATGCAAGTGAAACATTTGGTCTTTCTCAACCAGTTTTCTGGTGACCCATCCGTCCGTGGTTCACCTGTTGTGCGCGCCGAACGTATGGGAAACGGATCGAGTGGGGATGCGTCGCCTTACGTTGAGGTCCAGAATGCAAGAGGATTATTTTTTCTCTACATTTGTTTCGTAAGCCTCCCCGTCCGTGGGTCACCTGCTGCGCGCGCGCCGTATGGGTCTACCCAGGGACGACAGACGACGCCAAGCAAATTCTGGGAAACCGTCCTTACCGTCACCCTGCCAGGAATAAGTGACGTTGCGCGCCACCCTGAAATCAAATTTGCCGTCCATGCTCGGACCGCGCACGCCGACAATAATGATTTGAAGCCTAAACTCTTCGTCGACGAATTCAAGGTGGCCCTAAAATTTCAAGCCCCAGGCCGGCCCCAGAATAATGATATTGTATTGCGTTTTGCTTCAGAACAATTTGCGATTCTTGGGTAAGTCCTGGGTAGCCCTGGAATTGCCCCCCAAAAGCCCAAGAAGAAGTACCTAATCGATAGGATTGAACAGTACCCAGCGCCACGTCATGCTTGTCCTCGTTTTTGGCCTCTCGGGGCCCTTCACGGGCCCCTGAACCATCAAAAAGCGGCTCCGGATGGAAAACCAGTTCCAGGGAAAGGGGGACCGCGCATGGAATCTATCAGATGTTGCATGTCTGCGTAGATGTTATGGCGCTCCCTCTTATCTCAGTACGTCCCCCGGCCCCCCCCCCAGGCCGCGAGCAAGTGCCGCTAGCCACGACATGCGCCTCCCCTTCTCGGGCGCCCCCCTCTTGGACGTTGGACGCCCCCGAGCCCTGACCGGCCTGGCTGGGAACCCCTGGGGCCACCTCGAGCGTGCGAAGTTCGGCGCGCTTCGCGCTTCGCGGTCTGGGCGATCTCAGAGCGAGGCGCGAGCCAATCATCCTGTTCCAGGGGTGGGGGGGGGGGGGGTGAGCGGCGCGAAAAGCGCGAGGATGATCGCGCTCCGCGCTTCGCGGAGCGCGACCTGCCCGAGAGATGGGCAGGCTCTCGGGCCCCTCGGGCGCTGTTTCGTGGGGGGCGATCATCCAGCGACGAGAAAAACCCCACGCCCGCCAGCGCGGCACGCCGCATTGGAAGTGAGGGCGCTTACGCACGACCTTAGGTGGGCAGCCTGCGCGCCAAGGTCGGTGAAGGCGACCCCGTTCTCTTGTGTCGCTCACATGGGGGGGGGGGGGGAGAAGCGCGCACCCGTCGTGCCCCTTTTGGGCCCCAAGGGGGGGGGGGTCTCCTTGCAGGGCACCGCAGAGGTGCACCCTTCTTCTTCGCCCCCCCCGTGGATAGCCCCCCCTCCCCCCCCCCCACTGCGCCACGCCCCGAGGCCCCCCCGGCACGCTGGCCCTGGCACCCCAACGACGCGGCAGAGGCAGTGCGCTCGCGGACCCGGAGGTCTTTTGGCGCTGCCTTTTTTCTTCGCCGGGCGTCGTCGTCCGGCTTCGGGCCTCGGGACCGTCACACATCGAGCCGGCCCAGAACATGGCCCAGGGCGAGGGGGTCCAGGGCTTTGGTCGGGCCTGTTACTCTACAGGGGAAAAGTTCAACGACAGAAAAAAAATTACCCTGTGACGTACCCAACCCATTTGTATCAATGGAAATGAGGAGTTGGCCGAAACTTGTATGGACAATCAACTTGATGTGTAAGCTACTTGGGAGGCGTCACTGTGCTGGGCCCCGCAAGCAGGCCTCGAAAGTGGCGACAGTTTCACAGATCGCAGCCCCCCAGGGATGGCGAGGTCTAATTTGAATCTGCGTGTGGCGTCACTGTGCTGGGCCCCCCAGCAGGCCTCGAAAGTGGCGACAGTTTCACAGATCGCAGCCCCCCAGGGATGGCGAGGTCTAATTTGAATCCGCGCGTGGCGTACCCACTGTGCTGGGCCCCCCAGCAGGCCTCGAAAGTGGCGACAGTTTCACAGATCGCAGCCCCCCAGGGATGGCGAGGTCTAATTTGAATCTGCGGTGGGTACCCACTGTGCTGGGCCCCCAGCAGGCCTCGAAAGTGGCGACAGTTTCACAGATCGCAGCCCCCCAGGGATGGCGAGGTCTAATTTGAATCTGCAGTGGGTACCCACTGTGCTGGGCCCCCAGCAGGCCTCGAAAGTGGCGACAGTTTCACAGATCGCAGCCCCCCAGGGATGGCGAGGTCTAATTTGAATCTGCGGTGGGTACCCACTGTGCTGGGCCCCTCAGCAGCCTCGAAAGTGGCGACAGTTTCACAGATCGCAGCCCCCCAGGGATGGCGAGGTCTAATTTGAATCTGCGGTGGGTACCCACTGTGCTGGGCCCCCCAGCAGGCCGCGAAAGTGGCGACAGTTTCACAGATCGCAGCCGCCCAGGGATGGCGAGGTCACACTTGAGTCCGCCGTGGGTACCCACTGTGCTGGGCCCCCGAGCAGGCCTCGAAAGTGGCGACAGTTTCGCAGACCGCAGCCCCCCAGGGATGGCGAGGTCCCCTTTGAGTCCGCCGTGGGTACCCACTGTGCTGGGCCCCCCAGCAGGCCTCGAAAGTGGCGACAGTTTCACAGATCGCAGCCGCCCAGGGATGGCGAGGTCCCCTTTGAGTCCGCCGTGGGTGCCCACTGTGCTGGGCCCCCCAGCAGGCCGCGAAAGTTGCGACAGTTTCACAGATCGCAGCCCCCCAGGGATGGCGAGCTCCCCTTTGAGTCCGCCGTGGGTACCCACTGTGCTGGGCCCCCCAGCAGGCCGCGAAAGTGGCGACAGTTTTACAGATCGCAGCCTCGCAGCTGGCAGTCAGCGACGAGCGAGGCGAAAAGGCGGGGGGGAAGAGAGGGGCGGGAGGGGGTGGGAAGGAGACGCGTGAGCAGTGCTCTATCCAAAACGAGAACCCAACGCAGGAGGGTTGGGAAGTAGTCTGGTGACGATTTTTGGAGCATTTTTTGACTATGTTGGTGTATTTTTGGGGTATTTTCGAGTTTTCGTTCAACATCCGCCTGTAGTGGGACATGCCCGACCTAAGTCCAGGGCTTTGGTCGTGACTCTCGGCGATGTTTCGGCTTTCTGCATCGTCGGACCTCAGAAGTTGGCGCAGTTGCGCGCAGGGGAGGCGCATGGGGAGGCGATACTCGGGGGGAGGCGCAGGGGAGGCGTTTCTGCATCGTCCCCAGAGATCCGATGTCGTGATTTTTTCAATGCGGGGTCCCCAGAAGTCTCGATCCATTCCCCAGCACCGGTTTTTCATCCTCTGTCGTTTCTTGACATTCCTGGAGCCCAGCGAGGGCCGCTAAAGGCCGATAATTTCGACTAGACGTAAGAGTGACCTTTCGCCGGAGTGACCTTAGGTGCGGGCCCATTTGGGGTCCCCCGACCGCCGAACGCGATGCGATAGTAGTGCTTACGCGCCTTTGCTTGGTCCCCCCCGCGGCCCCCCAGAATCCGCGCACCGAAGGTCACTCTTGCCCAGGGTCGCTCCTGCGTGCAACCGACAGTTTCGAAAAGCCCCCGTCCTGATTTCTGAATGCGTGGGGTCTCTGGGCTTTCTTCAAGGGGGGAAAAACCACACGGACCGGACAGTTGGCGTTTACTAAACGGCCCTGGTCGCTTACTGAACAGCCCTGCCCTGTTTGATTCCTCCTCTGGGCGCGTTTGCGAAACGACTTCGCGTGTCGGGGTGGTTCTTCGTGGGGGATGGACTTTCTGCCGCCCCATTCAGCGATTCTCAGGGGGGGGGGCGCCGTGGCGCGCACGAGGAGTGGCCCTCGAGTGCGCGGCCCTCGGCCCGCGAGCACGCGGGCCGCCGTGGCCGCACCCGCGTGCAGCGCCCGCGGGGGCCGCGCGCCCCCGTTGCCCTGCTGATGGGGGGCAGTCTCTCTCTCTCTCTTTCTCTCTCTCTCTTTTTTTCGTTTTTTTTTTTTTTTGTTCTCTCTCTCTCTCTCTCTCTCTCTCTCTCAGGGAGAGGAAAGACCACCCAGACCGGACAATTGGCGTCTAGTTTTAAGTCGGTCCCGTCCTTCTACAGGAGGAATATTCCAAAATAGTGGAAAAATATGGGGACCATTTTTTGACTATTTTTGAAGATTTTTGGAGTATTCTTGTATTTTTGAGATTCTTCGTTTAAAATCCCCCTGTAGGGGGACACGCCCGACTTAACTCAAGGGAGGAAAAACCACCCAGACCTGACAATTGGCGTCCAGTTGCGAAACGGCCCTGGGCGTTGACTGCACAGCCCTGCCCTGTTCGATTCCTTCTTTGGGGCGCGTTTGCTGAAACGACTCCGCGTGTCGGGGTGGTTCTTATGGGGGTGGAGCTTTTGACTTTACTTTTGGAGGCCAGGAGCAGGGCTCGACCTAAACGGTGTTTTGGCGATTTCGTGGGCCGTTATCGTTCTGATTTTGTTTTTTGGCAGCAAGGGCGGGACGAACTTTTCCGTCGCAACCGCAGGCGAGAGCGCCAGCGGCGAGTAAGGTCCGAGCGGGCCGCGCAAGAGCCTCATTGCCTAACGCCGACGGGCCGGCGACCTAAGCAGCACCTAAGCGGGCGGGTGCCAGGGACCAGGTCCAGGAGCGCGCACATGCACGATTAACCAAAACCAGGGTTGGAGCGCAGCCAAGGCGCGACGAACACGAAACGAGGGAGAACGAGAACAGAACGAAGACGGGAAACACCGTTGAGGTCGAGCCCTGGTCAGGAAGAGTCAGCCACGCGCAGAGGGGGGTATCGAAGATTACGCTACCGAGGAACCCCACATACTGATTTTATGTCTTGTTTGAACCGCGCTACCACTACCACCGGCGTCATGCTCTCAGGTGCCCCCTGTGGTCGTTGAAAAGAGGGGGAGGACGTGTGGGGGGAGAGGAGGGGTTGAGGAGTCATCTGTGACGGTCATATCCGGCGTCGCCTGGCACTTGGGTACGAGAGGTAATACGCAATCCCGCACTAGAGGCTATGCCTGGACGACCCTGGCACGCATAGGGAGACCACCCCCTGCGCACCCCCTCTGGTGTCGAGAAAATGCCACGCCTGCAATGCCCGGACGACCTTGGCACGCATAGGGAGACCACCCCCTGCGCACCCCCTCTGGTGTCGACAAAATGCCACGCCTGCAATGCCTGGACGACCCTGGCACGCATAGGGAGACCACCCCCTGCGCACCCCCTCTGGTGTCGAGAAAATGCCACGCCTGCAATGCCTGGACGACCCTTCCGCATAGGGAGCCACCCCCTGCGCACCCCCTCTGGGGGTTGTTGTCCGGAAAACTGCCACGCCTGGACGACCGCCTGGTACCCCTGCCGCACGCCTGAGCCTGCAGGTGCCTTGGACGACTCCTGGCGACGCATAGGGAAAACACCCCAACCTGCGCACACCTTCTGGTGTCGAGAAAATGGCCACAACGCCTGCTATATGCCTGACGAACCCGGCACGATAGGAGACCACCCCCTGCGCACTCGACCCCTCTGGGTTCGACCAAAATGCCTACGCCTGCTATGCTTTGGACGACCTGGCATCTCACGAGAGACCAACCCTGCGCACCCCCTCTGGTGCCGAAAAATTGCCACGCCTGCTATGCCAGCCCCCTCATGTGGTGTTCGTGAAAAATGCCTACGCCTGGCGTATGCCTGGACGACCCTGGCACGCATAGCGAGACCCCCCCCTGCGCACCCCCTCTGGTGTCGAGAAATGCCACGCCTGCTATGCCTGGACGACCCTGGCACGCAAAAGGAGACCACCCCCTGCGCACCCCCTTGGTGTCGAGAAAATGCCACGCCTGCAATGCCTGGACGACCCTGGCACGCATAGGGAGACCACCCCCTGCGCACTTACCCTGTGGTGGTCGAGAAATGCCACGCCTGCAATGCCTGGACGACCCTGGCACGCTATAGAGAAACCAACCCCTGCGCCCCCTCTGGTGTCGAACACATATTCACACGACCTGCCATATTGCCTGCACGACCCTTGGCGTCACGCATAGGGAGACCACCCCCTGCGCACTAACGATCCCCTCTGGTGGTCGAAAAATGCCGACGCTTGCAATGCCTGACGACCCTGGGCACGCACCGGAGAGACCAGCCCCTGCGCAACCCCGTCTGGTTCGAGAAACATGCCACGCCTGCTATGCCTGGACGGCACGCATAGGGAAACCCTCCTCCCTGCGCACGCCCCTCTATGTGCGAGAAAATGCCACGCCTGCAATGCCTGGACGACCCTGGCACGCCTAGGGAGACCACCCCCTGCGCACCCCCTTCTGGTGTCGAGAAAATGCCACGCCTGCCATGCCTGGACGACCCTGGCACGCATAGGGGGACCACCTCGTGCACCCCCTCGGGTGTCGAGAAAATGCTACGCCTGCAATGCCCGGACGACCCTGGCACGCATAGGGAGACCACCCCCTGCGCACCCCCTCTGGTGTCGAGAAAATGCCACGCCTGCTATGCCTGGACGACCCTTGGCACGCGCATAGGAGCGCACCCCTGCGCACTGCCCCCTCTGGTGTCGAGAAAATGCCACGCCTGCTATCCTGGACGACACTGGCACGCATAGGGAGACCACCCCCTGCGCCCCCCCTCTGGGTGTCGAGATAATGCCCGCCTGCATGATTGACTGGACGACCCTGGCAAGCGTGGAGCCAGAGACCCCCCTTCGCCCCCTCTCTGGTGTCGATCTGGTGTTGAGAAATGCCACGCCTCCTATGCCTGGCGGCGCCCGCACGCATAGGGAGACCACCCCCTGCGCACCCCCTCTGGTGTCGAGAAAATGCCACGCCTGCAATGCCTGGGCGACCCTGGCACGCATAGGGAGACCACCCCCTGCGCACCCCCTCTGGTGTCGAGAAAATGCCACGCCTGCAATGCCTGGACGACCCTGGCACGCATAGGGAGACCACCCCCGGCGCACCCCCTCTGGTAAACGAGAAAATGCCACGCCTGCAATGCCTGGACGACCTTGGCACACATAGGGAGACCAGCCCCTGCGCACCCCCTCTGGTGTCGAGAAAATGCCACGCCTGCAATGCCTGGACGACCCTGGCACGCATAGGGAGACCACCCCCTGCGCACCCCCTCTGGTGTCGAGAAAATGCCACGCCGACAATGCCTGGACGACCCTGGCACGCATAGGGGGGGCCCCCCCTGCGCACCCCCTCTGGTGCCGAGAAAATGCCACGCTTGCTGTGCCTGGACGACCCTGGCACGCACAGGGAAACCACACCCTGCGCACCCCCCTTGGTGTCGAGAAAATACCACGCCTGCAATGCTTGGACGACCCTGGCAGGCATTGGATACACCCCCTGCTCACCCCCTCTGGTGTCGAGAAAATTGCCAAACTTCGCTATGACCTGGACGACAGAGGCGCGCATAGGAGAACCACCCCCTCTGCGCCCGCCCCTCTGGTGTCGAGAAATGCCACGCCTGCAATGCCTGGACGACCCTGGCACGCAATAGGGGGACCACACCCGCTGCGCACCCCCTCTGGTGTCGAGAAAATGTCACGCCTGCAATGCTTGGACGACCCTGGCACTCATAGTGAGACCACCCCCTGCGCACCCCCTCTGGTGTCGAGAAATGCCACGCCTGCAATGCCTGGACGACCCTGGCACGCATAGAGAGACCACCCCCTGCGCACCCCCTCAGGTGTCGAGACCATGGCCACGCCTGCTATGCCTTGAACGGCCCTGGCACGCATAGGGGCCAACGCCCCTGCGCACGCCCCTCTGGTGTCGACTGGTCCGAGAATGCCAACGCCCGCGTCATGATGCATGGATACCCGACGCATAGGGAAACCACCCCCTGGCACGCATAGGGAGACACCCTCCCTGCGCACCCCCTTCTGGTGTCGAGAAAATGCCACGCCTGCCATGCCTGGAACGACCCTGGCACCATAGGAGACCCCCCCCCTGCGCACCCCCCTCTGGTTTCGAGAGAATGCCCTGGCACGCATAGGGAGACCACCCCCTGCGCGCCCCCTCTGGTGTCGAGAAAATGCCACGCCTGCTATGCCTGGACGACCCTGGCACGCATAGGGAGACCACCCCCTGCGCACCCCCTCTGGTGTCGAGAAAATGCCACGCCTGCTATGCCTGGACGACCCTGGCACGCATAGGGAGACCACCCCCTGCGCACCCCCTCTGGTGTCGAGAAAATGCCACGCCTGCCATGCCTGGACGACCCTGGCACGCATAGGGAGACCACCCCCTGCGCACCCCCTCTGGTGTCGAGAAAATGCCACGCCTGCAATGCCATCATCATCATCATCATCATCATCATCATCATCATCATCATCATCATCATCATCATCATCATCATCAGCATCATCAGCATCAGCATCAGCATCAGCATCATCATAAGCAGCATCATCATCGTCATCATCAACAGCACGCCTGGCGCGCACCAGCGTTGTATGGTGTGTGTGTGTGTGTTGTGTGCGAGTGTGTGCATGCGCGCGGCCGTATGTAGACGCGTGTCTCATGTACTTGCCGTGCACGCGTTGAGCGCGGGTGAGGAGAGGAAGGAGGAGAGAGGAGATGAGGTGTGAGGTGAGGTGAGACGCGGGTGCGCCGCGTCAGGGAAGAAAACCAGAACCCCACGAAACATGTGGGGAATTGAAAAAAGCATCAACATGAACTTTTGGCGCTCCGCGCAGATTGCTTGGATCCGCACTGGGCCCCCCCGGCGGCGCCTCCGGCGGCGCCCCTGGCGCGCTCGGCGCGCCAGGAAGGGGGCTCCGGCGCGGATCCGAGAAATCCGCGCGGAGCGCCAACAGTTTATGTCTATGCCGTTTTGTTGTTGTTCTTCTTCTTTTTCTTCTTCTTCGTCTAGGGTACCAGAAGGCCGGAATGTCCTCGGAAAAGATGGGCGGATGCTGTAAAGGCTTTCCAGAACGGCGAGAAGTGAGTTTGCCACCTGCCGGCGCCGATGCGCCATCGCGCCGTCCACCCTTGGATCGGCCCCGGGGCCGCAGTGGCGTGTGTCTCTCTCTCTCTCTCTCTCTCTTCGTCTAGGGTAGGGGGAGGGGGGGATACTTCTTAGAATCTGGGCCTCCCAGATGGGATCCAAGCGGGTGGGGTCGGAGGATCGCGCCGCATTGCCGATGCATCGCTGATGCGGCTCGATGTGGAGCCTGAATTTCTCCACGCCGATGGCGCCGAAACATCGCCGACGTCGCCGATGCATCGCCACTGCATCGGCGATACGTAGCACCCCCGCAGACGCGGATAAGAGTGAGGGGGCGGTGGGGGCGTCGGCAGTTTGCGAGACTCCGGAGAAGCCCGCCGCAGGCGCCAAAGCTTCATACATTATACAACGAGCCCGCCGCAGGCGCCGTTTTTTCTGTTAAACCAATGTGTGGGTACCTCGCGGGTGGGTCGCAACTGAGTCGCTGGTGGGTCGCGGGTGGGTCGCGGGTGGGTCGCGGGTGGGTCGCTGTTGGGTCGCGGGTGGGTCGCGGGTGGGTCGCGGGTGTAGAGGGCAGAAAATCCACCCCATAATAATCACCCCGACAAGCGAAGCCGTTCAGTAAACGCACACAAGGAATGAATCGAATACGGCAGGGCTGTTTAGTCAATGCCAAGGGCCGTTTAATAAACGTCAATTGTCGGGTCCGGGTGGTTTTTCCTCCCTTGAAGGTGGGTCGCGGCGTGGGTCGCGGGTGGGTCGCGGGGTGGGTCGCGGGTGGGTCGCGGATGGGTCGCGGATGGGTCGCGGGGTGGGTCGCGAGTGGGTCGCGGGGTGGGTCGCGGGTGGGTCGCGGGTGGGTGGGTCGCTGGTGGGTCGCGGGGTGGGTCGCGGGTGGGTCGCGGGTTGGGTCGCGGGTGGGTCGCGGGGTGGGTCGCGGGGTGGGTCGCGGGGTGTGTCGCGGGGTGGGTCGCGGGGTGGGTCGCGGGTGGGTCGCGGGTAGGACGACGACAACAAACAACAACAGCAACAACACCACCAACGACAACAACAATCATTCCAAGACTGTTCGCTCCTACCGGCCCGCGTGTCATTCACTATGCATATCCCAAGCCCTGGATACCCGCCCTCTTCGTCTTCCATCGTACCCCCTGTTGGGAGGTTCTATTCATTCCTGGCCACGTGTAGTTGGAGAAGCCCCTAAACAGGGAAACGAAAAGGAAAAGACAAACAGAGAGGACGAAGGGATCGGAGGAAGGGAGGGATTAGAGGGGCAAGAGGGAGGGACGACGATGATTTGTGCCGCGAGTTGCGATTCAGCTTGCGCCATGGCTTGCGCCCGCCATTCCAACACAGGTTAACAAAGGCTTCGCCATGGGTCGCACCATACACATCACCATGTCACACCTCTGGTGCTGCTCGGCGAAGTGTTGGAGGCGAGTGTGGTGCCCGATGCCATCTCCTAGAGCGTTGCAAGGCCAGGGTGGGTGAGAGGAACCAGCAGGGGCCGCGGGCTTTGTTGCTGCTGCGCGACATGCGGCATTCACGGCGAGCCGGGAAACCGCATAGTGGTAGCTGGCTTTGGCGCTGCTCAGCGAGAAGTGGGAGGCGAAACAGCAATCAGAGGCAGCGAGTTCTGGCACTTGTCCGTGGGATGCGGCAATCGACACTGGGACCCCATGTACATGAACTAGAACGCGGTGGTCACCGCGTGCACAACAACGACCTATGGCAGCGGACAGTGTTGTTGCCCAGCGGCCCCGTGGGAGGTGAAGTGGGAGCTCGATTTCACGAACCGCAGCGCTGGGATTCGAACGTGCGGGAATCTTATGAGCTATACACAGTAACGGAGCGCCGTTGCCACGGCGCCGTGATCTGCGTGTGCGAGAAGGGCAAGCCGCAGCAGCAGGCACTGGCGATGCTGCTCAGCGTGAAGTGGGAGGCAGCGCTCAAGGAGACATGGGAGGGGTGAGCTGGAGCCCGCCGTCTCCAGCCACAACGTTGGGGTCATAGGTGTGGCGCTGTTCGGGAACGCATGGGAGCCGATACCCAAGCCAAGCGTCACCAGCTGCAGCGCGTGTGTGTGTGATATTGATAATGAGATCGACAGTGGAATCGATCGCGAGGAAGCTTGTATGGTCGATCGCGAGGCCGAGAGTGAAATCGATTCAATTCAATGAGATCAATCGTGAGATCGATCGCGAGATCGCTCATGCAATCTCTAGCGATATCGGTTGTGATATTGACAGTGAGATCGATCGTGAGGTCGATGGTGGGGTCGATCGGGAAGTCGGTAATGAGATCGATCGTGAGACTGGTCGATCAGAAAATCGACCCAGAACCCCGGAACCCGTGAACCTCGCCGCTTTCCGAAATCGGCCCCGCCCGGAACCCAGAACCAAGAACCGGGAACCCGGGAACCCGGGAAACCAGCCTGTGGGCAGCGCGTGTGAGAGGGGAACTGCTGGTGGTTTTGGTGCTCGTCGGCATGGTGTGGACAGCGAGGCCGGAACCCAACGCTATCTCAGCTACAATGGTGGAGCAGGGCATTCCCGCCTTGTGGGGGTTGGGCGCCCAGCTCCAGTTGCTGGGTGCCGCCCGTTGACCAGCCAATCCTTGGATCTACGGCCGGCGAGGTTCTGGGGGCGCGAGGGGCAGATTTCCCCAAGGGCATGTGGGAGAATCGATGGCCGCACGAACCCCACATCGAACACAAAACAAAAACGGCCCTGAACGCTGGACCGTATGGCCGTCACATTCGAAGAGGGGCCA
>CAUYUJ010018293.1:97391-99891 GCA_963575745.1 Prorocentrum cordatum | reverse complement strand
TCGTTTTTCACCAACAGTCACACACTTCGTGCTCGTCGACCTCTCAGAACCCCATTCCCAGGCCACATTCTGAATAACCGGATGCAACAGTCACACACTTGGTGCTCCTTGACCTCCCAGAACGCCATTCCCGGGCCACATTCGGAATAGCCGGACGCAACAGTCATACAATTCCTCGTACTTGACACCCCAGAACTCCATTCCCGGGCCACATTCTGAATGCCCGGAGCCAACTGTAGGCCACTTCGTGGTCTTCGAGTTCCCAGAACTCATTCCCGGGCCAGATTTTGAATGCCCGGAGCCAACTGTAGGCCACTTCGTGGTCTTCGAGTTCCCAGAACTCCATTCCTGGGCATGATTTTGAATGCCCGGAGCCAACTGTAGGCCACTTCGTGGTGTTCGAGTTCCCAGAACTCCATTCCTGGGCATGATTTTGAATGCCCGGAGCCAACTGTAGGCCATTTCGTGTTCTTCGAGTTCCCAGAACTCCATTCCCGGGCCACACTTTGAATGCTGAGGCAGGCTGATGCTGAGGCTGAGGCAGGCTGAGGCTGAAGGCAGACTGAAGCTGAGCACGAGGCTGAAGGCAGACTGAGGCTGAGGCTGAAGCAGGCTGAGGCTGAGGCTGAGGCAGGCTGAGGCTGAGGCTGAGGCAGGCTGATGCTGAGGCAGGCTGAGGCTGAGGCTGAGGCTGATGCAGGCTGAGGCTGAGGCTGAGGCCGAGGCTGAAGGCAGACTGAGGCTGAGGCTGAAGCAGGCTGAGGCTGAGGCTGAGGCAGGCTGAGGCTGAGGCTGAGGCAGGCTGATGCTGAGGCAGGCTGAGGCTGAGGCTGAGGCTGATGCAGGCTGAGGCTGAGGCAGGCTGAGGCTGAGGCCGAGGCTGAAGGCAGACTGAGGCTGAGGCTGAAGCAGGCTGAGGCTGAGGCTGAGGCAGGCTGAGGCTGAGGCTGAGGCTGAGGCAGGCTGATGCTGAGGCAGGCTGAGGCTGAGGCTGAGGCTGATGCAGGCTGAGGCTGAGGCAGGCTGAGGCTGAGGCCGAGGCTGAAGGCAGACTGAGGCTGAGGCTGAAGCAGGCTGAGGCTGAGGCAGAGGCAGGCTGAGGCTGAGGCTGAGGCAGGCTGATGCTGAGGCAGGCTGAGGCTGAGGCTGATGCAGGCTGAGGCTGAGGCAGGCGAGGCTGAGGCCGAGGCTGAAGGCAGACTGATGCTGAGGCTGAAGCAGGCTGAGGCTGAGGCTGAGGCAGGCTGAGGCTGAGGCTGAGGCAGGCTGATGCTGAGGCAGGCTGAGGCTGAGGCTGAGGCTGATGCAGGCTGAGGCTGAGGCAGGCTGAGGCTGAGGCCGAGGCTGAAGGCAGACTGAGGCTGAGGCTGAAGCAGGCTGAGGCTGAGGCTGAGGCAGGCTGAGGCTGAGGCTGAGGCAGGTTGAGGCTGAGGCAGGCTGAGGCTGAGGCTTAGGCTGAGGCAGGCTGATGCTGAGGCAGGCTGAGGCTGAGGCCGAGGCTGCAGGCAAACTCAGGCTGAGGCTGAAGCAGGCTGAGGGTGAGGCTGAGGCAGGCTGAGGCTGAGGCTGAGGCTGAGGCAGGCTGATGCTTAGGCAGGCTGTGGCTGAGGCTGAGGCTGATGCAGGCTGAGGGTGAGGCAGGCTGAGGCTGAGGCCGAGGCCGACGGCAGACTGAGGCTGAGGCTGAAGCAGGCTGAGGCTGAGGCAGAGGCAGGCTGAGGCTGAGGCTGAGGCAGGCTGATGCTGAGGCAGGCTGAGGCTGAGGCTGAGGCTGATGCAGGGTGAGGCTGAGGCAGGCTGAGGCCGAGGCTGAAGGCAGACTGATGTTGAGGCTGAAGCAGGCTGAGGGCGAGGCTGAGGCAGGCTGAGGCTGATGCAGGCTGAGGGTGAGGCTGAGGCAGGCTGAGGCCGAGGCTGAAGGCAGACTGATGTTGAGGCTGAAGCAGGCTGAGGGCGAGGCTGAGGCAGGCTGAGGCTGAGGCAGGCTGAGGCTGAGGCTGAGGCAGGCTGAGGCTGAGGCTGTGACTGCGACTGCTGTTGCCACTGCGACTGCCATCGCGAATGCGACCACGACTGCGAGAACAGCAGAATTCTACAACAGGATTCTTATCTGAATCTTAAGGGGAATGCTTCCAGATATGCTCCTACACATCGCTGTTAGGTTGCTTTGCCGGGATAATTGACTCAAAAGAGCTCACAGATCACTCCACAGGGGGGTCCGGGCAGGCGTTGGGAGTTGCCGTCCGGGCCTGTGCCGGGCTCGTTTTTCACCAACAGTCACACACTTCGTGCTCGTCGACCTCTCAGAACCCCATTCCCAGGCCACATTCTGAATAACCGGATGCAACAGTCACACACTTCGTGCTCTTCGAGTGCCCAGAACTCCATTCCCGGGCCACATTTTGAATGCCCGGAGCCAACTGTAGGCCACTTCGTGCTCTTCGAGTTCCCAGAACTCCATTCCCGGGCCACATTTTGAATGCCCGGAGCCAACTGTAGG
>CAUYUJ010018293.1:82391-92391 GCA_963575745.1 Prorocentrum cordatum | reverse complement strand
TGGGGGCAGCTACCAGGCGGAGGGTTCCGCCCGTGCGGCAGGCCGCAGCGCCCAGGCTGGGGCCGGGCAAGAGGCTGACCTCGCCCAGCAGCTCAGCGCCTTGGCTGCCCTGCACCCCGCCATGGCCGCTACGTTGCAGGCCGCCAGTGCTGAGGCGGCTGCAGTGGGTGCTCAAGCGACTGAGGCGCCAGAACCTGTCAGTGCGAATGATTTGGAGAAGAAGGTGGCGGCGCGCCAGACGGAGCTGTCCAAGGAGGTTGAGAAGGCGGCGCGGGCAGAGCGGATCGCCCAGACCGAGGTGGAGGCGCGCCTGGCAGCCGCTGTCAAGTATCGTGAAGCCCTTCAGCAAGCAGAGGCGGCCCACGCTTCAGCTGTGGTGGGGCTGGCTCAGTACCAGCAGGAGACCAGAGCTGCGCAGGAGGCCAAGCAGCTGTTCTCTGCCGAGGCCTACCGTGAAGAGTGCAGGCGAGAAGAGCGTCGCCTGGCCGAAGCCGCGGCCGCAGCAAGGCGTCGCGCTGCGGCTGCGGCCACTGCTGGCGCGGCGGCACCTGGTGGCGGGAGTGCTCAACGTGTGGTGCCTGGGCCTCAACCTCCAGTGCAAGTGCCTGTACATGCTGCAGGGGGTGATGCTCGTGGTGGCGCTGCTGGCTCTGGCTCGCTGCCACAGCCACCGCCCAACTTCACCGCCATGGAGGAGCCTGAACTTCGTGCGTGGTGCCAACTTCATGATCAACAGTACCATTTCTGGCAAGCGGCGCAGCAGATGCGCGTCGCCCTCGAGCGTGCTGATGATGAGATGTCCGATGTTGCTTCTGATTTGGGTGCAGATCGTCTCGATGAGCTACGTGAACTCAAGAAGCGTGCCATTGAGCAGCCCTTGCAGGAGGCTGAGCGGGATCGGCTTGAAGAGCTGTTATGCAAGCAGGCCAACCAGAAGTCGGCCAAGCGTGCTCGAGTGGTGCGATCGGGCTTCAAAGCCTCATTAAACCGCATGCTGCAGCAATTCCAGCCGCGAGTGGGTGCCGTTCCAGGTGGAAGACAAGGGCTCGCAGTCGTGGGAGAACCAAGTGGAGCGCCTGCACATGCTGCAGCAGGAGCTGTACCAGGAGGAGGCGTGGGAGCTGCAGGTGCTGGCGATGCAGGGGAACGTGTGCAGTCTTCCCAGCCCTGAGCAAGCTGAAGGAACAGGTGCTGAAGGCGGCGTGAGGCCTAGCAGGCCCCTGAGTCGCCATTGCCTGCAGCCAGCGCCGAACACAGTCGAGTTTCTTTTCTGTAATATCACGAGCTGGAATGCGGTTTCACGGTCGTTTGCCAAGGAAGTGAAGCCAATCTGTGATGGTTTTTTCTTTTGCGAGCATCGGATGCTCACCGATGCCTGTAAGCTCGCTAAACGGAAGTGTAATCAGACGAAGTGGAGGCCTCACTTCACCCCCGCCACTCGCTCCCCATGGAGGGGGCCTTCACCACGGGGGAGTTGGGGCCGTCGTGAGTAGAGGGCTTTGGTTTAGGCGTTTCCTGTCTTCGGATTCGTCCCTAATGGACCAGGGCTCTGGAAGCCACTGGCTCTTTTTGCATATCAAAACCAAGCAAGCTGTTCTTGCTGTAGGTGCTTGCTACTTAGATGACGGCCTGGGTGTAAGTGGGGTGAATATAGATCGGTTGCGTGAGGTCGCTGAGTTCGTGGGCACACCGACTACCCCTTGGATCCTTATGGGCGGCTTTAACATCCCGATCGCCGATCTGGACTTGAGTGGGTTTTCTAAGCTGTCCCATGCTCGTGCTATTCCACCTGAAGGAATCGAGTTTACCTGTAGTCAGGGGAGGGGACCATTGATAGATTATGTGGTGGCCTCAGAAGAAATTGCTGATTACTTGTGTGTGGCTAAACATGACCGCTCCCCGTTCAAGACTCACGCTTGCCTAGCGGTGTCTCTGGCTTGTACAGTGGTCGAGCAGGAGCTGCGGCGGCGTCGGCGTGCACCTTCGTTCCCACCATGCTATGGACCTGATCTACCGTGGTCCCAGTATCTGGAGCAGGTGGCAGAGCATGATCTTCCCCCCCCCCCCCCCCTCAGTTTCTGGCTGAAAAGTTGTTGCCGCACGTGTCTGGTAATCTGTCGTCTGACCTCTCGCTGCGTTACTCGATATGGAGCAAGGCCACTGAGAATATGCATGTGTCCAGGGCCTCGGCGTGGGAATTTGCCCCTCCTGAAGGTTCCAGGGGAGTGCGCGCTACCTTCAAATTTGGAAAAGTTGGGCGACGAGGGGTGTTCGGAGGAAGCTTTCGGCAACCGTCGCTCTGTTTCTGGGCCCATGTATCGCAGAAGTTTTGGGATCATCGCTTGTCTATTGCTAAACGTTCGTGGACGTCGGTTACCATCCTCAGGGGTATCCTAGCTGGCCTTGCCCCCCTCGGGTTGCTGAATATCATGTTGCAGGAGGTGTTCGGGCCCCTGATTGGTGGCGGGCTCATTTGTCTAGCCTGCCCCAGGGTCTGGATGATCTTAATGTGCTGACCGATGCGATCAGCGCCGCCTTGACTAAGGCGTGGGGCGCTGCTCGTGCGGACGCTAGGGCTGGCATGAAGCAGTGGCTCCTCAAGGCGCTGCCGCGAGGCGCCAAGCGCGTTCACTCGTGGCCTCGGTGCGACCAAGGTGCCGACCTTGAAGTTTTAGTAGCGCCAGCTGATGTGCATCAGCTTCCCGAGGAGGTGATGAAATGCCGCGAGGACTTCTGGGGTAACTTTTGGAATGCCAGAGGAGACTAGCGGGAGCAGCTTTCAGGAGTTTTGGATGCCCTTAGACCCTTGGCCCTGGAGTCTTTGGAGGATCTTGAACCCTTGGAACCGTGCGATATTCAGAGAGCTGCTCGCCTCTTCCGAGAGGATACGGCCGTTGGCGTGGACCAGTGGCCCCCTCGAATGCTGGTTTCTCTTCCGTCTGAGGCGGTGCGGGCGTGTACCCGCCTCCTTAATAGGTGCGAGCGTCGGCCCATGTGGCCAACGCAGATTAGGTTGGGCATCATTGCGCGGTTGCCCAAGTCCGCTGAGAGTGAAAGACCTGTTTGCATCCCACTCTGTGCCGAGTCTACTGCAAAGCTCGAGGAAGCTATGTTGAGAATTGGTCCCTTGCCCAGGTCAATCATTGGGACGCTGCTATTCGAGGGTCATCGGCCCTGCAGGCTGCGCTTCACCGAGAGCTCGGCCACGAGATGGCCAGGTATCTTGGTTTGTGCTCGGTGGGGGCGTATTGGGACCTGAAGAAGTTTTTTGATACTGTTGACCCTTGTCGCCTTGCTGGGCTCGCCGCGAAGATGAGCTATCCCCTGTTCCTCCTGTATTTGGGGATTGTGCTGCGCGAAGTTCCTCGCATCCTCGAGGTCCAGGGTTTCTGTTCTGACCTCGCCCCCACTGGGATTGGCATCTTGCCTGGTTGTGGCCAATCCATGCCGTGGATAAACAATCTATTTCTATGACATACTGGATCAGGCCCACGCCTCCTTCTTGCCTGTCCGCATCAAGGGATACGTGGACGATATTACTCAGACGCAGCAAGGATCCCGCGAAGAGGATCCCGCAGGACGCTGTGCCACGGGCTGGAGGCTGCAGGCGCATTCATTGCAGACAAAAGTACACTTTTGGTTCCCCACAGAGAGCTCGGAGCCGAGATCATGCAGATGTTCTCTTCAGTCAACCTACCTATTCAGTGGAGAGACTCGGTCCGAGATCTGGGGGTCATGTCTTCTGCAGGACTCCGCCGAAATATGAGCAAGTTGCGACAGCGGCGTGCTATCGCCTATCGGAAGAGTAGGAAGGTGCAGTTTTTAAGTCGGCTGGTCGGCCGAGCGAGCAAGCTGTATAAACCTGGGGTCCTGGCCGTGGGGTCGTGGGGCCATGAGGTCTTGGGGCTTTCTCCTGGTCAAGTTAAGTCCATGCGCGCTCAGGCTGCCGCGTGCTCTGGGTTGTGGGCCCCAGGTGCCTGTACCGCTACCTTACTTGGCTTATTAGGGGATGCGAAGGATGACCCCCAGTTTAGGCTTTGCTATGAACAGCTTAATGGTTGGGCTTTATCTTGGGCGGATCTTGATCATAAATCGCGCAGGTTGTGTTCTGAGGTTTGGAAGAATATATTTACCAAGATGGATCAGACCAAGTACCGTTGGCAGGTAGTTAGAGGGCCGATGGCGGCCACTATTGCTGTACTGCGTGACATTGGCTGGCAGGCAGAGTCACCAGTGTATTGGCGCGCAGAGGATTCGGTTTCAAGGCTGAATGGTGGTGATTTCCCGTTCCAGCTTTGGGGTGCCCTTTTGAGGGCGCGTTCTGCTGCGTACCGGGGCCGAGCTTCTAAGCGCTTTTGTGTTGCGGGCCTGGAGAGAGGAGTTGCTTTTACCCCTGTGCGAAGATTCTTGGCCAAGCTTGCCCGAGACGGTGAGCGCGAGTCGGCGGGCATACTGCGTAATGTGCTCATTGCCGCTTCATGGCCTGAAGAGCGATTGCATGCTGCTGGGTACGTTTCTGATAGTAATGGGCTTTGCGGAAGATGTGGTGAGGCCCCCGAGTCCCTGTTGCATCGGTACTGGCAGTGTGCGTGCAATCGAGATATCCCTGGCTACACGATAGAGAATACTGATTCCTTGGCTCCCAGGGCCGTTGCGGAAAACGACAAGCTGAGTCTTTGGTGTCGGGGGCTCCGGTCGTTGGGCGACTCCTTAGGGCACCTTCCCCCTCCGCAGCGTTTGGTTTGGGATTGGGGGCGGTGCGTTGAGGGGGAGCTCATGCGTGATGGCGTTTGGGGTGTTGATGGGTCTGGAGGCAAATGCTCGAAGGATTGGAGACTACGTCGGCGTGGATGGTCCTTCGTGCACCTCGGCCCAGATGGTAGGATAGATGCGGCTCGGTGTGGGTCCTTGCCGCGTGCGCGCCAGTCTTCGCCAAGGGCAGAGCTCTTTGCATTGATCGAACTGTTGCGAGCCAGCGTTGGAGATGTACGAGTTTATTGTGATTGCCTCTTAGTCGTGAAGGGGGCGAGGAAAAGCTTACGGGCCCTGAGGAAGTCTAGCATGCTGGACCTGTGGGCTGAATTTCATAGGGTGCTCTCCGAGCGGAAGGGCTCTCTCCGACTGATCTGGGCCAAAGGGCGCCCCGCCCGAGCCCGGGCCGAAAACATGTTTTTGTCTGATGTAGAGGTGTATTTGAATAAGGCGGCTGACCGCGTTGCTGATTGGGCTGCCGAGAAGGCCCAGTTGGACGAGGATCTTGTTTCTCTTATTGTGCGGGCTGATGGGCTCGCCGTTCAAGTTTTAAAAAGAATCCTCGCTGTCCAGCGTGAGGTTTTGTTTTCCTCGGATCGTGAGAGGAAGGGGCTCCGCGAGCCTCGGCGAACTCGAGGGGTTGTCTCCTCTCTGTCTGAGCGTGTTTGTAGGTTGAGAGATGCAGGGCACGATCCCCTTGTGCGCAGGGCCTGCATCAAGTGCATGCGATGTGGGCTGAGCCATGGCCTGAAAGGCCAACTTGCGAGCTTCTGGCCCAATGCATGCAAGCCCCGTTGTATCATTCAGCGGCGTGTTCAGCTGCTTGTGCCGCGGGAGGAGAGGGGTGACGCTGGCGCTGACCCCGCCTCTGATTGCCTGGGGCCGTCGGACCTGTGTGGGGGTGCCCTGGACCACCCGTTGGCCGACCGATGTCACCCCTCCCACCGACTGTCGGTGCAGCGAGGAGTGCTGTTCTGCACGGTTTGTGGAGGATTTTGCACTGTCGCCCCTTCCCGCATCTTGAATGGAGTGTGCGGAGACCCCGCCCGAGGGCCATGCCCCTCGAAGGCGGGACGTGAGGTGCTCTCGCGCCTATCCAGGGGCCTGCCTCCAAAGTCGGGCACTGCGTTCCCTGATCTTGCATGAATGTGTTTGTGCGGCCTGCCTAGAGCAGGACCCCCGCCTTATATATATATATATATATATATATATATGTATATGTATATGTATGTGTATATATATATATGATATATATATATATATAATATATATATATATATATTAGAATTAGACTTCTCCGTGGCCTTAGCACTGGGCCGCTGGGCGGGATGCCCCAAAGCGGCGCCATGGCTTACTGCCGGCACCGGGGCGCGCATGCCACAGCGTACTAGCAGCCGGCGACTATTCCCGGGTGTACAGACGGGTCCTTGAGTGGCTTCTTTACCACAGACCCGCTTTGCTTTCCAGTCGGGGTCTTACTGGCCGCCCCAGGGTGGCGGGTGGCTCCCGCTTTGTGAGGCAGGCTCGCGCGAGCCTGATAGCCGCCGGGGCCCGGACGAGCCCTCGTCCGAACTCGTGCGATCTCTCTCTCTCTCTTGTCTCCTCTCCCCTCCACGCATCTCAGCTCGTCTGCTCTGCTCCCGAGCTCGCTCAAGAGAGCCACTCGGGCACAGAAGAACCGCGCAACATCTCCCGAACCGCCCCCTGAGGCCCGCCCCCGAGCCGACCGAGCGATGGATCGACCGCCCCGGCCGGTCAGGCCACCCCTGGGAGCCGCCCCGAGACCGGCCGTGGCCCGCGGGGGGGGCCTGGTCCCTTCCACCCGCCCGAGCGATCGACCGAGCGTCCTCGACCGACCAGGGTGCCACCCTCCAGGACTTCGCGGGCCGATTCGCCCCCGAGATCGGCCGTGGCCTCCCGGGGCCCTCCGAGCCGCCCGAGCGATCGCTCGGCCGTCCTCGACCGACCGGGGCGCCGCCCTCCGGGACTCGACCGACGCCCCGCGCCCTCGAGATCGGCCGCGGCCCGCGCGCGGTGCCTGGGCCGCTCGAGCCGGCCGAGCGATCGGTGGGCCGCCCTCGGCCGACCAGGCCGCCCTCGAGCGGGCGGGTGCGCCCCTCCCCGGGGAGCGCCCGCGCCGCGCCGCAGGTGCTCTTCCGGCAGTCCTGGTGCGCCACCTGCGCGCCCCGGCGGGTGCCGCTGGAGGCCGGCCTCCCGCGCGCGCACGCGCGCGCACGCGCGCGGGAGCTGCTGGCCGCTGCGCGCAGTGCCTCGCGCTCGCGCGCGCGCGCTGCGGCGCCTTGTGGCGGCGCGGCGCGCTGAGAAGGCAGGGGGGCACTGCTGACCACACCACGCCGACCCAACCCGAAGGTGCCAGACCCCCCCCCCCCGAATGTTGGGTTGGGGTGCGCCGGCTCCGCGGTATTGTCTCGATGTCCCCGAACGCCCCCCAGCTTACCACTGGAGATTGGCAGGCCCAACGGCGACTCGGGGTTGGATTGGCCCAGTCGCCCATTGATCACGCCGGTATTGGCCTGGTACACTGTCCCGCCCAGGAACATGTGGAGTCGCTATCGGGGCCTGTCGCCGATCTATCGGCGATGTGTCGCCGGTCCCAGCTCGATACTTTCCTCGCTCCGGGCGATGTGCACTCGAGGCAACATATTGCCTGCCCAGCAGTGGCCGCTGTCGCTTTTGGACAACCCTGGCTGTTTTGCATCGTACCCATTTTTCGCATCTCCAGAGATCCAATGCCGTGATTTTTCCAATGCGCGGTCCCCCGAAGTCTCGACCCATTCCCCAGGACCGGTTCTTCATCCCGAGTCGTTTTTTTTGAAGGCCCCTGGGCCCTGCGAGGGCCCCTCATAGAGGCCGAAAGCTGAGAAGCACTTCTGTCTTGATGTCTTCAATGCGTTGGATCTCAGGGCCCGAGTCGGGCGCACCAGGAGCTCTTGCACAGCGTGCCGGGTCGCTCTGCAGCGGTGTGGCGGCTCCCGAGACATCCTGCGGCAGACCCGCCGGCTCTCTCAGGGGCTTCCTGCTGCGGGGGAGGGGGCCCCCGAGGCTCTTGTCCTTTCCGTCCGTGGGAGGGCCGCTGCCCAGAGGGAGCCTGGGCTTAAAGTCGGGCGTGTCCCTCTACAGCAGGAAGATGCAAAGATAGTCAGAAAACAGTCCAGGGACGATTCTTGGAGTATTTTCGAGCACGTTTGAGCATTTTGGGGTTATTTTCTATTTTTCGCCCACAATCCGCCTGTAGGGGGACATGCCCGACCTAAGCCCGGGCTCGTCTCCCTCGGCTTCGGTTTCCCTTGTGGCCAGCGTTGCGGAATCTCTCGTGCCCGAGGCGAGGGAGCCCGCGGGGGAAATGATGACCAGGAGAGGGGGTTGTGAGGGGATGGCAGCAGACGGTTTTCCATTCAGTGCCATTCTGTTGTGCCTGCGGTCCTGGAGCGCGGGGGGGTCCAAGAAGCCCTGCAACAACGAGGATGGCCAGGGCTTCGCAACAGCGGTGCCAAAGCCCCGATGGGCCTTCTGCTGGGCTACGTTGTGGCTCAGGAGTACGTCCAGAAAAACGGTAGCAGACACGCGCCACCGCGAGGGGCGGTGGGATGAGGAGGAGGAGGAGGGGGGGCCACAGACATTTTGCCCTCAGCATCCGCCGCGTCTCCCTTGGTGCTCTCGATGGGCGGCAAGGGCAAGGGCGGCAAGCGCCGCGGCGGCGGCGGGCTGGGCGGGGAAGGCGGCGGCGACGGCGGCGGCGAGAGACCCGCGGCGGCCCTCGTCATCGGCGGCCCCCCGGGCGACAATGGCGTGAAGGGAAAGGGCGGCGGCCGCGGCAAGGGCGGCGGCGACGGGCGCGCGCCGAGGCAGGGCAAGGGGCGCGCCAGGGGCGACGCCGGCGGCGAGGACGACGCCGAGGGCCCCAGGCAGCGCTTGTGGGCCTGGGCCACCCAGGTGTTCGATGCTCGTTTTGGGGACCTTTCGGGGGCCTGCGTAATGGATCTGTTCGGCTCAAGTTCGGCTCAACCTCGACCCAACTTCGACTCAGGCTCGACTCCGCTTCGGCTCGGGCTCGACTCGAGCCCGACTCAGGTCCTCCGCGGGTCGACGGACGTTCGACGCGGCCCCGGCGCACGAGTGGAGCGCATGGCTCCAAGAAGGCCCCCGGAGCGAGCGCCTGACAGGTGCTGCAGCGCGAGCCCACGGAGGAGGAGCTCAGCCTCCGCATGGAGGAGACGCCCGTGCCGGCTGGCGGGCGCGGGCGCCCCACCTTCCAGTGCACCGTGGTGGTGCAGCTGCCGCCCGAGGTGGGCGCCGGCCTCGCCACGCGCCCGCAGGGGCCGGTGCAGGGCCGGCCCGCGCCGCGCAAGCGCGACGCCGCCGCCTCGGCCGTGCAGGCGGTGCTCCACGGCTTCGGCGCCGCGCCGCCCGAGGCGCCGCCGCGCGGGGCGGCGCTGGAGGGGCCCGCGCCCGGGGGCGCGCGGCAGGTGTCAGAGGAGGAGGAGGAGGAGGAGGAGGAGGAGGAGGAGGAGGAGGAGGAGGAGGAGGAGGAGGAGGCAGGGTACACCCATGCCTCTGCCCTCCCCTCGTTCTCTCCTCTTGGGGCCTCCTGGGCCTCCGTCGTCGCCACCGCTGGGTTCGCCTCGGAGTCCTGGTCAGAGCGCACCCCAGGGGAGGTCCAGGGAGTGGCGGTATCGGTGCCATCTGGTTTCCCCTCAAGGTGGACCCCGCGAAGGCCCGGGAGCTGCTGCTGGCCTGGCTGGTGAAGGTCCACCGGATGCCGCCGGAGCTGGCGAAGACGCAGGAGCCGATCAGCATCGTTGGAGCAATCCCCATCCCCACCAGGCCGTGGCATCTCAGCCCCACCATCCCGCCGCCTCAATTGGGGACAGGCCCCTCGAAGCCCGGAGGGAGCGGGGGGGCCAGGCCACGCCAGGGGGGACAGGAAGCGGCTTAGCGATGCTCAACCAAGGGGGAGCAGAAGCTGCATGGGCACAAGCTTGCAGCGGTCCGCACGGGTTTCTCGGATGCGCGCTGGACGCCCTCTGTTGCGCGCGGCACGCGCCAGGAGCTGCGCCAGAGGCGCCGCTAGCTGGGCCCGGCGCCGATCCGAGAAGTCCGCGCGGACCTCCGAAAGCGTATGTCTGTGCAGACACCTCTTCTTGTCTGCACAAACATACGATTTTTGATCCCCGTGCTGGCGTGGTTCGACGGTCTTGGGATGTCCGCGCCCTCTCTCTTTGCCCCC
>CAUYUJ010018293.1:64891-77391 GCA_963575745.1 Prorocentrum cordatum | reverse complement strand
CCCCCCCAGACCCTCCAAGATAGCCTGGAAGAGACCCCCCCCGAAATGAGACCCCCCTCCCTTCCTTACGAAATCTGGAGTGCCTCCGTTGGTGGTGGTGGGCGCATGGTGCCCACCTTTGGCTCTGGAAGGGCCTATGGTGCCCCTCAGTGCCCACCCCGCCCCGTCCACAGGGACTTCGCACCCCCCCCATATGGTGGGGAGGTGGGTGGACGGGCCGCCCCCCCCCCCCCCGGGCCTCGGCATTGTGTTCAGAACGCACCCCAGAAGAGGTCTGGGGAGTAGCAGTACGGTAGGTTCGTGTCGTGTCGACCGGCGGCGACCCCGCCAGCGGCGTTCAACGTTGAATGTCGCGGGCGACCCAGAATCGTTCGATGTGGAAAGATTTGGACGTTTCGGAAACGGCCGATCGCTCAAGACTGAACGATCCCCGCGGTGTCAGAAACCAACGCCGAAGTCGGCACGACGTGAACCTGCCGTACCGGCGCCTCTTTGGGTCTCCCCGGAGGCGGCGGCGGAGCGCGAGGGCGAGAAGGCTCTGGCAGGCGTCGCCGAGGCCGCTGACGGCGACCCAGACGCGGACCCAGATGTCGCCGAGGGCGGCGGCGAAGATGGCGGGTTCCAGGGCGCCACCACGGGGCTCTGGTGGGGCAGCTTCGAGGACGGCGACGCGCTCATGGATCTTTGCGCCCGGCTCCTGCTGCACATCGTCTTCCGCGGGGAGTCCGAGGCGGGGGGCATCTTTGACGAGAAGGGCAAGCCTGGCTCGATCCTGGTGTTCATGCCAGGCTGGGCAGAGATCAAGCTCGTGATGGAGAAGCTGCAACAGTCGCCCCACATCGATCGCCTGTGGGTGCTGCCGCTGCACTCAACGCTCCCGAAGGAGGACCAGCAGAAGATTTTTCAGCACCCTCCGCCGGGCAAGACAAAAATCATCATCGGCACGAACATCGCTGAGAGCAGCGTCACTATCGACGACGTGCTCATCGTGGTGGACGCGGGCCTCATGCGCGAGCTGTCCTACGACCCAGTTCGCCGCATCTCCACGCTCGAGACCGTATGGGTCTCGCAGTCGTCCTCTATCCAGCGCAAAGGATCGAGGAAGACAAAATCAATCAGCATTAACCTTCGGAGCTCCGCGCGGATTTCTTGCATCGGCGCAGGGCCCTCCTTAGTGGCGCCTCCAGCGCCACCTCTGCCTCGCTCTCTGCGCCAGGGAGTGGGGCCCAGCGCCGATCCAAGAACTCACAAAGTTGATGCTCATACAGCTCTCCTCTTACACTCCTCCGAGGCCGTGCCGGGCGCGTGCGCAACGGCAGGTGCTACCGCCTCTTCTCGCGCGCCCAGTTCGATGGCACCGCGTGGCGCACGGCGCCCGAGATGCAGCGCTGCGAGCTCTCGGCCACCTGCCTGCAGGCGCTGGCGATGAACCGCGAGGTGCGGGACTTCCTATCCCGCGCCCCCGACCCGCCGGCGCGGCCCTCCGTGGAGTCGGCCCTGAAGGAGCTGGTGCAGCTGGGTGCCGTCGCACCCCCGCCCCGGGTGCCCCAGGGCGTCCTGCGGGAGCGCATGCTGCCGCTCGGCGAGACGCTCTCGCGCATGCCGCTCTCGCCCTTCCTGGGCAGGATGATGGGGGTTTTCCACCACCACAAGCTGGAGGGGGGAAGGAGGAGGGGGACGAGGAAGAGGAGGAGGCGGAGGAGGAGGAGGAGGAGGAGGAGGAGGAGGAGGAGGGGGGAGGAGGAGGAGGAGGAAGAGGAGGAGAGGAGGAGGAGGAGAGGAGGAGGAGGAGGAGGAGGAGGACCCCTCCCCCTCCAACTCATGGTGGCGGTGGTGGAAAACAGGCCCATCACAGGATGCTCATCATGGGGGTGCTCTTCCAGTGCGTGGACACCGCGTGCCTGCTGGCGGCGGTGATCGCGGCAGCCCGCCGGCCGTTCGTGAGCCCGCCGGGGAAGCGGAAGGAGAGCCTGGGCTACCAGCGCGGCTTCGACAGCACCAGCGACCTCCTGGCCTGCTACGCCGCCGCCGAGGTTCGGAGGAGGAAAAGGTACTCCATACCTCTGCCCTCCCCTCGTTGTCCCCTTTGTGGGCCTCCTGGGCCTCCGTCGTCGCCACCGTCGGATTCGCCTCGGAATCCTGGTCAGAGCGCACCCCAGGAGAGGTCCGGGGAGTAGCGGTATCGGTGTCTCTTGGTCTCCCCAGAGGTCTTCGAGGAGAAGGTGGAGATGCAGCGCACGCGGGGCCTCAACCTGCAGCCAGGCGAGGCACCAGACACCGCCGACCGCTTCGCGGCGGAGCGGTTCCTCGTCCCGCAGCGCGTCCGTACTCTGCTGCGGTCGCGTGACTCGCTGAAGGAAGAGCTCGTCAGAGCTCGTTTGATCGACCGCACTGCCGCGCACATGCGGCCGCACTTGTTCCCCAAGGATTTGGTTGGTCTTGAAATCGCGAGCGGTTTATTGGCCGCTTACTGAGAGCAAGAGCTGAATAGTTTTCAAGTCGACGTGCCTAATTGAAGGTGTAGCCTTATCAGAGATAAACGCGGAATCCTGAAACAGATAACCACGTTGGATTCTGTTTCTTTAGAAGCTCATGTCTTTGCCACGTATACAGGTGTCAGCGTAGCAGCTCTCTACCGACTGTTACATCTCACTTCACTACTGTTGCCGCTGCCGCTGTTGCACTTGCTATTATTGCTGTTGTTGCTGCTCCTGATACTGCTGCTGCTGCTGCTGCTGCTGCTGCTGCTGCTGCTGCTACTGTTACTGCTATTGCCAATGCTACTGCGACTGTTGTCGCTAGTTCTACTATTACTATTGCTGCTGCTACTGCTGATTTTCTGTGTTTGTTGTTGTGGTGAGGTCGTAGTGTTTTTTATTATATATATATATATATATACAGATTTCACCCAAAGGCTCTGGACCATAATTGTCACAGCGTCCATTGTGACAGCCCAAATGAGCCGCTAGGTAATCGGTCTGTCTGCTCATCCCTAAGTTACCTTGCTACTCGGATACTGCAGGTTTTTTTGTTTTGCTGGTTTCTTCCCCAGGGTACCCCTTACGTCTACTGCAGGAGGAGTGCAGTGAGGAGGATGAGGTGGAGGGGGGCGAATAATCGAGCAGGAGGCGGAGGGACAACAGAACGCACATACACACCACTTAGTCAAACAACAGGTGGTCACACAGGGGGCGACCGACGCGGCCTGCAATCTCACACATCATGCACACCAGCATGCACATACTTTCACCTACTCGAGCTTGTTCAGAAGAGCCCACGTCGGAAACGGAAAGGAGAGTGCCTTTCAGACACGCCCAAGCCGAGGACAACGGTGACGGCGACGACGCGGATGTGGGCGGTTGGGGCGCCTGGGACGAGCACGAGGGAGGCGACCACGGCGGCTACAACCGGGGCGGTTATTGGGGTCGCAATTCCATGGAGAATTGGAACAACCCCGAGTGGATGGCCCTCCACGCGCACGACGACGAGCCCGAGATGCGCAAGGCGCTGCTCGTGGCCGCCTCCCCGGTCAACGTGGCCTTGCGCAGGCGCCCGTTCCTGGCAAAGCACCGCACGCCCACGGGCCTGGAGGCCATCGTGGCGCCGCAGAGCGTCAACGCACAGGCCCAGGGCTCGTTTCGATTCCTCCGAGTGGATTCGATTCGACTTCGATGGACTCCGATGCCGATTCGATTCGACTTTGGAGTCTGATTTGGGCTCCGATCCTTTCTTGGAGGCATACTAGCCTGCCGATTTCCGCCGATTCGACTCCTCCCGACTCGGCTGCCGATCTCCGCCGATCCGATTGCTTTCGATCGCCGATCCGACTTGTCGATTCGATTCCGGGCTCTCCTGCAGGCCCGCGTGGGCAAGGGCGGTGGCGGGAAGGACATGGACAGGCGCGGCGGCCCATCCTGGTGGGCGTACGGCTCCATGCAGATCTCCAACAAGCAGGGCTTCCTGCGCACCACCACGCTGGTCGACCCGTACCACATCATGCTCTTCGGCGGCCTGTCGGTGGAGCGACAACAGCGCCCTGGCCACGGCAAGGGCGCCAAGGGCAAGGGCAAGCAGGCTGCGGAAGACGACGGCGACGACGGCTTCGCAGTGGAGGGGCTCGACGGGGGTGGCCCTGTTGCTGTGATCGACGACTGGATCGAGCTGCAGGGGCAGGAGGAGAGTATCCGGCTCCTCTCCCTGCTCCGCAGCGAGATGCGCCGGTGCATCCACCTCAAGGTGCTCGACCCGAAGGCCCCGCTCCCGGAGGCGTCGCAGTGGATGCTAGACGAGGCGGTGACGGGAGTCCTGCGCACGGCCACGCGCCGCCAGAGCCGGCTGACGAGTCTCCTGCCGCAGCAGCTGGTGCTCCCTCCCGGAGGCACGCACAAGATGGCCACGCACAGGCCACAGGGCTGGAGGGCCGAGGGGGCCGAGGGCAGGCCGTCCGAGGGGTGGAGGTCGGGCGGCCGCCCGGCGGAGGACTGGCGGGAGGGCGGCGGGTACAGGGGCAAGGCGGACAAGGGCGGCGGGAAGAAGGGCGGCGGCAAGGGCAAGGTCGCAGACGCCAGCGACTGGGGCGCCCGAGACTGGTCGAACCTGAGGGGCAGTGCAGCCAAGGGTGGCGGGAGCACATACCAGTGACGCCGTGCGTGGCGTGTGCGGGGCCAGCTGCACCTCCGCGTGACTAGCAGGGGTAGTCCCCTCCACGGTGTGCGTCTTCAGGACAAATGTGGGCCCATCTCCGAGAGCTGAGCTGGGCCTGGGCGCATGTTCGTAGCGTCTTCGTGCCACTAGCGAATGTGCTAGTGTTGATGGTGTGGCTTGTGGAGGGAGTTGCACAGGGAGGGAGGGATCAGGGAGGTGGGAACCGCGCGTGCCGTTCGCATGAGCATAGTGCCCATATGAACAAATCAATCAGGACAAGCAGCATAATACTTGGAGCACTTCTCTTACAATCTCGCTCACGCGAGCACCTGATAGGAACGCGGTTGCGCAGAGTAGGCGCGGTGTGTTGGGAGCATTGGGCGCGCTCTCCCTTCCCATCTGCGCCATCTGGCTTCCGCTTCTTCAGCTGCACGCTATAAGGGATTTGCTCCCTTCTTCCGCGGCTGCTTCTCTGAGTTAGTTGTAACTCTGATGTTCGCATGTTACTCTGTAAGAATCCACTCCTCCTCGTCACCATCCTTCACTTACTTCCTCGCAATCATTTCTTGTCCTTATCATCCCTCACTGTTCGCATTTCTTTTCGAGCTCAATGTCACCGATTTGCGCTGATCTGTACTGGGTGTCAACGAATGCAGGGCCTCATCCTCTGCACCTGGTGTCCAACTAGAGACTTGGTGGCTTGCCAGTCGTCGGGTCGTACAGACATGTGGGCCTTTAAAGGTCTATATTGGGTCTTCTATAGGCCCTTGACCCACTTGGTGTAATCCTAGGGTATCCTGGGCCATCTTGGGGCCACGCCGTCGCCTCCTGGGGATATTGGCCCGGTCTTGGGCTATGCTGGGCGGCCTTAGGGCCAACTTGGAGCCTCTGGGGGCCATCTGGGGATCTCTTGGCGCGCACATTCGGACCTCCTTCGGCAATCTATTTCAATGCAGGGGGCACCTCGGGTCTCTGGGGGCTACTTTCACAAGGCCATCTGGGTCAGTCTTCGGTTCATCCTGGGCCCTCCCGAGGCCATGCTGGGGCCATCTTGAGCCCTCTTGCGATAATGCATGGGCACGGGGAACACGCTGAACTGGATCTTGAGCCCTCTTGAGATAATACATGGGGACGGGGAACACGCTGAACTGGATGTGTGTGTGTGTGTGTGTGTGTGTGTGTGTGTGTGTGTGTGTGTGTGTGTGTGTGCGTATGTGTGCGTGCGTGCGTGCGTGCGTGCGTGCGTGCGTGCGTGCGTGTGTGTGTGTGTGTGTGTGTGTGTGTGTGTGTGTGTGTGAGTGTGTGTGTGTGTGTGTGTGTGTGTGCCACCGTCTTTGCTCCTTGGATGCGCTTGTGGAGGCCATCCTGGGCCAAGCTGCACGCCGCGTGCGGCGCCCCTCGGGCTCCGAGCCTCCCCCACGTGGCACTCAAGAGAGTGTCCGAAGAGTCATTGGCTTTCGCCGCTAGGAGGCCACATGCGAACCCTACCCCTACCCCCCACGATTTTTGAGGGGGAGGGTGGGATTCACTTCGTTTGGGAGCTCCCGAACGAAGTGAACCCCACCCTCCCCTCAGAAATCGTGCGGGGTAGGGGTAGGGTTCGCATGTGGCCCCCTAGCCGCACCGCCCACCCCTTCTGGCGGCAGCAAGGGTGCAAGACGGAGTTCGCGGAACGCGCGCGATCGCTTGGCAATCTTGGGGTTTCGGCCTGTCGTACGTGGCGTGTGGGGTTCAAGGGGGGGCCTTGTAGGGGATTGTTTTGAAGTTTTTCGTGGTCTGATGTGGGTTTCTTGGGGCCTTCACGGGGCTTGTCCCAGGCCTCCTTTTCCACCCCCTGGATAGGCTCGGGGATCGTTGAGACCCAGCTGGTGGTGCGTCCGGCCAGAAGTTCGAGAGTGGACCCATCTGTGTCGACGCGGAGCTTCCTGAAGGCCCAGAGGGGGCGGAGAGCGCCCAAGAACTAGGAGTCTCATGTCTCGAGCCTCGATCCACCCCGTGTTCCTTCTTGTGCGAAGGGGTGGCACTGGCCAGGGAGGTCGATCCTCACCCCAGACCCTCAGTGGAGGTCCTGGGCACCGAACACGGTTCCCGGAGGCTGAATTCGAGGAGATGCTTCGGGTGGTCGAAAGACCACGAACATCTGCGAGACACCGGCGCCGACGACGAAACCGTTGTCCGTCAGGGCTTCGCCCCCTGCCGCTGGCCCCCTCTCTCGGAGAATGCGCTATGCAAGAGCTATGTCATGAGACCTGGGCGCTGTCGTGAATCAATATCGGAATTTCATGCGAGACCAGCTCGTAATGAGCAGTGAATGACCAGAGGGGTTACCACACCTGGCGACTGGCAAGACGTCGTGGCCCTGCCGATCTGCCGATCTGCGTGAGGGGTGCCACCGAAGTGCAGAAGTATGGAACATCCATTATGTTTTTTGCACCCTGACCCCGCCGATCTGCGTGAGGGGTGCGAGCAAAGTTCAGATCTGCGTGAGGGGTGCCACCGAATTGCAGAAATGTTGCAAATCCTTTGTGTTTTTGCACCCTGACCCCGCCGATCTGTGTGAGGGGTGCCACCGGATTCCAGACATGTGGCAAATCCCATGTGTTTTTGCACCCTGACCCCGCCGATCTGCGTGAGGGGTGCCACCGAATTTTAGACATGTAGCACATCTCTTATGTTTTTTGACCCTGACCCCGCCGATCTGCGTGAAGGGTGCCACCGAATTTTCGACATGTGGCAAATCCCATCTGTTTTTGGACCCCGACCCCGCCGATCTGCGTGAGGGGTGCCATGTGGCAAATCCCATGTGTTTTTGGACCCTGACCCCGCCGATCTGCGTGAGGGGTGCCACCGAATTGCAGAACTGTTGCAAATCTCTTGTGTTTTTGGACCCTGACCCCGCCGATCTGCGTGAGGGGTGACAAGTTTTACCCACCCCAGCAATGCAGACAATACGTTTTGGCCGTGGTAAACATGCCCGTTTTGGGCCTCCCCCCCTCGCGCGGTCCATCAACGAGGAACAGTACGCAGCAAAAAGCAGAGCTGTAACAAGGAACAGTTAGCAGCAATAAGCAGAACTGTAACAGTGGAAACTGGAAGCTGGAACTGCTACAGGAAGCTGCGAACCTCCGGCGGGGGCCGGCGGATTCTTGTTCCTCTTCCTCCTCCTCCTCCTCCTCCTCCTCCTCGTCCTTCTCTTCTTCTTCGCGATCGAGGTAGTGGCCCGCGTCAGTTCCGGCCGCCTTTTCAGAGACTTTTATGTTTTTTTTTTTTGCTGCTTGGTTTCGGTCTCTGGGGGCCGTTGCTGGGCCCCAGGATTTTCAAAACCGGACGGGCATGGGCGAGAAATTGCATCGGCGGACCCGGGGAGAGGTTCGGGGAACGAATTTGTGCGGAGTAGCCCGTCGGACTCGGGAGGTTTGTTGTGGTTGGGGGGGTTCCAGGCCCCTCCCCTGTCGCCGCGTCTGGGTGCGTTTGGGGAAACCATTGCGATTGGATTCCGGGAAGGGTCCGGGGGGCCCGTGGTGAACGGTTTCTGAGTGTGGAAAAGAGAGGAATTTTGTTGCAGAGTTTTAGTCTTTTCGTGGTTTTCGTCGTCGAAGGGCCGCCTCCGGGTCCCGGGGTCGTTCGGGGGCATTGTGGATCCCTGTCAGGGCCTTTGAGGTGCATTCAGGCGCCCTTTCATATTTTCTCGGGGCGAAGTGCTCGAATTCTCCATGCGGGTTTCCCTCCTTACTCTCCTCTTGGGGCCGTCCTGGGGCTCTCCCTGGTGGCTTCGGGGGCCCTGTTGGGGCCCGCTTGTGCCGTCCGGGAGCTTTCTTGGGGGCGTGCGGGGGCTTTTTTGGTTGACTTTGGTGGCTTTTTGGGCTGCTGTGGGACTCGTGAGAGCTCAAGAATTGAATCTGTTCAACTTAGACGCTTCCCTTCGGTAAGGGGCCGAGGTTTGGTTCTGCCGGGCCTCTTGGGGCGCGTTCTGGTGGCGCGTTGGGGCGTCCAGGGGGCCTCACGGGTCTGCTGTGAGCCGCGCGACAGGCCAAGAAGCGAAAGTGCTAGACTTGGGCGTTTCCCTCAGGGAACGGGCCGAGGTTTGCTTCTGGGAGCCTCTTCGGACGCGTCCTGGCGGCGTGTCGGGGCGTGCAGGGGGCTCCTGGGGCCGTCCGGAGGCACTGTCGCGGACGTCTTGGGGCGGTCTCTTCGCGAGTCGTAGCCCTATGGGACCGTCGGGGGAGCCCCTTGGGGCCGTGCTGGGGCCCTCCTCGGTGGCTGCGGGAGCCCTCTTGGGGATCTTGTGGGCCGTCTGGGAGTCCTCTTGGAGGCATATGGTGTTTCCTTGAACTGATTTGGGGGCTTCTTGGGTTCCTGTGGGCCTAGTGAGAGGCCAAGAAGCGAATGTGCAAAACTTGGACGTTTCCCTTTAGGGGAACGGGCCGATGTTTGCTTGTGGAGGGCCTCTTGGGCCGCGTCCTGGTGGCGTGTTGTGGCGAGCAAGGGGTCTCAGGGACCGCGTGAAAGGCCAAGAGGCGAACGTGTTGGAAATATGTATTTACCATCGAGAATGGGACGGTTGTTGCTTCTGGAAGGCTTCTTGGGACGCCTCTGGATAGCGTCTTGAGACGTCTTGGGGGCCTGTAGAGCTGTCGGGAGGCAATGTTGGACGACTTGGGGCACTGTTGAATGACTTGGGCCGACGAGAAGGCCTTTTAAGAACCCTCTTGGCCCGTCTTGGGGCCCTCTTGGGACCGTCCTGCGGCTCTCCAGGGCCGTTGCTATGGTTTCCGGGGCCTTCGCGGGGCGCCCGGAGGCCGTCTTGGAACCCTCTTTCAAGCCTCTGGGGCTGTAGGGGGTCGATGTTGGATGCTTCTTGGGCTGTTGTAGGCCCCGTGGAAGCCCAAGAGGCGAATGTGCTGAAAGTGTATGTTTTCCCTCGGGACTGGGCCGGTTTTTGCTTCTGGAGGCCTTGGTGGAACGCCTCGTAGTAGCTTTTTCAAACGTCTTGGGGGCCTATGGGGAATCGCCTGCAGGCAAGCTGGGGCGGTTTGGACCGAATCGTCTCCATCGTGGGTCGTCCAGAAGGCCTTTGGGGACCCTCTTGGCCCGTTGTGGGGTTCTCGTGGGACCGTCCTGCGACTGTCCTGGGCCGTTGCTGTTTTTTCTGAGGCCTTCGTGGTGCGCTCGGAAGCCGTCGTGGAGCCTTTTTGAGAGCCTCTTGGGGTGTCGGGGGTCGAACTTGGAGGTGCACTTGGCCGTTGTAGGCCTCGTGGAAGCCCAAGAGGCGAATGTACTGAAAATGTATGTTTTCCTTTTTGGAATGCGACGATTTTTACTACTGGAGGAGCGCCTCGTGGACGCGTTTTCAAACGTCTTGGGGGCTTTTGGGGCCGTCTGGCGGCAATCTTGGGCGGTTTGGACCGAATCGTCCCCCGCGTGGGCCGTCTGAGCAGCCTTTGGGAACCCTGTTGGCCCGTTTTGGGGCCCTCTTGGGACCGTCCTGCAGCTCTCCCGGGCCGTTGCTATGGTTTCTGGAGCCTTCGTGGATCGCCTGGAAGCCGTCGTGGAACCTTTTCGGGAGCCTCCTGGGCTGCGGAGGGTCGATCTTGGAGGCTTCTTGGGCCGTTGTGGGCTGCGTAGAAGCCCCAAAGGCGAATGTGCTGAAAAAGATGTTTTCCCTGGGGAATGGGACGATTGTTGCTTCTGGAGGGCCTTCGTGGGGCGCCTCGTAGTACTATTTCAAGAGTCTTGGGGACTGATGGGGCCGTCCGGAGGCAATATTCTGCGTTTTCGAACGATCTCTCGTCGACTCGTAGCTCTCTTGGACCGTTCCAGGACCCTTTTGAACCTTTTTGGCCCGTTTTGGGGCCTCTTGAGGCTCCAAGTGTGCGGCCGACACCTTTGCCCCCCCCCCCCCCCCTCCAACCTGGCCGGACCGGGCTCCCGGGGGAGGGGTTTGGGGAGGGGGAAGCATCTCACACGCCGTGACCCTAAGGGGTCGGCGGATTTGTTCCAGACCCAGGGCGGCACAGCATGATTCCGAAGGATCGTCCAAGATGACCTCCCGAGATTCGCAGGTCACTTTTGACGACCGCGCGGCATCTTGCGACATCTCGAAGGCTTCGGGATGCGTCTCTGTGGCATCTCGGAGCCACCCTCCGAAGGATCGTCCGAGATGACCTCCGAGACTCGGAGCTCATCTTGGACGACCGCGCGGCATCTTGCGACGTCTCGAAGGCTTCGGGGTGCGTCTCTGTGGCATCTCGGAGCCACCCTGCGCCGCCCTCCTGGCGTCGTCGGGGGCCGTCCAGGGGCGACCGCGCCGATCTCAGGCGCTCTTGTTTGAACATGCTGAGAGGCAGCCCGAGGCCGGGGACACATACGTCAGGGGTGATCAGGGAGGCTGTTCCCAGACCCGAGGAGCGCGCGTCCAGGAGCACGATCTTCTCATGTGTCAGTAGCGCATCGGTACACATATCCAGGCATATATCGTTAAGAGAACGCATGCCACGCACACGGGTGCCAATCACTGCTCAGAAGCATTGAAGCACGCATGCGTTCACACAGACGCATACGCGCGCGCACATGCTACCTGATAAGATGTCCTGGCTTCGGAACCTATGGACTTCACAAGGGGGATTCGACGGACATAGCTCACTCGGTGATCTTAGTAGTTATTGTTGCCATCACCGTGGTTTCTGCATTATCATATCATCGCGGTTGCCGATGCTCAACAACTCGGACCGCATTTTTGTCGCCACCAGTGTCATTGGATGTTTTTCACCTGCGACGTCATTCTTACCCTTATCGCCATCGCAGTTGGAGCGCACAGCCCAAGCAGCATACTTGGCATCGCCCATGCCATGACATAACTCTATGTTTGTTTTGATTGCAACAGCGGGACTTTCTCGTTGGTGCCGCCCCTCTCTGCGCTGCATCAGCTGTCGCCTGTCTGTGCTCCCCTTGTTCGTTCGATGGTCGATCCGCCAGAAGGTAAGGCCGGTCTGTAGCACGTTTGCCTGTTTCCGCTCTGGTGGAGGGTCTCGCTGCCATGGTTGACTGTCTGCACAAAGCTCTGATCTGGACGACGCCTTTGAGGAGATGGTGACACGTTTCAGACTCTGGGCCTTCTTGTGGGCCAACACTGTCGTGGCACAGTCGAACTCTAACAAGGGATTGAGTCCAAACACAAGGACACCCTTGCATCCCTGACTCTCCAGCCCATCCCTCGTGCTCTCAACATGGAGGTCCCAGCGCTGCTGCAACTGCTGCGGGCGGCCCCCGGAGGCGCATAGTGACGCCGAAGTTGGGCGTCACGCTGCGCGTCGAGAGCCCGCACCCAGAGAGGAACGTTGCAAGGCGCATCTGGCCGCGCGCGTGCAGCGCAGTGCAGCGCAGTGCAGTGTAACGAGCCTGGCCACGCGTGGTGCGCCAGTGCTGTGCAGTGCCGCACGCGTGCAGTGCGCTGCGCGCAGTGCAGTGCAGTGAAGACTAGATCGGAGCTCTGGCCGCACTGCCGCGCGCGTGCAGTGCGGCGTGCGAGCGCCGCCACAGCCCCGCGTCGGCACGCCCGGGCACCCCGCGCACAGCAAGTCGACCACTCGCGGCTGAGATTCTACGACTCCGACGCAGGGGCCTCGTCGCTCGTCGGCAGAGGGCATTTCCAGGCAGCCTGCCCCTTCGTCCTCACCAGCTGCTTCGTCGTCGTCGTCGGCGGCGTCGTCGTCGACGTCAACGTCGTCGTTCGCCTCTTCCTTCCTCGCCGACGACCAGCAGTAGCCCCAGGCTCCGAACGACAGACGCCAGCCAGGCTTTTCCAATCCTGGGCAGCAGCAGCAGCAGCAGCAGCAGCAGCAGCAGCAGCAGCAGCA
>CAUYUJ010018293.1:0-64791 GCA_963575745.1 Prorocentrum cordatum | reverse complement strand
TAGTCGTAGTCGTAGTCGTAGTCGTAGTCGTAGTCGTATTCGTAGTCGTAGTCGTAGTCGTAGTCGTAGTCGTAGTCGTAGTCGTAGTCGTAGTCGTAGTCGTAGTCGTAGTAGTAGTCGTAGTCGTAGTCGTAGTCGTAGTCGTAGTCGTAGTCGTAGTCGTAGTCGTAGTCGTAGTCGTAGTCGTAGTCGTAGTCGTAGTCGTAGTCGTAGTCGTAGTCGTAGTAGTAGTAGTCGTAGTCGTAGTCGTAGTCGTAGTCGTAGTAGTAGTAGTAGTAGTAGTAGTAGTAGTAGTAGTAGTAGTAGTAGTAGTAGTAGTAGTAGTAGTAGTAGTAGTAGTAGTAGTAGTAGTAGTAGTAGTAGTAGTAGTGGGGGGGTCCAGAACGCCGTCGATTTGGAGCCAGGAAGTGTCGGGTCGGGGGTCCCGAGGACAGGCCGCATGGGGCCGGGGTGTCGGCGGGGGTGTTTCAAACGTGGTCGATTTGGAGCCAGGAGTCGTCGTTTCGGGGGTCCCACGAACAGACACCCCAGGGAGCTAGGGTGTTTTCGCGGGGGGGTCTTGGACGCGGTCAATTATGAGTTCGTATTTGTCGGGTTGGGGGTCCCAAGAAAGGAGCCCCAAGGGGCCAGGGGGCTGTCGGAAGGGTTCAGAACGTTGTCGATTTGGAGCCAGGAATTGTCGGGTCGGGGTCCCAGTCCAAGGGGGCCAGGGTGTCAGCGGGGGGGGTAGAGAGTGGTCGATTCGGGACCACGAGTTGTCAAGTCGGGGGTCCTAAGAACAGAACCCTCAAGGGGCCAGGTTGTCGGAGGGTGGATTTAGGACGTGGTCGAACTTGCGCCATACATTGTCGAATGGGGGGTCCTAAGAACAGAGGCCCCAGGGGACCAGGGTGTCGGCGGGGGGGTCTGGAATGCGGTCGATTGGGAGCCAAGGATCTGCGGACCGGGGGTCCCAAGACCACAGGTCCAGACGGTGGGGTTGCCGAGGCCAGGTGGGGTGTCCAGGTGGGGGGGTCCAGGTGGGCGGGGGGTCCAGATCAGGACTTGCCGGGCGAGGGGTCTCGAGCACAAAGGTAGGCCATGAACCAGCCTTCGATTTAACTTCAGACGCCTCTGTGCCCATCTTGTGCGTCTTGCTGGGTGTGCAAGAAAATTCGTGGGTATTGCTGATTTATGTGGAGTCGCAGACGCTAGACTGACCACATCTCCCTCACGGTGAAGGGAGCTGCGGCGTCCCTGCAGGAAGGCTCTCCCCGTTGCCGTCTGAGTTGGCGGGGCTCGCAGGAGGTCGAAGGCACGGTTGACTCGGATTCTCTTTGGCGCAGTTTCATTACCAAAGGTCGCAACACATTCGCATTTGGCTTGCTCTGTCCGTGCTTGCCACTGTCTCGCCCTGCCACGTTCTATTGTTTGCCGGGGCTATCCTCGAATTCGCCTCCTCCTCGTCCTCCTCCTCCTCCCGCTCCTCCCGTGGAGATAAAGGCGGTTGCCTGATGACGAGGACGACGACGACGACGACGACGACGACGACGACGACGACGACGACGACGACGACGACGACGACGACGACGACGGACCTCCAAGGCCGTCCAGAATCGGTGCCCGACCACAAGAAACCTTCCACGAGAGACCCAAAACCCTGAGACCCCAGGACGTCCTCTGAGTTTCTGGTGTGGGAGCGTCACGCGCTTTCCACAGCAGAACCGGTGCCCGACCGTTCCCCCGGGCCCTCCCTGGCAGGCTCTCCAACCCTGGGGCCGCCCTTCGGTCCCCGATCATCGGCGATCGGGGGGGCGGGAGCGAAGACGGGGGCCTGAAAAGGGGCCCTTCAGGGGTCTTTTTTGGGGCCAGGGGGCCCGGCAGGGGCCGCCTGCAAGGTCCCCCCTTGTAGGCCTCTTTGCTTCACCCCCCATGTAGGTCACCCCCCTGGACGGATTTGGAGGTCCGTCGTCGTCGTCGTCGTCGTCGTAGTCGTTGTCGTCGTCGTCGTCGTCGTCGTCGTCGTCGTCGTCGTCGTCGTCGTCGTCAGGCAACCGCTTCTTCTCCACGGGAGGAGCCCATAACCACCCAGCCGAGACGACCCTTCCCCCCGGGGGGGCCGACAGCCGCCGCGGCGGCGGCCACGCCCCCGCGGGAGGTCTGCTGGGGCTCTCTCGCAGGTGCCGGCGGCCGCGGCAGAGCCCGCGACGTGGTCGTGAAGGCCGCCGCGGCCCGCCGCCGCCCGCGGGGTCGCCGAGGTCGTCGTCGCCGTTCTCCGCAGACCCCCTCTCGTTGTGAAAGAAGTCGCAGGCCTAGAGGTTGACACCAGCACCAGCATCGGCGGTATGCCTCCACCGAGGGAAGACGATCCCGATCTCGGTGATGGTGGTCATATTATGGCTTCCAAGGTGGCCGAAATATTACCACCAACACCGAAACCTAGGATCATCTTCCCCCTGTGGAGGCAATCCTATGTGTTGGTGTTGGTGCTCATTTCCAGGCCTCCCAAAAAATCACGCCAGGAGGTGTTTCGTGATTTTCGGCCTCCGGGGGGCCCCCCGGGCCGTCCAAGAACGATCCAGGAGGAAAAGCCGGGGTCCCAGGGAAGGGTTCCAGACCTCCTGGGGGTCGACGCTGTGAAGAGACCGCGACGTCGGGGGTCTGGGTCCAGCGTCTTGGGCAGTGGAAGGCGGATTTTTTTGTGGTATATGTGTATGTATGTATATGTATATATATATATATATATATGTATATGTATGTATATATATATATAGATATATATATATATATATTTATAGGTGTATATATATATATATATGTGTATCTCTTATTTTTTCTCTCTGTTTTCGGCGGCGGGAGGGTGTCGTCGGGCCCCAGGGCCGCCACAGGCCGGTCCGGCAGACGGAGCCGGCCCCCAGGAGGCCGTCGAGAGGACCCCGGGGGGGCCTGTAAAACAGGGCTAGGATCGGGATAAATCGCTCCAGAGCGTTCCGGAGCGCTCTCAGAGCGTTCCGGAACGCTCTGGAGCGGCCGCGGCGCCCAATACATCCTCCAAACCCGCCGATTCTCAGAGATTTCGAGTTATCCCGATCCGATTTTGTCCCGATCTTCGCGTCGTTTTACCCTGTGCTGTCGTCCCCGCGCTCCCCGGACAGCCTCGCGCCACGCAGGGAATCACGGCGGGGGGGGGGGAGTCTGCGGCAGTCTTCGGCGCCCGAGGGCCCCGACGGGACCCGGGGGCCGCCCCCCAAGAACGACTCGGGCTGAACAGCTCGGGGGCAACGACAGGGGGGAATTAGGCACAGGGGGGAATGCATCGGCCCCCAATCGCCCAGGGATCGCCGATAGGGGCCCGACAGCCCCAACCTGGCCAGGAGGGTGCGGATTCACTGTCGGAGGCCTGTCGCCGATCTATCGGCGATGTATCGCCGATTCCAGGTCGATGCTTCCCCCTATCCCTATCCCCCCTGTCGTTGCCCCTCAACAGCTGGTCCCCCAGCTGGTCCCGGGGAAGGTTTCGTTATGAGGAAAACCCTGCAGGCCTCGCGCGGCGCGTAGTACTTGTATTATCTAGTCCACACGTCAGCTCCGTAAGCTATGGGTCGACGCTTGCGCGGCGATGCTCCGGCGTCAGTCCGACGTAACTCCGACGCAATTCCGACGCAGCCCGACGTGAACCCGACGTAAATCCGACGTGGATCCGACGTGAATCGGGTCTCAAGTTAAGTCGGGCATGTCCCTCTACAGGAGGAATCTTCAAAAACAGCAAAAACACAGGCAGGGGACACGATTTCTTGAGCATCTTTTTTGGCTATTCTGGGGCATCTTTGGAGTATGGTGTATATCTTTCCGCCCAAATCCGCCTGTAGGGGGGCACGCCCGACCCGAGTCTCCTGCTGCCGCGCGAGGCCTCCGGGAGTTTCCTCCTGAGTTTCGAGTCCTCCGGGGGTCCGCGCTGCGACAGCGAGCGCGCCGGCGGAGGTCTGGCTCGCTCGCTCTCGCGGCCGCACGGCGGGCGGAGGTCTCCGGCTCGCTCGCGCGCGATACCGAGGGGCGCAGGAGGTCCCGAGAGCTCCCTCCCACCCCTCCCTCCCTCCCTCCCTCCTCTCCCTCCTCCTCCTCCCTCCCTCCTCCCCCCTCCTCCTCCTCCCTCCTCCCTCCCCTCCCTCCTCCCCCTCCTCCTCCTCCTCCTCCCCTCCTCCTCCTCCTCCTCCTCCTCCTCCTCCTCCTCCTCCTCCTCCGCGCTGTACGTTGACCAGTGTTGCTGGGTTCGCTCTTGCGGTACACTCTTCGTGCTGTGCCCTCTGGACTCTGGCGTAGCGCAGGGGTGTCCCCTTAGCGGCACTCTATGGGCCCTGGCCTTCAACCCATTCTTCGTTGGCATGCAGAAGATCTTGATCGAGCCTTCAAGCAACGACATGGCGAGGAGCGCCAGGATGAACATGGAGTGCGACCGGCATGTCCTCCGCTGGCGCTGCGGCAGCCTAGCGGCTTGCGCGGATGACCTCGGACTGATCGTGACCGCCCTCGCGTACATTACACGTTTGAAGCCGCACTTCGAGGCCATGTCGATTATGGCCCGCCTCCAGCTCCAGCCGTCGAAATGCGTTCTGGTTCCGCTTTGGGGCACCCTGTCAGATACAGACGCTGCTGCTCTCCGCGTGGAACTGGGCACTCTCATGGAGGGATGGGGGGACTTCAGCATTGCGAGCTTCATGGAATGCTTGGGCGTCAAGCTCGGCCCGGGCGCAACGAACGAAATGCAGTGGGCGGAGGCGGCAGGCAAGTACCACATGCGCTTGTGTCTACTCCGGGACTGCCCGGCGCCGAACGAGGTGATCGTGTGCGACTACAACTCGGCGGCGCTGCCCGTACTGAGCTACCTCATGCAGTTCTTCGTTCTAGACCCCAAGCTCTATTTCAGCGAACTTGATGGTTTACATCGAGTCCTGCGCTGCCCTCCCAAGGCGTTCACCAGAAACGACTTGCTCAGCATGCGGCGCTGGGTGTCCATGACGTCCTTCGCGTCGATGCTCGCCCTGTCCTTCGCTACGATGTGGCGCGCAGCGGCGGTCACCATGACGGAGTGGCCGAGATGGCCGGAGAGCTTGCGCGAGCATGCGCTCGAGGAGGGTTTGGCGACACGGGTGGTACAGGGGCTGTGGCCTGCTCCGTTTTGGAAGGAAGAGCGTGCCATGGTCCACACGTTCGATGACCACCTCTCGGCGCGCCCTCACGCTCGTCTTCGTCGTAACGGCGTTCGCGCGGCAGCCAGTCTCAACAAGGCCCGGAGGGAGATCGAGCAGCACGCGAGGCGTTCCCAGGGACGCGGCAGCGTCCCCGTCCAGAAGGCGATCTACCAGTCCATGGCCCAGGAGCTTCATGACGACTCCTTCGACGTCACCATCGGGAAGAGATTGGAGAAATGGCCGGCTGAAGATGGCGAGGTGGTACCCGGAGACCTCCAGGAACGGTGGCGTCGTCTTCGCGCCACCCTCGCTACCCTGAAGCCTGGGGTGTGCTGGGCGGTGGTGAAAACCTTGGCTGGAGCATGGCCGACAAGCCACCGAATGCACGTGTTAGACGAGCGCCTGACGTGCAGGTTCGGCTGCCAGGCCGAGGACGACGTATGCCATTACCTGCGATGCCCGCGCGCTTGGCATGTAGTCTCCCTCCCCAGATGGATCCCTTCCGTACGACTGATTGTCCGTCTCGGCCTCGGGCTTCCGGAGGACCAGATCGAGGATGATGAGCTTCAGCGGGCGGCAGTGCGCATAGCTTTGATGTACCACCTGTACAACATCATCCGTCACGAAATCGCAGACACCACCTACGACTACAACGTGCACACCAGAGCCCTGAGTGCTGCCCGGCAGCGCGTCTAGGCCTGGAGTTGCCTCCCTGGGCTTCGTGTCCCCCTCCTCCTCCTCCTCCTCCTCCTCCTCCTCTTCCTCCTCCCCCTCTTCCTCCTCCTCCCCCCCTCCCCCTCCACAGGCGAGGGGATGGGAGAGGCGAAGACAGCGCCCCTCGGGCCATGCGAAGCCACGGCGGGGGATTTTTCTACGTTGTTGGTGTTGGGGGGCCCTGGCAGGGCCTTGGGGCCGTCCAAGAACGACCCAGGATGAGAGACCGGTCCCGGCGAATGGGTCGAGGCCTTTGGGGGTCGACGTCATGAAGGAATCATGGCGTCGGGGCTCTGGGATGACGGCGCCCCTGCTTCTGCGCCCGCACGCGCGGCGAGGAAGGCTAGGGCGGGGTCCTCGTCCTTCTCGCCCTCCTCGCCCCCCTCTTCGTTCTCTTTGGGCGGGGGTGCGGTTCATCTCTGGAGTCCGCTGTGTGCCTCGTGAGCTCCGGGGGGGCCTGGGGGGGTCGATGATCCTCAGGGCGCGTGTCAGCCCAGTCTGTGTGTACCCCGTTCAGCTCCGCCGATGATATGCATCCTGTGTCAGCCCTCGTTGCACTGGCCTGTCCGTATTGAGTCGGCGGCACCTTACCATGCTAATGCTATGTGTGCGTCGCCCACCCTGGGGCGACGTGCGCGCCGAGAAATCTTGTGGTATAAGCTCCGTGGCGGGCGCTTTCTGGCCATACCGCTCGGGAAACGATGTACTACTAGCTGCTTGTACGATCTGTTCGGATTGAACGCACGCCTCCGAGGAGGACACAGAGTACTAGTACGCCCATCAGCAACTTTAAGAAACAATTGCAACTTTCATGGACTCCAGATTTTGCTTTCGAAAATGAGGAATCCGCACTGGATCCAGGGCGTTTTCTTGGTGCTTCCTTTTGCTCGTAGAACTTTCGTGCACATGGACCCGGGCTACTCTTGAAAGAATACGCCTGGAGTGAAGTTCATTTTTCGAGCCTCGAATATTCTGAACGCTGAGCAGGGGTGTGTATGTCCTTGAGCGTCGTGTTGAAGGGCTTCGGTGAAACAGCCACGCGCCTGCGCTGAAGCGCACGGCCCCCTAGGAGATCAGGAGAGGGGGGCCCGCCGCGCCCGCAGCTCGGCTCGGGCGGCTGCCATCGCGGATCCAAGGGATCCGCGCTCCCCTCCAGAAGTTTGTGTGTTGTCTAGTTTCTTGGATCCTCTATATTCTCCCTCCGTTGCCATCTCGGCTCGAGCGCTGCCTCCGACCCGCGAGCCCGAGGCGGGCGACTTGTCCGTCACACTAGCTTCATACCTGTTTAGATCTTGCCTGCAAATGGCAATCTCCATCCGAGTTCTCCTCGTGCCAGCGGCGCTGTTCGATCTGGGCTCGGCACTCACTGCGCTGCGCAACCAGGAGGATAAGCGCCTGGGGCACAACCTGTGGCTGGTGGACGAGCTCGGCCTGGAGAACTCCGCCACCGTGCTGAAGCCCTGGGGCGAGGAGCAGCTGCTCGGGACGCAGCTTGACTCGCACGCCCGCTGCGAGGATGCGGCGGCGGGCAGCAACTGCTACGAGGCCGTGAAGTACCTCATGAAGACTGGTTTTACGAGGCACCCGGACTGGTACCCCGGGTTCACGCGCAATTCTCTCTTCCAGGACGTGCAGGCCATGCTCAACAGCACAGGCAAGTCGAATTGCCCGAAGCCGTGTGCGGTGACAACTGCCGAGAGGGCGGAGATGAAGGAAGCGGGCCTGGTCACGGAGGCGGTCACCGCCAAGATGACGGACAAGAGCTGCCACGACATGGTGGAGGGCGGCTCGGACGGCTGGGACCGTTGCAACCGCGCCATCGCGTGGGTGACGACGAAGGGCATCGTGGCGCACCCAGACTGGTTCCCCACCCTGAGCGCTAACTCCAGCCGGGAGGACGTGCAGGAGGAACTCCACCGCCAGAGCAAGGCAGGTTGCCCCAGGACCTGCAGGGCGGAGCGCGACGCCCAGGCGCCTGGCCCGGGCCTGAAGCCCCTCCGGGAGATGACCCCGGACGAGCTGCGGAGGTACTCGGTATCGTTTAACCTATCCCCGTCCCCATCCCCATCCTTTCGAGAGACCTCCACCAACTTACCACCCCAGTTGGGGAGACGCCCCTCGAAGCCCGAAGGGGACGGCCTAGATCCCCATTTAGGGGGGTAAATCGGCCAGCGGGGCCCCAGCCACGCCGCCGGGGACGGGGATCGGTTGAACGATACTCAGAGGTACATCCGGGGCGAGTGGGACGGCAGGGCGGCGGCGGCGGACGTGCCAGCGAAGCAGGCTCGGGCGACGCAGTCTGCGTCGGGCACGTCCCTCTGCAGGAGGAGTGTTCAAGAAGAGTCCAAGAAAAGCATGGGGACTGTGTTGCTGAGAATTTGTCCGCTGTTCTTGCATATTTCCCAACCATCCAGTGGTGTTGGGTCCTCGTTTTGAAGAGACGGTGCCCCGCGTCCTCCTCTCCTCCTCTCCTCTCCTCCTCCTCCTCCCCCTCCTCCTCAATTCCTCCATTTCGGCACACCCCTCACACGTTTCGTGGCCTCATAGGGAGCTCCACCGAAGGTCCCAGTGGGTGTGCCCTGCCCGCATGCGTCCCGCACACCCATTTCGGCACACCCCTCACACGTTTCGTGGCCCCATAAGGGGGCTCCACCGAAGGTCCCAGTGGGTGTGCCCGCATGCGTCCCGCACACCCATTTTGGCACACCCGTCACACGTTTCGTGGCCCCATAGGAGCTCTGCCGAAGGTCCCAGTGGGTGTGCCCGCATGCGTCCCGCACGCCCATTTTGGCACACCCTTCACACGTTTCGTGGCCCCATAGGGAGCTCCCGAAGTGTGCCCGCATGCGTCCCGCACACCCATTTCGGCACACCCCTCACACGTTTCGTGGCTCCATAGGAGCTCCACCCAAGGTCCCAGTGGGTGTGCCCGCATGCGTCCCGCACACCCATTCGGCACACCCCTCACCCGTTTCGTGGCCCCATATGGAGCTCCACCCAAGGTCCCAGTGGGTGTGCCCGCATGCGTCCCGCACACAGTTCGGCACACCCCTCACACGTTTCGGCCCCATAGGGAGCTCCACCGAAGGTCCCAGTGGGTGTGCCCGCATGCGTCCCGCACACCCATTTCGGCACACCCCTCACACGTTTCGTGGCCCCATAGGGAGCTCCACCGAAGGTCCCAGTGGGTGTGCCCGCATGCGTCCCGCACACCCATTTCGGCACACCCCTCACACGTTTCGTGGCCCCATAGGGAGCTCCACCGAAGGTCCCAGTGGGTGTGCCCGCATGCGTCCCGCACACCCATTTTGGCACACCCTTCACACGTTTCGTGGCCCCATAGGGAGCTCCACCGAAGGTCCCAGTGGGTGTGCCCGCATGCGTCCCGCACGCACATTTCGGCACACCCCTCACACGTTTCGTGGCCCCACAGGGAGCTCCACCGAAGGTCCCAGTGGGTGTGCCCGCATGCGTCCCGCACACGCATTTCGGCCCACCCCACACACGTTTCGTGGCCCCATAGGAGCTCTGCCGAAGGTCCCAGCGGTACAGTCAGCATGCGTCCCCGCCATTCATGTCGGCACACCCCTCACGCGCTTCGTGTCCCCATAGGAGCCCCGCCGAAGGTCCCAGTGGCACAGTCCGCATGCGTCCCCGCCATTCATTTCCGCACACCCCTCACACGTTTCGTGGCCCCACAGGAGCTCGGCCGAAGGTCCCAGTGGCACAGTCCGCATGAGTCCCCCCCACTCAGATCGGCACACCCCTCACACGTTTCGTGGCCCCATAGGAGCTCCGCCGAATGTCCCAGTGGTACAGTCCGCATGCGTCCCCGCCACTCAGGTCGGCTCACCCCCCACTCGTTTCGTGGCCCCATAGGAGCTCCGCCGAGGGTCCCAGTGGCACAGTCCGCATGCGTCCCCGCCGTTCATTTCGGCCCACCCCTCACACGTTTCGTGGCCCCTATAGGAGCTCCGCCGGGTCCCAGTGGCGCAACAGTCCGCATGCGTCCCCGCCATTCATTTTGGCACACCCCTTCACACGTTTCGTGACCCCATAGGAGCCCCGCCGAAGGTCCAGTGGCACAGTCCGCATGCGTCCCCGCCATTCATTTCGGCACACCCCTCACGCGTTTCCTGGAATTCCACCGACGGTCCCCGTGGCGCAGTCCGCATGCGTCCCCGCCACTCATGTCGGCACACCCCTCACACGTTTCGTGACCCCATAGGAGCTCCGCCGAAGGTCCCCGTGGCACAGTCCGCATGCGTCCCGCACACACATTTCGGCACACCCCTCACACGTTTCGTGACCCCAAAGGAGCTCAGCCGAAGGTCCCAGTGGCGCAACCCCGCCAGTGATTTCGGCACACCCCTCACACACTCCGTGGCCCCATAGGGAACTCCACCGAAGGTCCCCGTGGCGCAGTCCGCATGCGTCTCCCTCTCCCAGTAAAGCGTTTCGTGGCCCTATATGGAGCCCCACCGACGGTCCCAGCCAGCCAGCTAGCTCTCTTTGCTCCGCGCAGCGGACGTCCCGCGCGCGTCGCTGGGACCCCTCCGGGGCGACCAGCGCGCGTCGCGGGGACTCCGTGCTGCGTTCTGCCCAGCGCCTCGCTCGCCCGTCGTCGCTCTGCCCAGCGGTAAGAGCCTTGCCCGCTATCAGCCAGCCAGCTAGCTCTCTTTGCTCCGCGCAGCGGACGACCCGCGCGCGTCGCTGGGACCCCTCCGGGGCGACCTGCGCGCGTCGCGGGGACTCCGCGCTGCGCTGCGCCCGCAGCCTTGGACTTTTGAGTGCGCGGGCTACGAGGGAGTATAAGAAGGGGAGGAAGCGGGCGCTATCCTCGCGGGGGGGCTCGCCGACATTGGCGTCGCGGCGCGCGGGCGATGCCGTCGGGGAGTCCTGGGGAAGCTCCTTGCGGCGGCCACGCCCAGCGTCACGAATACTCAGAGGCAGTCATTCTCAAACTATTGACATTCATGTACAATTTCACCATGCTTTGTCATACTCGCATTCATGCACGTAGACTCGCTCGCACGCAGATTCATTCGCAGTCAGATGCCTTCGCGCTCAGATTCACCCGCGCTCAGTCTCCCTACTTACTCAGATCAATCGTTTTTGTTCGCGTTGTGTACCACGTCACTCATTTTGGCGCACCCCTATCACGGTTCGTTGCCTCATAGGGATCGCCACCGAAAAAGTGCATCACTATTGCGGTATTCACACCTGCACATGGTTTGGTCCCTCGTCAGGCTAATTTTTGACTATGTTTGATTCTTCCTCCCAAATCCGCCTGTAGGGGGACACGCCCGACCCCAGGCGAGGGCTGTACCCGCCGGCCGCTCCCTGGCCAGGCCCACGCTCTGAACTCGTAGGCGCTGTGTGAGTGCGCCCTCCTGGCCGAGCCGGCAGGGCGTGGCGCATGCACCGCTGCCGGGTTTGGGATGGGCCCGGCAAGGGAGCAGCTGCCTGTAGATCTTGTCGCGCCCTGCAGGCGCCGTCGCCAAAGCAGGCGCGGGCGCCAGAGCAGGCGGCGCCGGCGCGCACCGGGGCGGAGGGGCAGGCCCCGGTGGAGGCCGAGGGGACGAAGGACAGGGCCGATGCGAAGCCCGAGGTCGAGGCCAAGCCCGCAGCTCAGGATGAAGCAGCGGCGACGGAGCCAGAGGCAATGGTGGGGTCAGAGGCACCCACTGCGACGTCTGCGACGGCGCAGCCAGCAGAGGAGGCGACGACTGAGAAAACGGAGGAGACGAAGGAGACGGAGAGCAAGACCCCTGTTGAGGATGAGGCAGCGGCGATGAAGGCAGAGGCAATGAACAAGGCCGATGCGGAGCCTCACGTTGAGACCAAGACCGCTGCTCAGGATGAGCTGGCGGCGGCGACGGAGACAGAGGTGAATAAGGACACGGCCGAGGCGGAGCCCCTGGTCGAGACCAAGAACGCTGCTCAGGATGCGCCAGCGGCGGCGACGGAGACAGAGGTGAAGAAGGACATGGCCGAGGCTGAGCCCCAGGTCGAGACCAAGACCGCTGCTCAGGATGAGCCGGCGGAGGCGACGGAGACAAAGGTGAAGAAGGACATGGCCGAGGCTGAGCCCCAGGTCGAGACCAACACCACTGCTCAGGATGAGCCGGCGGCGGCGACGGACGCAGAGGTGATGAAGGACACGGCCGATGCGAAGCCTCAGGTCGAGAGGGAGACTTTTTCTGCAGATGAGTTGGATAAGGAGATGGAGGCAGAGATAAGTAAAGTGGAGAAGACCGAGGCAGAGATTGATATGGGCGATGCGAAGTCCCAGGTGGAGAGCGAGACCATTGCTGCGAGTCAGGCGGCGGTGGATAATGATGCAGAGATAATGAAAGATACGGCCGATGCGAAGCCCCAGGTCGAGAGCAAGACCATTGACGAAGACCAGTTGGCGGCGGAGATGGAGGCAGCGATGATGAAGGCTACGGCCGATGCAAAGTCCCAGGTCGAGAGCAAAACCGCTGCTGCGGATCAGTTGGTGGCGGAAATGGAGGCAGCGATAAGGAAAGATACGGCCGATGCGAAGCCCCAGGTCCAGAGCCAGACCATTGTCGAGGACCAGTTGGCGGCGGAAATGGAGGCAGCGATGATGAAAGCTACGGCCGATGCGAAGCCCCAGGTCGAGAGCAAAACCGCTGCTGCGGATCAGTTGGTGGCGGAAATGGAAGCAGCGATAAGGAACGATATGGCCGACGCAATGCCCCAGGTCGAAAGCAAGACCAGTGCTGAGGATCTGATGGCGGCGGAAATGGAGGCAGCGATAAGGTAAGATTCAGCCAACTGTCGCGAGCACTACTGAGGATCAGACGGCGGCGGGGACCAGGCAACCAGCGTGGAGGCTGAACAGACAGGTTGAACGACTGAGGTTTGTCATTATAATGTGCTTGCCTAGTCGAGGTGTACCTCCCAGGCGATCCGCCAGTGTCCTGGCGCCAACCTCGCAGAGCGGACTTTGTTCGGAAAACGATCGGATGGGCCCGGAGTGTCCTGGAGAATTTCGTTCCGGACTTTGATGTGAATTTGGTGCGGGTTCTGTTTGGCCAGGAAGGAAGGCCAAACAGAACCCACGCGAAGTTCACTTCGCTTTTCCCTCGCCGCTTCGGGCCCTTGCACCGGCCGATATCCATGCCACACATCCGCTGCAGCGCGCCTGCAAGGCCGGTGCAGTGACCAGTGCGGCGGGGTCCGCGGCCCGAGGTCCCTCCGGGACCCGCTGCCCTCGTGCCGTCCGGCGGCGGCCGAGGCCCACATGCGAGCCCTGCCCCCTGCCCCCCACGATGTCTGAGGGGGAGGGCGGGGCTCCCTTCGTTCGGGAGCTCCCTTCGTTCGGGAGCTCCCGAGCGAAGTGGACCCCACCCTCCCCCTCAGAAGTCGTGGGGGGTGGGGGTAGGGTTCGCACGTGGCCCCCTGCGAGGGGCCTTCCGGCGGCGGCCGAGGGCGCCGGGGCCGGCCTTCCTGGAAGGCCTCCGCCCCTTCGGAGGCGTGGGGCGTGCAGCCGGACCGGGGCAGAAGGTCGAGGTCGGCTCGAGGAGGGTGCCCTGGCGTTCTTCGTGCTTGCTGGGCTGGGTGCGCGCGTGCAGTCTGGGGAGGGTGCCCTTGGATGTTCGGTGTGTTTTGGCTGGCGGAGGGCCTCGTGGTTCCTGGGGGATGTGTGCTTCTGTCCCAGGTCCGACTCGTGCCTGTTGTCAGAGGCGGCTTCTCCGTTCTGGGAAGAAGAACTGGCGCAGTCTGGGGGTCTGAGGTGTCCCAGCACTGGTTCTGGCCAGCAGGAAGGTTATGGGTTCGGGAAGTTTTTTGCCCTTTCGGCTTCCCGGGGGCCGTTTTCGGGCCCAGGGACCGTGAAAAACAGATCCGGGGTGAAACATTGCGCCAGATGGATCTCAGGATGGGTCCAGGTTCCGATTCTGAGCGGAACTTTGGCCTCCTCCTCCTCTTCCTCCTCCTCCTCCTCCTCCTCCTCCATCCTTCTCTTCCATCCTCCTCATCCTCCATCCTCCATTTCTATCCTCTCGTGAAGCGTAAGGCTCGAGTGCGCCAGAACTCGGGTCTGCCGACGTTTTTTGACGAGCGCGTCTTGCATTTTGGCGGTCCAACTTTCGCAGTGAACATGGAGGGATGCTTAATTCCAACATCGTTGATGACTCTTTGGTTTACACTGGTCCTCCTCCTCCTCCTCCTGGCCGGTTTTCTGGGTTCCCAGGGCTCGTCTTCATTCTGTGAAGGAGGGGATTCGAATAGGGGATCGACTACGGAATTGATTTGCAGTGTGGGCGCGTGCCAAGAAACCAGTTGGATTTTGCCAGGGTGCCCTGGGTTTCTTGGATTTCGATGGGCCCCCCATAAGATCTTGACGATTTTCGATCGACGAATTTGGGTTTTCACTGAACAGATCGCGGATTTCAGGATTGTGTTTCTTGCGGAGGTTTCTTGTGGCCGAGCCCCCACTGTATCCCACAATTGATTTTCCTCTTCGGATCCGTGGAAACGCGTAGAGCTTTCGTAGACCTACGGGACCTCTGCGTACTTTGTCAGCAGACTCGACGTGAAAGGCGAGTTGGAGGCAAATCAATTCTGTAGTCGATCCCCCTCCTCGAAGGATGGCCTTGTTCGTTCTGCGGCTGATCCGGGAGACGGTCGCCCCCCCGTCGCCCCACCCCCGTCGGCGCGCCGCCGGAAAGCAGACTCGGCAGAGCTCACCAGACCTCTGGCGGCCCGCTCCCGGCCCCCCCCTGGGGACCTGCTCTCATCTCGAGCAGCTGCCGACGGCCCCAGGTCCCCTGGACGGCCTTCGGAGGAGTGCTGATGAAGACCTCCAGTCGGCACAGGTCCAGGCCATCCTCTCTCCGGGCCCTTCGTTTTCTGGCCCAGCTCCTCGCGTGGCTGGCGCCAGGGAGATGCTCATCGCTTCGGTAGGCTAGGCACTTGTGTCCACAGGCAGGCGGCTGGTCCCCATGCCACTGCCAACACTGTGGCGCTTGACACCAGGCCAGATTATCCGCCGCAGAAAAGTATACACAGACACCCTCTAATGGATTATTCCTGGGCCTCAGGGAGGGTGGTGGTGCGTACAGCACTATCGTGAGCCAGCGATTTTGTACACCGCCACCCTCCCTGGAGGTACAGGCAGAATTCTTCCGCGGGTGTCTGCGTATGCGTTTTCGTGGCGTAAAATATGGCCAGATTATATCAGGGGCGGCAACAGGGGGGGACACATGCCCATAGGGGGAAGCCTCGACCACGAATCGCCCCTTCATCGCCGATCGGGACTCCGATGCCCCACCTTCCCAGGGAGGGTGCGGTTTTTCGCTGCCTGGGGCCTCTCGCCGGCGACGTGTCGCCGACTCCGCTCCATTCCCCCTTCTCCGAGACAGTACGATCGGACCGAGGCAACAGATCGAGGTCGGTTCGGGGAGGCTACCCTTGTGTTCTTCGTGCTTGTTGGGTGTTCTTGTGCATCCTGGGGGGGGACCCCCTGGATGTTCTGTTTGTTTTGGCCGACGGAGGGCCACATGTTCTTGAGGGATGTTCTCCCGGCTTAGGGCCGACAGTATCCCCCTGGTGCCCGCCTCGCCAGGGTCAGCTCGACGCACCGTCTCGTCATCGGACTGGAATTTTCTGGCAGAAGTCGGCTTTTGGAGCAAATCGTCGTCATCATCATCATCATCATCATCATCATCATCATCATCATCATCATCATCATCATCATCATCATCATCGTCTCCACCGCCAACTTGTGTTTCCACTCGTGTGGCAGTTCAGGAGGAGGAAAAGGAGGAGGAGGAGGAGGAGGAGGAGGAGGAGGAGGCGGAGGAGGCGGAGGAGGCGGAGGGCACGCGGCGCCGCCTCGGAGCGATCTGGGAGCATCCTGCGAGTGCGACTGGCGACCAGCGGAACACATCGAGGTTCGGAAGGCTTCGTTGAACGCGCTGCTGCCTTCGAGGGGCGCTTCCCTCGTTTTGTGTACAGTCGGGCCGAGGTGTAAGATCGAGGTCGTTTCTGAGAATTCCTTATTCCTTGTGTAGGTTTCTCATCAAGGCATCCGTGCTAAGGATTCAGCAGTACGGATTTCTGAACGAATATTCCTGAATCAGGATTCCAGACTAAGGGCTTTTTCACTGAGAATTTCGGAATCAGGATTATATCATAATGATTTATTATGAAGGATTTTACAGTAAATACTTCTCCACACGTGATTCATGGGCTTACGACACACCGCCGACCCCTTGGGATATCTGGGAAGGTCTTGGGTGTGGGGGGGGTCCGTGCAGCATTAACAATCTGGCTCTCGCTATCTCGCGCGTGGTTTTTTCTTGTGCACTGGCCCCCCATGTCGCCGCGCCAAATTGCCGCCGGTTGCTGCGGCCTCGCATCAGGTCCACCCTCAGCAACTTGGTACGTTTGTATGTACTAATGATCGTATATACATGCATAAACATATGTGTGTGTATATATATATATATATACCGAAGCACATGCAATCTTATGTTGTACACACACGCGTACATAACATAGGCAGGCATGCGTGCACAGAGGTGGCACTGCGTGGTGCCATTCGACAGCGTGTCTTTGGGCTCAAGAATTGGCTCGTGGTGTGTTCATTCGGCGCCAGCGACAGCGGATGATGATGAGGCGCCAGCGACAGCGGCCACGAGCAGATCTCAATTAGTTTTTGCGTGTGCCGGGCATGTACAGATATACGCCAGATGATACAGGGGCGTCCCATATATAAGCCAGATGATACAGGGGCGTCCCCCCGCAACGCAAGTATACATATATATATATATATGTATATATATGAATATGTGTGCATGTATATGCGCATGTATGTATACATGTATACATACGTAGGGGCGTTCCCGTCATATGCTGGCTTGTGTGTGTGTGTGTGTGTTTTGTTTCTTCTTCCCCCTCCCCTCCTCCCGAAGATACGGTGCAACGTTTTTGAAGCGCAGGTGCAGATCGGACGTCGCCGACGCATTGCGGCGAGGCTCACGCGTGTACGGAATCAAGCGTCGGCGAGTTGAGCTGCTGCGACGCAAGTATGGGGAAAGGAGGAGGCATGAGGTGGTTCAGAAAAGGAGGAGGGACTAGTGATGCAGATTCTGTCTCTTCTTAGCCGCAACGTTGTAGGAGGACGCCGACAAAAGCCCTGCGAGGATGATCTCGCAGCGTGCGGACGTCCCTTCGCGCAGGGTGGAGGTTTTGAGGCCGGTTTTTTGTCCTCCGGACCAACGGGGGGTGCCTCTTGGAGGGTGTCGTCCTCGGAGGCGCGTTGGAGGCTTTGGACAGATCGAGACCAGATCAAAAAAAATCCAAACCCAATTGTCGTGTGAGGATTATCGCTCCTTGCGGTCTGGTGGTGAGTGTGCATTCTCTGTGCGGTCGTGGTAGGGGCTTGAGGATGGTCACGCTCGTTCGGCGCAAGATCCTTTGGCAGCCAGGCCTTCCTCCGACAAGACCTTTCATGCGAGTTTCGTTGGGGTGCTCGGGTGTCACTGTGACATTAAGTTTCGATGACAGCGGCTTTTCCGCAATCTATTCGAAGTTGCTCAATTGGGTTTGACAGCGGCTTTTCCGTGTCTAGCGGTCTGGGTTGGCAATGTGTTTGCGTGCTGCTGTTCCAGGGGCGCGAGGAAGGGCGCGTTTCGCGCGGCGGCTGCTCCTTTGGCAACGAGGCTTCCTTTCCCGCGCCTCAGGAAAACCAAGTGCTTCTTGCAGGATTGTTCCAGTGTTGCTGTGGCTTCAAATACCGACGGCAGGGTCGTCCCCGCAGTCCACTCCAAGGTTGCGCCAGGATAATCGCGCCTCGCGGTCTGTGTTGGAGAGTGATCTTCTTCCATGGGTCCTGGGGGGGGGGGGGGGGGGGGCGCGAGAATGATCCCGCAGCGTGCGGAGGTCTCAGCGATCGGCGGTGGACTCTGCGACACCAGTAAAAAAAAGCACGTGCGATTTTTTGTCTTCTGCGCGACGAGCGCTGAGGTGTCGCGATGCCATGCTCGACGCAGGTCCTCCTTCAGAAACTCCCCAATGCCGAAACCGTTGTGGCTCCAGCGCGGAGCCCATGAGGAGCGCCTTTTTTTCGGCCAGGGCGGGAGTAGCGACGCATGGGTGATGAGGCGGCGCTGGGCGCCGCGTCAGCGTCGGCTTCGGCGGCCGTTGCCGATGTGCAAGTGCTCCCGCCGCATGCTGCTGCTGCCGATGATGATGAGAACTGGGGCCCGTGGACGTTGTCTGCAGCGGATGGGGGCACTCGTGCGGCGCAGCCGCAGACAGCGACGCCGCGGCCGCACCCGGATCCACAGCAGACACCCCAACCTCAGTCAGTGGCTCCGCAGCGACAGCCGATACGAGCAAAGAGAGCGCCTTGCCACAGGGCACCATCGGTGCAACCATCGCCTCGGAGACAACAGGGACCTCGACCAGAGAAAGCGTGCCCGCGCGATCAGCGGCAGCCGAAGCCCCCGCTGCATCCGCCACCACCAGAACTACAATCAGCGCGGCTGATTGTGGAGTTACAGCCAACATTTCCGCAGCATCCGCCACCACAATCACAGTTAGGGCAGCCGCGCGGTGAGCTGCACTGGGCAGTTCCGCAGTTTCCTCCAGCGCCCCTAGTGCCGCCACCCCCAGTGCTGGTGCGGCCAACGTCAACTTGGGTTCTGCCAAATGGGCAGCGTGGCGGGCGAGCCGAGGCGCCGCCGCCAATGCCTGTGCCAGCGCCGCCCGCGCCGCCGCCAGGTGACCGCAAGGCCCAGGGCTTGCCAGGGGTCCCAAAGACTCCCAGTCCTCCGGAAAGGAAGCGCCCAAAACGAACTGCAGCCTCAGCTTCAGTTGCAGTGGGGGTGGCAGCAGCATCAGATGGCAGTGGCGGTGGCAGCTTCCGCAGATGCAGCGGTCCCAGCGAATGCGGCAACAACGGGCTCAGCAACGGGTGCAACAACGGCAGTGGTGACAGAAGCGCGGGCGTCCAGCGAATCGGCGGTGTGGCGCAGTGCCTACGCGCAGGGCTTCCAGGACGGCGTCAGTCTTGGATTCGAGAGCGGGAAGGAGCGTGGCGCCCTCGCTGGTGTGATGAAGGAGATTAGGGTTTATGAATTCATTCGTTTTCTGATTTTCCATATGTCTTGTCCTTGTGTTGTGTTAGGTGTTGTCTCCTTTCCTCTTTCCCTCTCTCTCTCTCTCTCTCTCTCTCTCTCTCTCTCTCTCTCTCTCTCTCTCTTTTTATTCTTCTGGTTACTTGTCTGATCAGACTCTGAGCGAACTCTGAACGAACTGCGGCTCAGCGAGGAACGGCAGAAGCGGACGAGCTGGCATGGTGTAGCTCCAGCTGTGCCGCCTGGGGGGTTCGAGGCCATGACGACCCGGATCGCCCGGGAAATCGGCTCGTTCCCGACGGCGGAGACGGGCGTCTTTGTTGAATCGGGGTTGGGGAACGTATCAATGAGGAAAGAGAGGAAGGATGGGAAAAGGAAGCGAGGAGAAGGGCCAGCGAGGAGGGGAGAAGGAAGGACGACACAAGGAGGGCGGGAAATACGGAGGAAGGATGAGACAGAAGAAAAGAAAGAATGAGACATGACGGAGGGAGGTGTCCTACGGGGGAAGAAGGTACCTCAAGGAATGCAAAAGGGACTTGATGCAAAACAGGGGGATTACGGAATAGTGAAGAATGTCCAGTATTGGATCCTGCGGTTTCATCCTGCATGTTGCTCATTGTATCCTGCCATTCGAACAGGTCTGAGAGGACCCCAAGATAATCGCCGGCAGCCTGTCCAAGATGAGCGACGCCGCCGCGGCTTCGACTTCTAGCGCTGCGAACGGCCCCGAGCGCCAGGAGGGGCCGAATGCGACGGCGAAACGGATTAGTGAGGGGTTCTTGTAGTGCGTCAGTGGTGGCAGGCGTTCGGCTAGTGGCTTGTGGCTGTTGCCGCGCCACGAACAGACTTCCAGTTGTTTTTTTTTGCGTGTGCAGCGTCATTTTTGCACATCCAGATGATGCAAGGGCGTCCCCCCACATCGCAGGAATACGTATGGGCGTCCCCCTCGAATGTTTCCTGATGGTATCCTTGTCGAACATATAGTGCAACGTCTTGCTGCGCAGGTCAACATCGCACTTCGCCGATGGGCGGCGGCGAGGCCCACGCGTGTACGGGATTATGTGCTGGCTAGTTGAGCTGCCGCGATGCGCGCATGGGGGGCGCAGGAGGGGCGAGGGGGGTTTAGAGAAGGAGAGGGATTCGTAATGCGGAGCGCTTTCTTTTCAAAGTCGCCACATTGTAGGGGGCGCCGACGAGAGCCATGCGAGGGTGAACTCGCAGCGTGCGGATGTCTCATCGTGCGGCGGTGGAGGTTTTGAAGGCAGTAAACAAAAAGCCACGCGCGGTTTTTTTCCCCGGCCCAACGGGCGTGTCTCCTGGTGGGCTTCCTTACGGAGGCGCGTTCGGGCCTTTGGGCCGGGCGGGCAGCAAGCCAAAAAACAAAATCCACATCCAGCGGCCGCGCCAGGATAATCGCGCCTTGCGGTCTGGGTTAGCGAGTGTGTTTTCATGCGGTTGGCGCTAGGGGCGCGAGGATGGTCGCGCCCCGTCGTGCGGCGGCAGATTCCGTGTTCGCAACGGGCAGCGCAAGATATCGAGAGCGGGGCGTGCGCGCGCCAAAGAAGGCGCAGGAGGAGGCAGGGAGGGAGGAGGGCGATGAAGAGGACAACGACGATTCGCAGCTCTCTCGTGAGTGGCCGAATTGGCTCGAGTACTCTCCGCGCGCTCAGCGCGCATGTCAGGGTTGCGCTCGCGACCGATCCCGCTCGCCACCGGTAGAGAAAGGCGCAGGCAAGGGCAACTTGCAGGCAGAGAAAGGCGCAGGCAAAGGGAAAGACAAGGACAAGAGCACGGGCGATGGTTTTGAGGAATGCTTGCGGTCAGCGCTGGAGGCCACGTTCACAGCGCGCAGCCGCTCAAATTTTGAGATGTTGCAGGCAATCAAGGACATGGGCGAAGCCTCGAGGCAGAACCGCGAGCTGAAAAAAAGCTGTATTGGATTTACATGTCGGGTGGGGTACCTTGAGATGGTTGTGAAGGGTTGCTTTTCCGATCAAATTAAACGTGAGGTTTTGAACTGCCCGCGTTCCAAGCGGGCGCGTGCGAAAGAGGACTGCGCAACGTGGTGGCGCCAGAACCTGGAGGACACCCAATGGGGCCCAAGGTGCTGGAGCTACTGCGTCAAGTGCTGGATGTACATCGCGGAGAACAACGACGAGTTCGTATTCATCCGCGACTTGCAGTGCAACGATCGATTCCACGGCTGGACCCCAAGTACAACTTGGGCGACGTATACGACGAGCTTCGTCGGGATCGATGGCCACAGGATTTTGGGCCGCAGGTTCTACATGACAGGCGCTTCGTAGTTTTGTTGGCCGCAAGGCCATGCTCGATTGGCTTGAACTTTATCCTTATACAAGTTCGCCTCGAGTTCTAAATGCCAATATAACCCGACTATACATGGATATATATATATATATATATATATATATATATATGGTAGCCCCCCCCCCACATGATCATACATATTTATTTTTTTGCTACTCCTCTTCCTCGCGCGCCCTGGGCGGGAGGGCCTGGGGCTTCCTGGGGCTTCCTGAGGCCTCCTGGGCTTCCCGAGTCTTCCGAAACGCTTCCTGGGGCTTCCCGAAGCCTCCTGGGGCTGCCGAAACACTGCCCTGGTGAAAAACGCTGTGTTTTCCTGATATTCCTGGCCTTCCCAGGGATTACCCCTGAGAAGACGTTGTGTTTTCCTGATATTCCTGATATTCCTGACACTTCCAGAGACTACCCAGGCGCTGGGGCTGCCGAAACATTGCCCTGTTGGAAAACGTTGTGTTTTCCTGATATTCCTGACCTTCCCAGGGATTACCCCTGAGAAAACGCTGTGTTTTCCTGATATTCCTGATATTCCTGACATTTCCAGAGACTACCGTGAGCCTGCAGGGTAGTCTCTAGAAATGTCAGGAATATCAGTAATATCAGGAACGCACAGCATTTTCTCAGGGGTAATCCCTGGGAAGGTCAGGAATGTGAGGAAAACGCAGCGTTTTCCACCAGGGCAATGTTTCGGCAGCCCCAGGAGGCCTCGGCGCCTGGGTAGTCTCTGGAAATGTCAGGAATATCAGGAATATCCGGAAAACGCAGCATTTTCTCATGGGTAATCCCTGGGAAGGTCAGGCATATCAGGAAAACACCGCGTTTTTCACCAGGGCCATCTCTGGGAAGATCTTGGAAATCTGGAAAATCTGGTAAACGGTATTTTTTCAAGAGCAGGAGGATGATAATCAAATCGTGTAGCTTCAACAGGGCAGCGTTGGCCGTCGGCTGCCCCCTCTCTGCGGAGTGGCAACCCACTCAGCGGCCTCCAGCCGCAAACGCAGATGCCGCGCGATCGTCGCTCTCTACAGCGTCGACCATCACTGGCGCGCCGCCGTCGGCTGGCCATCCGTCGAGCTCGCCGCGGCGGTGCCAACTACCCCGTCCTCGTCGAGAAGCTGCGCCAACTCATCCTCGATGGACGAGCGCCTCTTCTTGGGGGTCGGCGTGCTCAAATCGATGACGCCGCGACCCTCTGCGCTCTTGAGCCGAAAGCGGAAAGCCCCTGGCTCTCGCTTGATGGGCACCTGAGCCGCGGGCGGCGCCGAAGCGGCATCCGTTGCGGGGGGGGCCTCGTCGCCGTCCATCCCGCCGCCGAAGCCGAACGCGTCTGGTTCTTCGGCTGGGTCGGCGGCGGCGCCCGCGCCCGCGCCGTGGCCGAAGGCTTCGTCATCTTCATCTGGGTTAACTGGACGGGCGGGCGCGGGGGCCGCGGCTGCGCTGGCGACGTCCAAGTCAATGTCCAAATCTGGGAAATTGTACCTCGGGGGCGCCTCCTGGTTGAAAAGCATGGGGCCGCGGACCGTCGACGAACGCCCGATGTCATCGCCGCGGGCAAGTTTCTTCATGGCGGCCACGGCCCACTTCATGGTCACGTCGTAGTCGGGCGGCGCGAAAGTCTGGTCCTTCTTGAAGCGCTTCAGGATAGGGGTGGTCTCGGGCGTAAAGAGGTCTGGCTTCTCTGGAACTGGCCATGGGAAGCGGGGTGCTGGATCCTTTGTCGTGGACGCCAAACGCATGTACATCCAGCCCTCAGTGAGAAGCACTATGTTGGACCTCGCGAGGTACGCCTCCACGTCCGCCATCTGGTAGCTCCCCTGCTTCTCGCCATCGAAATTGCATTCGATGATTTTGAGGAAGTCTGCGAATGCGACCTCTTCCTTGTCAAGGCGGATGGAACGGACCGACCTCTCGAACTCGTCATTGTACGGGTTGACGCAGATCTGGCGAGACTGGTTCTGCTCGAAGGAGGCGCCACCCCACCTGCGCAGCGCGCGGACAACGGCGCAGATCAAAACGTACAAAAAACAATGGTCGTTGTTGTGTGTTTCGTGGTTTCTTTTTAATGGCGCGCGTTGTCTGCGCCCTGCCGCCTCGCCCACAGCAGCGCGTCCTCCTCGGCAGGGTCGAGGAATGCCTTGATCTCGTCGGGGGGCCACTTCGCGAGGGCAGTGTCGTCCGCGATGGCGGGCTTGAACACGGCCCCAGGCTCGAGGCGCAAGAAGTCGATCTTCTTGGTCGTGGCGATGCTCGGGCGGAGGTCGGCACGATCTCTCTTGTCTACTTGGTAGGCTGAGATCGCGAAGCCGATGGTCTTCGACGCAGTGGATTTGCCGACCCTCGTTTTGCCGATCCACATGGTCCCGTGCACGTCGTGGCTCTTGAGGATGGGGACAACGATGTTGTCGAACACGAATGGTGGAAGCGCTTGAGCGTGACCGCCCAACGCTCGAGTGTCTTCGCACCAGCAGAACCCGCGGCGTAATTGCGGAGCGACTCCTTGACTTCAGACGCTTGCCAACCGAAGATCGGCGAGCTCTCGTCGTGAATCATCTCGTCGGTCCACTCCACGAACTGGTTGCGTTTGTTCGCCTTCGGGCCGTACTCCTCTATGAAACGGAAGCCAGCCGTTCGCTTTCCCTTGTCGTAGCCGCCACCCGCAATGGCTGCGACCACGGACGGCTGGGCCCAATGGCGGATCTGCACCCCGCCCAACCTCTCCATCATGTAAAGGAAGAGCTTGAGCGGCGTACGTATGTCTTTCGAGTTCCCCCAATGGACGGAGAGCGCCGTGCCCGCGACGAAGATCTCCTTGGCGATGTCGGTCCGAACCTTGTCCTGGAACCTGACGTACTTGAGGACGTGCTGGTCGCCGTTGGGGTCCTTCGGCAATATGTAAAGCTGCATGGTAAAAGCGATTTCTCCTGGGTCCTTGTTCGGCTTGAATGGCGGAGGCAGCGCCATGTAGTTACCCCCGCACATGGCGTCGTACACGTCGACGCTGTCCAAGTGGTCCACGGCGCCATCCTCCACTGCCACCCAGTCCACCAAATGCTTGATGGTCACAGATTGCTCCGCGTACTGGAGAGGCATGTCGCGGAGGCAAACTGCAGCGGGCGGGTCGGACTGGAAGCGTTCGGGCTTGCCCAGCTGCTTGTACGTCTGCACCGCCGCCATGTGCAACCACGTGTTTTTGATCTGGTCGGTGCAAGACGCATCGCCGCCGATGATCTCCCCCATGGGCTTGACGCCGCCAGCCGTGGGGCTCGCCATTGCACGCAGCGGTCGCACGCAGGAGCTTGGGGCAACATTTTAGCGGATGTCACTTGAGCCACTGGCGGCGACGACGAAAGGGCCGCGAGAAGCGCCAGAAAACGCTCGCAACTAAACGCTGCCCCGCCAGGGACTCTCGGGACACCGTGAACCAACTTGGACCAATCGTTGTTTTGGGCTGTTCTGGGGCGAGCGAGCCGCGCCCCGCTGGGTCTATCGCTGGGCGAAGCTCTCGATCAGCAGAGTGGCAAGCATGGGGGGGCCGACGATGGGGGGGAGACATAATGGGAGCACGAAGGAGATTTTCATGACGACGGCACTGGTGAATGCAATTGTTTTCGCTAGTATTGACGTCAAGAGTTAATGAGCGAATCCTGCTGGCCAGTGCCCTGCTCTTGGGCTTCATGCACACCGCGCGGCTCAATCGGGACGGGCAGTTTGGAATCGATAAGTATCTATACTCACGGAGGGGCAGCGTTGGCCGCTGGCTGCCCCCCGCCGAAGTGGCCGCCCGCTCACTCAGTCACTGCAGGCGGCGGCGCAAGCCGCGGAGGCCGAACAACGGCCCCGCGTGCATGCGGCGGTTCGGCTGCGCGCCGCCCACCTCGGTCGTGCCAGCCCCAGCGGCGGCGTGGGAGGGGGAGAGAGGGCGGGCAATGGGGGCGGGGATATGGGCGCGGGTGGCAATGCCAATGACAATAGCAGCCGCCGCGGCATCAATGGAACTCGCAGCGGCAGTTGCAGCGGCAGAAGCAACGTCGCGGCAGCAGCTGCAATAGCGTATCAAGGACAATGGCTAGTACCGCGATCACCGATCGATCTCCGCCGCCGAGATATGCCCGACCGCCCCCAAATCATCGGCCGCGCGCGCGGGCGAGCGCCCCGCGTCAAAGACCGCTGTGCGGTGGGGGGGTAGGCCGAGCGACTGCTGCGCGATCCATTCCATCCTTTTCCACGTGGTGGACCACTCGACCTCCGCCGCGTCGTACCAGTGCGGGTAGTCGGTGGAGGTGAGCGCCACGGTACACGTGCGGTCGCGGTCATCGTGGTGTATGCACTCCGCCACCACTTCGAAGCAGCGGTACTCGCGGACAAGCACGTCGCCGACTGCGGGGTCGCCCGACACCCACAGCGGGCCCGCGAAGCCTGGCGCCAAAAAGGGGATCCCACTTTTCTGGAACTGCATGAAGTTGGGCCAGAAGCACACGGTGAACTTGTCCTGGGGCCAACCGAAAGCACACTGCTCACCGCCCCAATGCGAAGTTGGGCGGTGGGGGGTTCAATGATAAATCAAAAACAAATAGCACCACCCGTGTATACGCAAAGAAAAACCAACGCTGGGTCCCCGCCGCCCCTGTCCTCGCCCGCGGCCAGGCGCTGAGACTGCGCAAGCCCAATCTTGCGCCGCGCTGAGTCGGGCGGCATGGGGCTGCCAGGCGCGACGTTCTGGATGAAGGCGTACTCGAAAGCCATGGCTTGAGATGTGCCGTGGGCTGGTGGCGGGGCAGGAATGCCAGGTCACTCTGAGGGAGCCCAAACAGCTACGAACAGACGGATGTCAGCAAGGACGTTGTCATTGCTGCGAGGTGGCAAGGCTGGCGACGGCACTTGTGAATGCAACTGTTTTTCGCTAGCGGGCGGTCCATATCAGCGGTGAGAGCGTTACCACACATTCTAAACATATGCTTATATCTTTCAGCGGAAGCGGGGGCAGCGACGGCCGTTGGCTGCACCCCGCGCTGGCGGAGCATGCCCTCAGTACGCCGAGTCCATGACCTCCCAGATAGCGTTCGCGGTCGCCGCCCACAGGTCCTCGCCCCTGTTCCAATATTCGAACTGGGCCGAGCGAACAGAAGCCGCGAGATGCCTGCTGCCTGGAGGGTCTGACCGCGTGCCGATGAGGGTCTTGATGAACCTCCATGCGCGGTCGATAATCTGGGTCCCCGCCTTGACCCTGATCGTGGAACCGTCGGGCAACTTGTGGGTAACAACCTTCGAGTATATGGGCTTCAACCACACCCACTTCCCGCCGATCTTCTTCCGCTTCTTGCAGTGCACCACGTTGTCGTGCACGAGGCCCGACGCGCGCATCTTGTAGCTGCGGGCTCCGTCAGAGTGCAGGATCATTTTCCTGTCCTCCAGGCGGCCCTTCAGGAAGGGCGCCCAGTCGGTCTTTTTGATGGCGCCTGGGCCTGGCGCGTTGGCCACGGTGCCGTCGGACTGGGTCTTCCACAGAACAAGGCTCTCTGGGCGCCCGCGCTCGACGACGCCCGCCCACTGCTCCCGCGTCTTGGAAAGGCCGTCATCGGAGAGCTGGGCGCGGAAGACCGACTCGTCCGCCTCAACGTCGAACCAGCGCCTCTTGGCGTGGTCGCCGAAGACAATGTCCTTCTCTTTCCTCTCCACGTAGGTCTGCCGCACGACGGCCATGGCCCTGCTCATGTCCTCCACCATCTTGTGGTTGACTCCTGTCAACAGGTGTATCTGGGCGGTGGTCATGCCGAGCGTGAGGCAGAAGAGGACCTTTGCCTTCGTCGACAAACTTGACGATTGGCGGCCGCCGCCAGACTTGAATACAGGGTGGGCAAAACACGGGTGCACGGTGTTGCCGCACAGCCTCCCACTGTTGCACCGCCAATGCGGGCCGCGGCTGTCATCCTGCGCCCGCGCGCCCAGGGTTCCGACGCCGCAGTGCGGGCAGGCGCGGCCTTCCCAGTCAAGCAAGACGCCGTCTTCGAGGAGCATGTCGACCATCTGGTCCGCAGTTTTCCCGAAGAAATCGTCGTAAGTGCGGGGCCACGTCTCGCGCTCCTTGCGCGATTTCTGGGTCTTCTTGCCGTGGCGCACATACTCGACCTTCTTGTTCTCCTTCTCCCGGTGCTGGCTCATTCTGTCCTTGCCCCTCTTGCGCAACGGAAACGGCCTGAACACTCCCGCAGGCTTTTTCTTCGGCGCGGGGGCGGCGGCGGGGCGCTTGATCGCGCTCTTCCCCATCGCCGACGGGGGCAGAGCGGTGGCTTAGACGGTCGGTCCAGCAAATGCGCACTGAGCCAAAATGGGCTGCGGGGGGGCGGCATCGCTGTCGATGAATGGATGAGGGCATCCAACTTTTCGGATGCCCCCTATCCCTGCAAGGGGCCCAACTGTTTCCTGCTTGCCGCCTTTGGTGTGATGTGGCTGCGTTATGCCGCTGTTTATGTCAGCTGTTTCCGTTGTCGTTTCTGTCGTGGCGGCATCGCTTTCGATGAGTGGATGAGGGCATCCAACTTTTCGGATGCCCTTGATCCCTGCACGGGGCTCAGCTGTTTTCTGTTTGCCGCCGTCGGTCCGCTTTTTTGCTGCGTCCTGTCGCTGTTATGTCGGCTGTTTCCGTTATTGTTTCCGCGGTGGTGTTGTTTCTGAACGACCGATTGTCAATGTCGTGGTCGTTGCTGTTCTGGTTTTCTGTTTGCCGCCGTCGGTGCGCTGCTGTGGCGTTGCGTCGTTGTTTCCGTTGGATGGCTGCGTCGTTGTTCCTGCTGTGCTGTTGTTTCTGATTGACCTTGCGTTGGTGTCTGATTCGCCGTTGCGTTTGCCACCGTCGGCGCGGTGTTGTTGCGTCGTGTCGTTGTTCCTGTCGGTTGTCTGCGTGGCCGTTTCTGCTGCGTTGCTGTTTCTGATTGACCTTGCGTTGGCGTCGTTGTTATTATTAGTTGTTGTTGTTGTTGTTGTTGTTGTTGTAGTTTCCGTGCGCCGCCCCTCTCCGCTGCCTAGCGGGGTCGCGGCCGCCTCCTTCCCCCCAGTCCCGTCTCTGCGCGCTCTCGCCGCTCCCTCTGCTCTCCCCAGCTGCCCCTGCCAGCCCCAGCTCGCGCGGGCGGCGGGCGTGCTTGTCTAGCCCCGCGCTAGCGTCGGCGGGAGGGCGGGCAAAGCGCCCCCGCCTACTGCCCGCAGCAGTACTTCGTGCGGTACTTGGGCGGGTGCTTCTGCCAGAGCCACACCTTCTTCGCCACCCAGGAGGGCAGGCGGTCCGCGACCGCGTTTGCGAAGCGCCCCCACCACTCCTCCCGCGCCCGGAGGCGCTTCTCCGCGGCGGCCAACGCCTCCTGAAGACCAACTGGAGGAACGGGCAGAGGGCGCAGCAGGGCAGCAGCAAGGCGCAGCAGGGCGGCAGCAGGGCAGCAGGTCTTCAGCCTTCTGTCTCTGCCTGTTCCTCAAGTTGGTCTCCCGTTCCTGCTTCCAGAGCAGCTTCTTCTGGTCGAAGAGGGCGGTGTTGGCTTGCTCCAGCTGGTCCTACGGGTTTTACACTAGGTTTCGTGCGTGTGGGGGCAGCGGGGCAGCAGCAGGGCGCAGCAGGGCAGCAGCAGGGCGCAGTAGGGCAGCAGCAGGGCAGCAGCAAGGCAGCAGCAGGGCAGCAGCGGAGCGCAGCAGCAGCTGTTGAGGGAAAGCGCAGCGGGGCAGTGGAGTTTGATATGCACCCGTGTCCTTGGTCTCCAAGTACATCGCGTGTAGGTCGTTGCGCTGCTTCGTCGCCCTGTTTTTCTGCCGCAACGCCTCGGCGACCGCTTTGTCCACGGCCTTGTCAAACCTAGCTTTCGCACGGCGCTTGGCCTCCTTTGCCTTTAGCGTTTTCACTCTTTGTTTGTGCTTCTAATTGGCCGCGATCTTCCGATCGTACTCGGCCGTGCCCCAGGGAGGGTTACCCGTGGCTGCCTGGCGCCAGCGGCGCTTCAAAGGGCGCTTTGGACCTCGATTGCAATTGCGGCCAAAGGAAATGCAACACCAATGAATCAATGAAGATGGCATGGATGATAAATGAAATCGCTCATCTAACCTAGCTCCCCCTCCTCCTTCTCATCATCCTTGCTCGGCGCATTTCGTTCCTCATCCTCTGCAGTCCTCTTCCTCCTCCTCCTCCGCATCGTCGTAATCGTCGTCATCATCACCGCCAACATCATCATCGTCACCGTCATCATCATCGTCATCGTCATCGTCATCGTCATCATCGTCGGGATCGCACTCGTCTTATCTAGCTCCCCCTCCTCCTCCTCACTCATCCCCTTCCTCCTCGTCACCCCCCTTCTGAGGGTAGAGAGTAACTGGGATCCAGCGCGAGAGAACACTAAGAAGCCTTGCGCTGCCCCGCCGCCCTCAGCCCGAAGTTGCACTGCGCCGCTGAAGGAAGATAAGAGGATGAGGAGGAGCGACGCAGAGCGGAGAGCAAATGAGGGAGGGGAACGTATATATACACATCCGAAGAATATGTATGATCGTGTGTGTGTGTGTGTGTGTGTGTGTGTGTGTGTGTGTGTGGGGTGGGGGGTGGTGGTGGTGGTGGTGGTGTGTGTGTGTGTGTGTGTGTGTGTGTGTGTGTGTGTGTGTGTGTGTGTGTGTTGGGGGGGGGGGGGGGGGGGGGGGGGGGCGAGCTTATATATATATATATATATATATATATATATGTAGAGGTACATACATATATATACATATATGTATATGTGTATATATATGTAAATATACACACACTTCATCTGTACACAAGTTCGACTCGAGCAGTGGACACCAATATAGCCCGATTATGTGTGAATACATATGAACATATATATATATATATATATATGCGTATGTACATGTATATATATATATATAGCTGTCTAGATATGTACATTTCTGTTTATGCATTTACATATATATATATACATATAGATATTGTGGTTTCTGTCATCCTGTTCGAAGATGCTGTGCAGCGTCCGGCAATCACAGGTAAACATTGCATTTCGCCGACGCACGGCGGCGAGGCTCACCCGTGTTCGGAATCACGCGCCCGCGAGTTGACGTTCTGCGATGCACGTAGGGGGAAGAGGGGGAGGGATGAGGGGGATTTAGAGAAGGAGGGGGAATGTGATGCGGAGCGCTGCCTCGTCCAGGCCGCAACATTGTGGGGGGGCTCCGACGACGTAGCCATGCGAGGCTGACCTCGCAGTGGCGGATGTCCCAGCGCGCGGCAGTGGAGCTTTTGAATCCAGTAAAAAACCACGCGCGGTTTTTTTCCGCCAGCGCGAGTGCCTCCTGGAGGGCCGTATCTCTGGAGGCCCGTGGGAGAGTGTGGACAGGGTGAGGATCAATCCCAAAAGAAGTCCACGCCCCAACGGCCGCTCCAGGATTGTGCCTTGCGGGTTGGGTTATCGAATGTGTTTTCTTTATGCGGTTGGCGGTGGATCCCCTGGCGCCCAGACCTTCCTCCGACAAGACCGTCCATGCGAAAATCGTTGGGGTGCTTCAGTGCTGCGGTGGCTGCAAATTTCGATGGCAGCGCCTTTTCGGAGTCTACTCCAAGGTTGCGCCCAGAGAGTCGTGCCTTGCGGTCTGGGTTGGCGAGTGTGGTTTCGGCATGCGGCGGGCTCCAGAGGCGCGAGGGTGGTCGCGCTTCGTGCAGCGGCTGCCCCTCTGGCAGCGAGGGTGCCCTCTCTCTCCTATCAGAAACCATTTGTTTTTATTTGCTGGGTTGCTCCATTGCTGTTGTGGTGGACATATCGATGTCAGCGGTGTTCCCGCAGTCCACTCCAAGGTTGCGCCAGGATAATCGCGTCTCGCGGCCTCTGTTGGGGAGTTATCTCCCTCCCTGGGTCCTAGGGGGGGAGCGCGAGACTAATATCGCACCTTGCGGGTGTGCCAGTGATCGGCGGTGGCAGGTTTGAGATGAGAAAAGAACCACGCGCGTTTTTTTTTTCCTTCGGCATCACGGGGGTGCCCTGGAGGAATTCATGCCCGACGGCGTGTTGAAGCCACCCGACAAGTCGCGAACATGGACGTCTGGGGCCGAAAGAGAGCGAAAACATCCAACGAGGGCGATGTCCCAACGTTGAACCTCGTGGGCTGAGAATCAATATGATGTTGATTCTCAGACCCCTTTCGTGAGTGGCCGAATGGGCTCGAGTTCTCTCCGCGCGCTCAGCGCGCATGTCAGGGCTTCGTTCGAAACCATTGTTATCGCCCTCTGCTTTCTCAGAGGTGACCCTTCCCGGGGGGCAATCCGGTGCTGCGCCCCCTGCGGTCTCAGGGGTGACCCTTCCCGGGGGGGATCCGGTGGGAAGCCCGCTGCCGCGGTGACCGGTGCCCCCTGCCATCTCAGGGGTGACCCTTCCCGGGGGGTAATGCGGTGGGCATCCCCCTGTTGCCGGGGTGACTGTGCCTTCTCCAGTCTGAGAAGCGGTTTTGAAACGACGGGCACGAGTAGATTGGAAGCGAGGCGCGAAGATAAGGGGGAGGTGGGCGATATGCGCCGAAGAGCGGCGAGTGGGGGCGGTGCGCAATGGTGCGCGGTGGGAGGCGTGGGGCACTGCGGCGACTTCGGCCATGGCGTGCGTGGCGGGTGCGTAGGCGTGTTCATCCTCTGCTGCGTGGATGTCGTAGAAGGGAAACGCTCGCAAATTTTGACATTTGCGTTTCTGGGTGCTCTACGTCGGGCGTGGCGGTCGCCAGGCCGCCCACATCCCTTCCTACGTGGCAGTTGCAGAAGGGAGAACCGCTCGCAAATTTTTCAATTGGCGTTTCAGGGTGGTCTACGCCGTGGGCCGAGAACGTGGCGTTCGTTGGCATGCGAATGGTGGCCGACGCGACAGCGGCCGTGTGCGTCCGTGCATGGGCGTTGCTGCAAGGGGAAACTCTCGCCAATTTTCAAATTTGCGTGTCCGTCGTTTTCCAGAGGACAAATGAAGATGACAATGCCTTCGTTTCTTATTAGGTCTGGCGCGGCCAGCTACTCTTATATGTGCCCGCAGTGCTGCAGCCCAGGGATCCAACGTGCGGGCGCAGAGAGTCGGGTGCGCGAAGCTGCGCCCGCAGAGCCGGTTCCCAGGAGTGGGCGTGAAGCGTCGCCACAGCACAACGCCCCCAGCTTACTCGTCCCACGGCCGGAACACGCGTGCTGTTGCCTGGAGAACACCTGTCGGTGAGTGGGCGCCGCGGTCAGAGGTCGCGCAGCCAGTTCATGTCCAGTGTGGCGAGAGCGAGTCAGCCGTGGTACTGGGAGGCGACGCGTCTAGCATTGGTCGCCATGCAAATAAATGTTTAGAAGTCGCTTGTGCGAACCCGCGTGGGGGGCGGTGGCGCCGGCATGCGCTGGGGAGATTCGAAACAGAGTGTAACAGCGACATGGCGTCAGGGGGTGGCAGTCGCGAGTCGATAGAGGGACAAAATCTCCAATCGGTTCAGACGTGGCTGTGTGATGAGGGCGCGTTGTGTGGGTGTATGAAGCGAAGGACGTGCAGGAAGTAATGGCAGCCGCGTCGCGGCATAGATGGAAGCTTGGCGACAACCGCGGCGTGTGCGCAGGAGCAGTTATATGGATGTCTCCTAAACGCGTTGCTCGCGTGGTCAGCGGGGGAGATGTGCTCGCGCGCGACGCTGTAGAGGGAGAAGCAGACCATGCTCCGTGGCTGCGTTCTGCGGTTGGGGGTAGCACCTCGGTGCCATCATCCGATATCGCTCAGGTATTGCCGACCCGCGCGGATGGTACACGTGAAAGTGCCAATGTGGCAGCGGAAGAGCGGCGCGATACGGAAGGGGGCGCGACCGTGGAGGACATTCTGGCGAAAAGCCCAAACGAGAGCACATTGTTGGAGCTCGTGCGACCAGCTGTGTCAGAAGAAGGGTTGGCGTCCGCGTTGTATGGTGACTCGGCTCACGTCATGCTGGAGGGCGGGGCCTGGGCGTGCGTTCAACATCGGGTAAAGGGAATGCCGAACATTGGAAATTCGTGTTGTGCAAACGTCGCATTGCAAGTGTTACTGCGTCTGGGACCCATTCGGCACGCGGTGTTGCTTCATCGACGCGGATGCAGCGCCCGACGGCGTCATCGATGCGGTGTGTGTGTGTGTGCGTTGGCACAGCAGGCGGATCTGATGGGCGCAGCCGTGGGTGACCTTCCTGTGGACAAAAGCGAACAAGTACCAGGAGTGCGAGCGGTGCGCGATGGGTTGTTTCAGCGCGGTCGCACTACTGACTTTAGGAGCACTCGCCAATGCGACGCCAGCGAGCTGTGGAGCGCCTTGGTTGATGCTGTCTGTGCTGCAGAGTCGAGTGCGTTGGCGGACACTAGTGGACGGGTCCATACTGGGAAGCACCATCTGTCAAAGGCGGTTCTGCGGCGGATGCGGTTGGGTGTCGGATGTTTACAGACGAGAACGATCCATGGTAATCCAAATGTGGGAATACGGATATGTTGGGACCAGTTGGTCTTGAGCATCTCGTAGCGTGGGAATCCACGCGGGCTCAGTGCGGTTTGCCATGCCCGCATCGACCCGCCTTGCGAGACGGAGAGGTGTGGCATGGGTGCCCGGGCCCGTCGCAAATTCACGACGTGCCATCGGAGACACCAGCAATATTCCTTGTTGTGGTCCTGAGCAGAAGAATGGCGGACGGAATGACTAGAGTGAATTCCCGCGTGAGCGTGCCAAGGGCGTTCGGGTGGCCAGGAGCGTCGGGCTGGACATGCCAGTTCCAGGGCGCGATTTGCCATCTGGAGCAACCAGCTCATTACGTCGCCTACTTCGACTGCCCTGGCGTCGGTGTCGTAAGGTTCGGCGACAACGTAGTTGTGCGGACTGAGTTCAGGGACTTTGCAGAGAGTTCGAAAATCAGAGAGACATTGCCCTTGTGGTGATTTCCAGGCACCGAACGGAAGCAGTCGTGCCGAGAGATGGCGCCAAGGAAGCGGCGTCGTCAACGGAGGGGCCGCTGTCGTTGGGCGACAGACCCCCAATGTCGTCAGCAACGACCGACACGGGAAAAGCTATGCCTGAGCTGGGTGTAGCGAACCATGGACATGCAAAATCCGTAGACCACGACGGTGCTGCCAAAACGTCGCTGGACAGCGAGATGGCTGTGGGCCGCGTCGATGGAGACTCGACATCAACGCGCGCGCGCGCCATCGTGGGCGGGAGATGGTGTGCATGGTGCGTCTCCGTCTTTGCGTGGCGCTCCTGTCGGGGGCCGTCAGCCAGAGGGGGGCGCAGGGGCCACCGAGGGGGCGCGGGTGAGGCGAACGAGGCGCTGGGGGAAGCAGAAAGAAACGTTTTTGCGAGTCGTGTAGAACGAGCGCGACAGAGCCCACGCATTGTTCGTCCACGATTTGTGGCCAGTCGTGCAGAAACGAGCCCGAGGCAGGCGCTGGGGCGACCGCGGGCGCAGCGACAGCCAGCAACCTCAACAAGCCAGTGCAGGATGGTGCCGCAGTGGGTGCAGTCCCAGAGGCGGATACAACGCAAGAGATGTTTTTTTTTGCAGCGCGCGTCAACCCAGCGTCGAATGATCCCCGACGAGCACGGGAAGAAGCGGTGGCAACGGCTGCGAAGCTGTTGCGGGAGATCCCTACTGTGCCCGCGGATCCTGAGGGCCCTAATATACCGTGGGGGGCAGCTTTGGTCGAGAACGACGCGGTTGAATTGCCGCCAACTCATTGTGCTTTCCGAGGTTGCCCCTGGACTGGCGTAGACGAGTCTAAGCTTCTCAACCATGTCGGCGTTGCACGCGGCGATGTCGTGCAGCCGATCGCGGACATGTATTCGCTCGCGCACTCGCTGCAGAAGCGGGCACTCGCTGCTTACAGTGAAGTCGTCGCGTACGCTGTACGGCAAGGAGCTGCAGTGTCGTCGTATGCGACGCACAGGAGAAGTCTGTAAGCGTATGCAGAAACAGTGACACAAGAGAAGGTCGCATCGCCGATATGTTTCATGTGCGGCTGTTCGTTTCCGTGGGTGTCGGGACGGAAAAATGATGATATTTCGTGGGAGCGAGTGTTTGAGAGCGACGCGCGAGATGGCACTGGCCTTACGCACATGGGAGCGTGGTCTATGTGGGAGGTGTTGCAGGAGTTAAGCCGCACGGCATATCTGAGCAGGTACAGGTATGAAGAGGGGGGCGATAAACTCGATCTCCAGAAGCACATGGAGGAGTTTGACGACTGGACGGTGCGTGTATGGTGCGCGTCGTCTACTGGAGTGCCCCGGGCCCACCTGGAGTTGATATGTTGTCCAGAGGACCAGCGGTGCACTGCAGGATGTCGGGCAAAGAAAGAAGTCTGTACTCAATGCGAGGTTCCGCTATGTCGGGAAAGAGTCTCCGAAACGAGCGTGGAAGGAAACATCCCAGGTGATGGTTCCGGTGATGCCCGCGCGATGTTTGGCGCACGATCTGATGTCGTTTTGCGGTCCGAAAAGCATGTACGACGAGGGGATGACCGTCGTGGAGATGATTTGTTGCAGTCCGTGCATAACTGCCATGATCTGTTTCTCGTTGGAGGTGAAATTCCAGAACTTATTTGATTCCGTCGCTGGGATGCAGGAGACGCGAGTCGCGGCTCGGGGGAATGCAACCTCGTTCGCCCTCCCATGGCAGGGCATCTTGTCAGAGCTTCGGAGAAGGGTAGCGTCAGGAGAGCAGACGGGTGGTGCGCCTGTCCCGCGCGTGGGCCACGATCTCTCCCATGTTGTGCAAACTTGGTTAAAGGTGAGTGACGCGACGTCAAAGGACAACTTGCCGACATTCATTCATCAAGCCACCGTGCGGCGGGATGTGGTGAAGCACCACATCAATAATCTGATCGCTAACGGGCATAGGGCGTACATGCACGTGGACGCTGCAGCGGTAGATGCTCGCGCCGAGCAACTTTCAGAGAATGGCGCCCCGCCCGAACTAGTGCGGTTGCTTCCGTATGACAATCATTTGGACAAGATCATGGTGCAAAAGAGTGCGACGCCGTCGGATGCGAAGCAGGCGACGGTGCAAGACGCTTGCGACGACATGGATCGAATAATTCCGAACATGGTGGTCATGGAGAGGTCATCGTTCAACGAGGTAGATGAAAACGCTATGACGGAAGCAGCTTTGCAGCACATGACGCGCGGCGTTCATGAAGGAGGCACGGGCGGGCATGGTGGCGGTGGCGAAACTTCGCGTGCAGAAGAACGTGCGAGAGTTCAGTTCGCGTACGAAGCACGGCGGGATCATTTTGTCGCGATGGTTACCAGTTTATAGAACGACCAAGACAATGGCCGCGTACGATGCACATGCAAAGGAGTGTCGGAAATCGCGAGGCTCGGAGAAGCGTCGCAGCGGCACAACCTTGTGCTGATGGACGTGAACGGACGGGGGACGTGGATGGAAAAGGTGCGGTTGCGCCTCGTGGTGTCTCCAGGCGCGGCCATGATGAGGCAATTCGTTCCGTGGTTCTTCGGCGTCGCTTTTCCGTTCTGCTTCAAGTTTGGAGTAGGCATGCCTGATCTGCCAGAATGGTCCGAAGTGAGCCGACATCGCCGTGTCGGAGAGGCACCCCGCGTGGAACTTCCGCTGTGGACACGAATCATGACACGCCGCGTGGAATCTCAGCTCAGACGTGACTGGCGCTTCGGATTCACGATGTCGTCCTTGTTGTACCAAAGCGCCTTAAATACGTCCCGAAGCATGCGACTGTTTGCAGATCGTGAGCAGAGGGAGGACGAATCGGGTCGCGACTTTACGTATGGAGGAGGCTGCCATAAGCATAGTCGAAGCCCTGCGAGGCACCCAGGTCCAGGCACTGGACAACGGCGCGCAGTGAATGGGGACGTATCGAAGTTGAAATTCGTCACGTCATTATCGGAGACCGCGCAGAGAATGGTGCGGCAAGCGCAGGCCATGCACAACCTCGTCATGGTACGGCTGAGTAGATCGCGCCGAAAGGACCCAGTCAACAGGCATCGGGTGCAGGAACAACAAGGCCCGTCGAATGGCGGATTGTTCGAGCCCGATTTTTCAAGCGCGTGCGGCGTGCCAATCGAGGACGAGGCGGTGGAGGGTGACGCTGGCGATGTGAACATGGCAATGCCCATGGAGGTTGTATACCAAAACGTAGCAGCAGCCAAGATGCGATTGGAGTGCTTGGCACGGGATCCTCTGGCGGGCGTCGACGGCTTTCGCACAATCGTAGGGCTGGTGTTGGAGCGCCTGTTCGGGATTCGGTGGTGTCCGCGGTGTCCCGACTGTGATTGCGCAGATCTGGCAGGTAGTAACGCGAAACTGGTAGGCGGTTGCGCGGGACGAGTGTGCGGTGTGTACGGCTCCATAGAAGCTCAGAAATCCGCGGGCAGTTTGCACCTGCACGCTCGGTTGTTCGTCCAATGCCTCCATCAGCACACGCCGCTGCACGAGATCATTCGCCGTCCCCCTGACGAGCTTCAGCGTTTGATATGCGGCTGCGCAGCATTTAAAAGGCTGTTGTCGCGACGAGTATATGCAGATGTGGCGGAATGGCAGAGGCAGAAAGAGCACATCGAACAATATTGGCCTGCGTGTTTGGCCTGCGTATAAGGGCACGGAAGACCTCATTCAGGCAGAACCGTATCTGAAGCAGAGCGATGCGCAGGTGCAGCGAACCCTAGAGGGGACTCAAGAGCTCAGCTCAGAGTCGGAGAGCGGGAGCGCTTTGAAATGGTGGTTGCGACAGTACTTGAAATGTGTGCAGAGAGGTCAGGGATATCGTCAGAACCACGTGCACAAGTGGAGCCATCGGCACTCTAAATTTGTGCCCTTGTTACACTGTCAACGAGATGACGACCCATTGAAGTGCAAGAGCTTTTTCCCTCGGACGACATGGCTGGTGTAGAAGACCGTGCTTCTGTGTCCAGGCTTTCTGAAACACCGCTCCATGCCGTGTGGAGGGCGCAGGGATATGACTGGATGCCTACACGGGCCGCAAAATGAGGAGAACCTGAACGGGACATTGCCTGCATTGTTGAGCGGCGGCCTTGGATTGAATTTCAACTCCGATGTCCAGCTCCCGTACAGGTTCCAAATTTTGGAGCAGACGCATGACGGGGACGTATGCGCAGAGAGGTGTTGGGACGGCGCGGAGGTAAAAGATATCGTGCTCGCGGCACAGCGCGCGCAGAACGCCCAAGCAGGATATGCGTGCGACTATGGGGCGAAGCGTCTGGCGTCGTCATTCAACGAGGTGAAAGAGTGTAAGAAAGGACACCATGCGTTGGCGGACAAAGTGAAAGGGCGTAGCGCCTCCTACGTGGCGCACCGCCACATCACGCGGCTACTCTCGGATATGTACGGGAAAGGGATCGTGCGGTCCGCGCAAGAGAGTGTGAACCTGCGCGCGTACTCGGATGTGCGAGACGTGACAGCTGCGGAGAGTATTAAGACGTCGAGAACAGCAATGGTCCCTGGGTTTGACGTGGTGAGGATGGTGGAAAAGGAGTGTGGCGTGGCGTCGGAGCGATCGGACCCCGGCAGCGTTCATGTGGAACGCGATGGTAGGCGCGCAAAGAGGCCGCGCGTAGTCTCCAAGAATCCAGCATTCCTGTACGGCATGAGACCGTTGGATGCTACATGGGCCCCAGAACTCCGGTACCTTTCTGTATATGAGTTTTTTTCCGATATTGGCGTATCGAAATGACAAAGTGGTCCACGAAGGTAAAGAGAAGGAAAGAGGTAGCAAAGGAGGTCGAGGAAGACGCGGAGGGCGAGGAGGACGAATGTCAGTATCACGCAATACTCACGGCGAGCGGCAAGACGAAGGTCCGGGAGGCACGGCAGAGGGGAGTGGAAGAAGCACCGCTTTTGGCAGGGATCGATTATGTCATTCGCGGCGACGGCTGCGACGCGTGGGTAGCGTTCCCTGACGTTGAAGGCATGGAAGCGACGCGGCACAAGTGGGTGTTAGTTCGGAACGAGAGTCCGCGGAGCCCGATCTTTCACGGTGCACCACAGCCGAAGCATCGGCAAGGGGAAGCAGATAGGAACGCACTCATCTTGATGGCGTATTTTCGATCGTTCACTCTGCAAGACACAGATTTGGACGGGTTATCGAGAGTGTCAGAGTGGTGCACTGGTGAGAAGACGCTGGCACAAGCCGCGCGTGAGTGGTTGGATGGCGGCCTTCCTTGTGAGGAATCGAAGAGGTATGTGCAGAATTTCATGAGCGTCGTCGACATGCGTCCCGATGGGGGATGACGCTGGGAGGAAGCACGACGATGACTTGTTCAGCGACGAAGATGTGGACGTCGACGAGCTCGACGAAGGTGTCTGGCGGCGCGTGCACGTTGGGGGCGCGCGCTTAGAGGACGATAAATGGGAAACGACAGGCGCTGTTGCAGAGGCGCGTCGTCTGAGTGCCGAAGCCACGGCATTATCGACGCGTGTGTGGGGCCGAGAGGCGGGCGGAGATGGAAGGAACCACAGAGGGGCGTGGGCGAGAACAGACGGGCGCGTAGAGGCGCCAGAGGAAGAGTTGAAGCGACGGGAAGCGGAAGCTCGGGCCTCTCAGACAAAGATGAGAGGCGACGGGTTGGAGGGTTGCGAAATTGAGGAAGGCAAAGCGAGACAGGTTCCTGCAGGCGGCGCTGACGAGTTGCGGCGGTGGAAAGCAGGACTGCGCGGACCAAGCAGCGGACGCGTCGTAGATATGAATGAGAAACAAAGAGAAGTCGTAGAGAAAGTCATAGACAGGATGATCGCTGGGTGTCAGGAAGACGAGCGTACAATCGGCAGTTCGGAGCCGTTGTTGTGGATGCTGCACGGAGGCCCAGGCGCAGGGAAGAGCTTTGTGGTCGAGACCTTACGGAAACACGTCTTCGAAGGAGTCATGGGCTGGGAGCACGGTCTGGACTTCCAAGTGGCTGCGTTACAAGCCACGAGCGCGTCCAGTCTGGATGGGCACACACTTGCGCGCCGCGTTTGGGATGACTCCGTACGGCGCCAGTGCGGAATCCGGTAAGAAGCGCGGAGAGCCAGTGCAAAGAAAGTAGAAGCAGCGAAGCGAATTCAGCAATGGCGTTGGCTCATTATCGACGGAATCAGTATGGTCAGTGCAAATTTTCTGGCAGAGCTGGATGCGCACTTGCGGTCTATGATGTCGGCAGCGAGGCAAGGGAAGGTGGGTGCCGATGCGGTAGACCGTCCGTTTGGAGGTGTCAATGTGTTATTCCGCGGAGATTTCTACCAATTGGAACCTCCTGGCGGAACTCCATTGAATGCGATTCCGACGTCTTGGGTACGGAAGGCGAGGCAGTATGCGCCAGGCGCCGAAGAATATCATGGTCAGTGCATCTTCTGGGGCGAGGGGTCGGGCTCCGTGGCGGGGGTGACGGATAGAGTGCAAGCGTTTGGAAGAGAAGGACGAGTGGTTCCTGGCAGTACAAGATGAGTTCCGACGGGGAGCCCTGACCGAAAGGACGCACCAGTTTCTGCATGGGAATCCTACAAATGTTCCAGGGTCTTGGTTGCATGACCAGCCAATGTGTGGTTCGCTATCCTGCGTGCAGAACGTGGCCTCTATCGCAAAGGACAACGGGCTGGAGTGTGGACAGTGTGCAGCGGAAAGAAAGCGTCGATGTCTCGTTGCCACCAGTGCCGCAGACGAGCGGTTCGCACTTCCACAATTTGTCGAAGCCACTGCCATTTATCCGAATCAGGATGTGAAGTGCAAGGTAGCGCGGCAGCGGGCCGTGGACTGGGCTGCGTGCCGGCAGAAACAGATTTCGTGGGTGTATGCGCGGGATAAGGCCACGCACGCTACGTGCCAGGAAAGGCCGTGCACCTCAGCAGACAAAGTGCGGTGGCTCGGATACCACGACAAGTCCTGTGCAGACATGCCTGGATGGTTACCGCTTGCCGTGGGCATGCCAGTTGTACTGACGGACCATTTGGACAGATCAGAGAAGCAATTGCTACGAGGGTGTCGCGCGACGATACATTCATGGGTGGTAGATGATGACGAAGAAAACGTGCAGGACGTGTCGTCGAGAGTCCTGCGTAAGATGCCGAGGCAAAACCTGTTGGACCTTCGCGCCGAGAAGTGGACGCTGAAAGGGATGTCGGGACCCGGGCTGTATCCCATAGTCCCTCGTGCTCGGGCGTGGCATCTGGACTCGTATCGAAAGAAGCCCGTGCTGGGAGTGCGGCGGAGACAGTTTATAATTTCGCCTGGGCTGGCGTGTACGGCGCGCGCAGCGCAAGGGCGAACGCTCGACGCGGTAATAGCCGACTTGGAGGAAGGCAGAAACGTGAGTTGGATGTCGAGCTACGTGGCCATAGCGCGCGTGAAGACTCGACAGGGTCTGCTCATATATCGGCCATTTTCGAGACAGCCGTATACGCAAGGAGAATTGGAAGGAACGAGGTTGTTGTTACAGAAGCTGCGGTGCGAAGCGTTGCCGTGGCCCGACATCGAGGAGAGGGTGATGCCGCGAAAAACATGCGGGAAGTGTCGCAAGGTGAAGGAGAAAGCTGACTTCAGCACGACAGAGTTCGGCGCGAAGTCGGGGCCGAGCTTCTGCTGCGAGTGCACGAAGATGTTGAAAGGGGGCAGGGGAGAAGTGGTGCACGACTTGTGACCACTGGGCCGAGATGGTCTCCAGAGTGGCGGAGGCAGAACCCGAAAGGAGCAGAGTCTTCGTGCGGACAAGCAAATGCGACAGGTGCGCAGGCCCACCATCCAAGAGGAGGTCGCGGGTAGAGTCTCACAAGTGGCAGGAGAATGTGCGAGACAAATTCAAGATCCGTTGCGCGGATTGCTGTGAATTCCTTAAGACGGAGGCAGAAATTACGGCGAACCAGTACGCGACGAAGGGCGCAGGGGGGAAGCTCTGCAAGAAGTGCGCAGGGAAGAGGAAAGGCGGATGGAACAAGTGGAGTCAATCCCAGAAGGAAAAAGAGGGCACGAATGAAACAAACGCTGCTCGACGTAGCGCGCGCCAGCAACAGCCGCTGAGGTGTCCGGCGTGCCCAGAGGAGGCAGACGGAAGAGGGCGGGAATTCACGGGCGCGGCGCATCTGACAACAGCACAAACCAAACACTATTATGCAACGGGCGCAGCCCATAGGCCAGTGAAATGCCGCGACTGCGACGCGCATCACACGCGATCGCGGGCGTTCAGGTGTTCCGCGCGCCCGAGGGAAGCAGATGGGAGAGGCCGAGAATTCGGGGACAGGACGCATTTGACTGATAGGCAAGTGGCGCATTTCTTCGCGAAGGGTTCGGACCATCACCCAGTCATGTGCCGCGCGTGCCAGGAAGAACGCAATCAGGCGCGAATGCTGACGTGCTCCGCGTGTCCGAAAGAAGCAAATGGAAAAGAGCGAGAATTCACGGACAGGGCGCATTTGACTGATAAGCAAGTGGAGCATTTCTTCGCGACTGGCTCGGATCATCGCTCGGTGGTGTGCCGAGCGTGCCGCGAGCAAAGGCAGATGGCGAAGAAGTTGGAATGCTCCGCATGTCCCCTGAAGAAGGACGGATCAAAGCCAACGTTCGCGGACGGCGGCCATCTGTCGATAGCCCAGGGGAAGAATTATTTCCACCGAGGAACTCTGGTGGTGTGCGCCACGTGCTATAAGGCGGGACGGCCGCCGCGGAGAGACCCGCCGAAACGCCTTGCGGAGGCAAGTGACGAGCGCGGCGGGAAGCAACGCAAGTTGCGAGGAATCTAACCGCGAGTCGCGCGCGCGTCGTCTTCGGGGCTCTCCTGGGCCGTCCTCGGCCTCTCTTGGCCCGTCTTGGCGCCCGCGTGGGCTGTCGCGGGGCCCTCGTGGAGGCTTCTTGGACCGTCTTGGTGCGGTCCTGGGTGGATCTCGGGCCGCCCAGGAGCGGGGGGCACTCCAATAAACAGAATATACGGTTTACGCAGGCACGGGCGATTTTGCGCGGCTAGAGGCCCTCCAGGGGCGCATCGTGGATGCCTCATTGGGCGCCCTGGGGGGCTGTTCAGCCGTTTGGAGGCCGTCGTCAGCGTTTTGGATCGCTCTTGGACCGTCGAGGACCGTGTGGAGCTCTCTTCGAGGCCAGTCGGAGCGCTCCTGGAGCGCTCTCGGGGCCGTTATCGGAGCCCTGTCGGGTCGTCTTGGACGTCTGGGGGCCCGTCTTGAGCCCCTCCAGGGCTCTGTGGGAACCCTCGTGGAGGCGTCTTGGGTCGTCTGGGAGCGGGTTTGGGTGGATCTGGGGTCGTCCAGGAGCAGGGGGCACCCCAAAAAGCGCACGTGTGAAAAACTATACGTTTTACGAAGGACACGACCGATTTGTTACGTCTAGAGGCCGTCTTGGGGCGCAGCGTGGATGCCTCTTGGCGCGTCTTGGGGGCTTCTCCAGCCGTTTGGAGGCCGTCGTCAGCGTTTTGGATCGCTCTTGGACCGGCGAGGCCCATGTGGAGCTCTCGCCGAGGCCACTCGGAGCGCTCCTGGAGCGCTCTCGGGGCCGTTTTCGGAGCCCTTTTGGTCCGTCTTGGACGTCTGTTGGCCCGTCTTGAGCCCCTGGAGGGCTCTGTGGGCGCCCTCTTGGAGGCGTCTTGGGCCGTCTGGGAGCGGGTTTGGGTGGCTCTGGAACCTTCAGGAGCGGGGGACACCCCAAAAGGCGCACGTATGGAAATATGTACGTTTTACGAAGGAAACGACAGATTTTTTGTGTCTAGAGGGGCTCTTGGGGGGAATCTTGGATGCCTCTGGGGGCGTCTTGGGAGGCCTCTGGAGCCGTCGGGGAGCCGTCGTCGATGGTTTTGATCGCTCTTGGACCGTCTGGGACCATGTGGAGCTTGGTGGAGGCCATTCGGAGCGCTCCTGGAGCGCTCTTGGGGCCGTTTTCGGAGCCCTCTTGGGCCGTCTTGGACGCATGTTGGCCCATGTTGGGCCCTCTAGGGGTCTGTGGGGGACCCTCTGGGAGGCTTCTGGGGCCGTCTGGGAGCGGGTTTGGGGGCCTCTTGGGCCGTCGGGGTGCATCGGAAAGGTCCAAAGCGAAATTTGTTCAAAATGTGCATTTCACGAAGGGAATGGCCCAATTTTTGCGTCGAGGGACCCTCGTGGAACGCATCTCGGAGGCCCTCGGGGGGGCTCGTGGGGACCCCTTCTGCCGTCGAGGACGCCTCGTGGCCCGTCTTCGGGCCAACTTGGGCGTCTTGGAGCGCTCGTTGGGCGTCCCAAACCCATTGCGACGCCACCAGACGAGTCCCATACACGATTTTCCGAGGTTTTGCACGATTTTCCGATGTTTTGCACGATTTTCGGGCGCGGATGAGACCTCCGGGGGAAACGGACCCCCCCCTCCAAATCGACCGGACCGGGCTCCCGGGGGAGGGGTTTGGGGAGGGGGAACATCTCACACGCCGATGAACCCCAAGGGGTCGGCGGATTCTTTACCAATTATTCCTCACAAATGTTTCGTCAGTCATGTTTTCAGAATGCTGGAAAGCTAAGGGTGCTTGAGCACATATTCTTTAACAAGGAAGCTCGCTTCGCTGGTGCGCATATTTTTGGTTTTCCACATAAGAGCCCGTGTGTTGTTCCGTGGGGGACATTGGCGTTTGGGCGGTTTGTTTTTGTCCTGTCTCGTGTGCGGATGTGGGTGTGGGCTTGCCACGCCCCCCCCTGTGTTCCGAGAGGGGCCTAGGTCCCTGCTTTCGGAAAGACGAGAGACTGCCACGGTTGCCCACCTGGGGAGGGACAGAGGGCTACGATCTCGCCCCGTTGTTGCTGCTTGCTTCTTTCGCCGGCCTTTGGGACGGTACCGCCGCCGCTGTCGCCGCTGCTGCCGCTGCCGCCGCTGCTGCCGCCGCTGCTGCCGCAGCTGCCGCAGCTGCTGCTGCCGCCGCCGTTGCTGCGCCTCCTCGGGCGCGGCAGGTCCACGACCGGGGCCCGCTGGAAGACCTTTGGGACAGCCGCGCCCCCAGCTCTCCAAGGTTGGTATCTTTCAACCGACCCCCATCCCCAAACTCATCCCCTTCGAGACCCTCGCCAAATTACCACTCCAATTGGGGATACACCCCTCGAAACCCGAAGGGAACGGCCGCTGGGGATTGGGATCGGTTAAACGATGCTGATAGGGGGGGAGGCGGGCGGACCCACGAGGGCGGAAAGTTGCGCCGGGGACTTGAGACTCCGAGATCGCCGGAGGTTCCTAGCCCAGCTGCTGGCGACCGCGCCTGAAGTGGCGCCCTTCGTCGGAGTCGTGAGTGGCGATCGTGCGGCCATGTCTCGAAGGACGCCAACCATGCAACTGCAGCGATCCACCCAGAGTTCCGACGTCGTGATTCTTTCACAGTGCGGGCCCCTGGCAGGTCTGATCTATTTTCCAGGGACTGGCTCTTCAGCCTGGGTTGTTTTTGGACGGTCCCGGGTCCCGGCAGGGGCCCCTAGAGGCCGGAAGCGGACAAAAATCCCGTCGTGATCTCTTCGCGACGAGGCCCAGGAGGAGGAGGAGGAGGAGGAGGAGGAGGAGGAGGAGGAGGAGGAGGAGGAGGAGGAGGAGGAGGAGGAGGAGGAGGAGGAGGAGGAGAGGAGGAGGAGGAGGAGGGGAGGAGGGAGGAGGAGGAGGAGGAGGAGGAGGAGAGGAGGAGGAGGAGGAGGAGGAGGAGGAGGAGGCGGAGGCGGAGGGGGGCGGAGGGCGGAGGCGGAGGAGGAGGAGGAGGAGGAGGAGGAGGAGGAGGAGGAGGAGGAGGAGGAGGAGGAGGAGGAGGAGGAGGAGGAGGAGGAGGAGGAGGAGGAGGAGGAGGAGGAGGAGGAGGAGGAGGAGGAGGAGGAGGAGGAGGAGGAGGAGGAAGAGGGAGGAGGAGGAGGAGGAGGAGGAGGAGGAAGAGGAGGAGGAGGAGGAGGAGGAAGAGGAGGAGGAAGAGGAGGAGGACGAGGACGAGGAGGAGGAGAAGGCGCATGGCCCGGACCATGCTGGGCCCAGGATCGGCGCTGGTGTGCAGTCCGTGTCCTGCCTGTCGCAGCTCGCCGATATCACGAACAGCTTGAAAAAGACCATCGCGCAGTAACGCCGTCGGCGGCGTCGTCGGCGCCGACGACGACGCCGACGACGACGCCGACGACGACGCCGACGCCGACGACGACGCCGACGCAACGCAGTAACCTACTGAGTACGGGAACGGCCCCCCCTCGCCGTCGCCTTACAGGCGCGCGCCGGCGTGCTCCGCACGCAGACGCGGCATCGGCGACCTGTTCCTGTCCCGGCCCCGCCTGCTGAGATCAGGACGCGTCCAGGCCCCCCCGCGCTCGGCGCCGTTTTCCTACTGTGCACATGGGGCGCTCCGGAGAAAGCCCGCCTTCGAGGGATCACGGAGTGGACGTCTCTTCCCCGGCGGGCGCTGGCGGAAGGCCGGCGGAAGCTTGCCGAGGGCAGCTCCGCCGACGGCTCCGCCGTCGGAAGCTCGACGGGAGCCGGCGGAAGCAAGACTCGTCCCCTTCAGGTGCAACCTTTTTTTTCTGCCAAAGTTTCCCGAGCGGGCCGCATGGCGTGGCCGGCTCTGGCGAGCTCTGGAGGCACGTGTGGCCGCAGCCTCTGAGGGCGTCGGCCCCTCGTGCCGCGGGGCGCGCTGGCCCTCCGCACGCGCGTCCGGCGCGGGGCCTCCGACTCCGCGTCCGCCCTGCCCGCGAGGCCAGCCGCGTGCAGGGTGCGGCTTCCCCGGCATGCGGCGGGGCGGTGGGCGGGAGGTGCCGCTCCCGAGGTCGGGAGGGCAAGGAGCACACAGACACCGTCAGTCGTCGACTCCCAGGAGCGTGCGGGAAAAAATATGGGAAGCGGGGGGGGGCGGCGAACACCCAGAAGAGACATGGGGAAATGGAGGGTAACCCTGGAATTTTGTGTGTGTGTGTGTGTGTGTGTTTGTTTGTGTGTCCCCGGGCCCCCTCACTTGCATGCGGCGGGGCGGTGGGTGGGAGTTGCCGCTCCCGAAGGGCCGCCCCCGTGGTTCTGCCTTGCCACGGCGACGGAGAGGGGCCCGCGATTCCTCCCGCGGGCAGACGCCCCTGCTGTGGTGGCCCGTGTTCGGGTGCTGCCAGAAGTTCGAGGGGGGGGGATCGACTAGCAAATTTATTTAAACTCAGAGTTGTTTTTCCCGCCGAATCTACAAATGGGCATAGTATTCCGTACATCCACGAACGTTCCACTTGTTCCCCAATCAGAGCTTGCCTCTGTAGGGGTCCTAGCGGATTCATATGATTAGGTTAGGTTTGCCGCCGATTTTCGCTGCACGCCCGGGTGCCCAGGTGCCCGGGGGTGCGCGTGCCCGGGGGTGCCTGGGTGCCCCGGGCTGCCGCCCTATAGCATTATAGCGCTATAGCCCAATAGCCCTATAGCCCTCTAGCCCTACAGCTCTATAGCTCTTTTGCCCTCTAGCCCTATAGCTCAATAGCCCTATAGCCCTGTAGCCGTATAGCCCTATAGCTCTATAGCCCTATACCCCTATAGCCCTACAGCCCTGTAGCTCTATTACCCTATAGCCCAATAGCCCTATAGCCCATATAGCCCTATAGCCCTACAGCCCTAAAAAGATTATGTTTGTTTTTTTTTCTCCGGTATCATTTCTTGTACCTCTGGCGGGAAAATCAAGTCTGAAGTACATCAATGATGCAGTGGATCCCCTGTTCGAGAAGTGCCCCTGGTCCAAGGCGCCCCCAGGATCTCCGAGGAGGCCCCCACCGCCTCGAGAACACCCCTCACGAGGCCCAGGGGGGCCCCAGGGGCTCTGAAATGGAGCGACAGGCTGGGGCAGCTCGAGTCGAAGGCGCGAGGGTGACCGTCGCCTGGGTCGGAAGACGGCGCTGCGACGGCCCCCTCGCCGCCCAGGCCTGGCCCAGTGGGCATCCTGGCCTCTCGGCCGCGCGGCCTGCCGCTGCCTCGGCCGGGGAGGAGGAGGAGGAGGAGGAGGGAGGAGGAGGAGGAGGAGGAGGAGGAGGAGGAGGAGGCGGAGGAGGAGGAGGAGGAGGAGGAGGAGGAGGAGGAGGGAGGAGGAGGAGGAGGAGGAGGAGGAGGGAGGAGGAGGAGGAGGAGGAGGAGGAGGAGGAGGAGGAGGCAGGACGCCCCCCGCCGGCAGGACGCCGTGGAGGAGAACAGCAGGCCGCTCCTTCTGCTCGCCGCCCCGCTCGGGGGGGTGCCAGCGGCGCGCACGCCGCGCGCCGGTCCTCGCCTGGGCCCGTCGTGGGGCCCAAGAGCGGTGCACGCGCGCCGTGCTGCCTCGGTCCGAGGGGGCGTGCGCGCGCGGGGCCGGGGCCCGGGGCGGGCCCAGCAGCGGCGGCGTGCTGCCACGCGCGGTGCCTCTGCCTGCTTGTCCTCTGCCGGCGCCGCCTCGGCCCTCTCGTCGAGGAGGGAGAAGCCGCACGGGCATGCGCTTCTGGCGCTCCGCGCGGATGTTTCTTGGGTCCGCGCCCGGGCCCCGGAGCGCGGAGGGGGCCAGGGAGGGGGGATTCCAGCGCGAGTCCAGTGGAGCGCCAGAGGCTATGCTCATGTGGTGTTCTCTTTTTTCGCAGGGCTAGACGTTGGCACCAACACCAAGATCGGCGGTGTGCCTGCACCGAGGGAAGACGATCCCGATCTCGGTGATGGTGGTAGTATTCTGGCTTCCAAGGTGGTCGAAATATTGCCACCAACACCGAACTCTAGGATCGTCTTCCCCCTGTGGAGGCAACCCCCTGGACTGGTGTTGGTGCCAATTTCCAGGCCTCCAATTTTTCTGCCTCAGTCATATGTTTGGGCTTGAGCCCGAGCCCGGTCTTGCGGGCGGCTGCGGCAGGTCTCCGCCAGGCCTCCGCGCGTCGGCGTGGTGCTTCGTGCCGCCCCCGGCGCTTCCGTCGCTTCTGTGCGTCACTCTGGACGCGGCCTGCGGTTCAAACGTCGGCCCGCGCACTGCGTCGCGTGCTCGGGGGATTTCCCTGGCCTCTCGAAACTTATAGACCAGCTGCCTGTGGGAAACCGCGGCCCTTTGTACCAGAGCAGCCAGAGCATTATCGAGGTCCGAAGTCCGCGGCTTCGTCTCCTCCCCGCCCGCGCTCATCCTGCTCCTGGCTGTGCCGTATTCGGCCCCGCAGTGCTCTTTGGTTGCCCCCGACCGCGGCTTGGTGCCATGCCGCTGCGGCAAAACAAAACAATCAGACTTCAAGGGCGCGCTGTTGCAAGTAGCGAAGGCAGGTTGCTGTAGTATGAATGGTGTGCATTGTTTTGGCCAATAAGCTGCCCAAGTCGTTGGCCAACCATGGGTTAACCAGGTGTAGCCAATGGGCCACTCGTGCGTAGGCTATCCAGCTGTTGCTCAACTTGGCCCGATGGTGTGAACCCAACGAGGCAGATTAAGCGATAACCACAGGGAGAACATGGCTGTTGCAGCCACGCGAGCATCGGGAACCTTCTAAGTGAGCCATCCGTCTCCCGCGAACTGTATTCAGCGAACATGTGGCCAGGCTGTAAGTATAGTATAGCATCAGCAGACAGTGAATGCGCCACGGGCCAGCTGTGAATATCGTGACCGCTGGGCCCCGCCTTACCTTGGGCAGCAGTTTTTTGAAACACAAAGTAGTTGATCAACCTGGATTTTGATGTCAGCAAACTGCGTCTAAACGATGTGTGCCACGACGCAGTGGTTGGCCATACATCTTGTGCAATCCGTGGCAACATAGCTGATCTCATCTCCCCTGTAGGAATGCCTGGTTCGAGCAACCACGTACGACTCACTCCCTCTTCCAGTAGTTTACCCAACCCTTCTCCATTACCCTAGCTCCTCACCGTTCGACCAGCAATGAGGGACGTGTAGTTCATTTGAGTTCTTGTTCTTCGGTCGTTGCTGTTGCTCCTGTAGCTGTACATTCATCTCGCTGTTCCTCATGATCTTGCAGATGACGCTCCTCCTGCTTAACCCACCACCCCCTGCTCTTTTCTCCTTCTGCTGCTGCTCATCCTTCGCCTCTCTCTTTCTCTCCCTCCCTCCCTCCGTCCCGCCATCCCTCCCCCTCCGTGTGTGTGAATGTGTGTGTGTGTGTGTGTGTCTCTCTCTCTCTTTCTCTCTTCTGTTCTCTCTCTCCCTGTGTGTGTGTCTCTCTCTCTCTCTAGTTTTGTTTGTGATCTGTTTCCCTCTGTCCTTTTCTCATTTCCCGTCTCCTGCTCTGATCTGGAGGCTTCAGATGGACTCCTGCCATCCTAACGTCCTGCAGATCCTGGGCGTGTGCAAGGCTGGCCCACGAGTCCACGTCGTTCCGTTTGCTCTTCTCGTCGTCCCTTGGCACATCCCTTCTCGAATCTCGCGCTTGCCGCCCCATGTTTGTATTCTGGGTTTCTTAATATAAATGTGGGGTGGTACCCCCCCGACGGGGGTCAACCTCGCCTCGTCGTCGCGCCGCGACGGGGGTCGGAGCGCCTTCGGCGCGCGGTGGCTGCCCGCGACGGGGGTCGATGTGGGGCTGTAGGCGGGGGTGACGCCCCCCGACGCTCATAAGAAACTCGGAGTATGTATTTCCTGGAAGTCTCTTGCTTGTGGAGATCATCCATGGAGTACGTTTTCCAACCAAACCGAATTTATGCACAACGCTTCAGAGCATTTACGGCCGGCCAGCCGGCTGGCCGGCTGAGTGCGTCAATACGGGGCTCTCTTGGTGTCCGTGGGTACCTTGCGGGCACTCGTGGCCCTTGTGGCCTTCTCGTGGCCCTCTTCGTCCATCTCTTTCTATCGTGGTGCACTCGTGGCGTGGGTCGCCCTGGGCTTTTTCGGAGATGTCCTGGGGACTCTTGTCGGCCACGCGCATTTGGGGGGTAGGGGGAGGGGGGAAGGCTTCAGCAGCACCCCTGCTTGTTACGAGGCGCGGGCCCAGGGCGCGGGCCTGGTCTGTAGACGTAAGGCCGGCGCCTTCTAAGGAGCAGCCTCCTTCTAAGAAGCCTTCCCCTCTCTCCCTTACCCCCCCCTCTGCGCGTCGACCATCTTGGCCCCCCCCTTTGGCGGCACCCTGGGTTCCCCTTGGGCTGTCAGGTGAGCGATGCCAAACAAACGGGGTCGTCTGCGCCTACATTGGCGCGTAAGCTGCCCGCGCAAGCTCGCGCGGAAGCGCCCTCGCCTCAAGTGTGGCGTGCCGCGCGGGCGGCCCGCGTCAGCTGCGGCGTAAGGTCGCTGCGTCATCTCGCGTAAGATCCGCTTCTGATCGTCGCTCATGTGGCCGTCTGCGACCGTCTTCCTGCGCTCGTTTCTGGACCCCCCCGCGGCTGCCACGCGCCCGCCTCCCCGAGCCCGTCTCGGGGCAGAGGAGGGCGGCGCATGCCGAGACGAGCCCGCGGCCTGCAGGGTCTGCGGCATGAGGCTGCCGCCACCGTGCCCGCCCGGCATGATGGGTGGCGACTGGCCGAGGGGGCACAGGGCGGCCGTTCTGGAGGGCGAGTGACGATTCGAGTAGGGGGCCGACTAGAGCGTGTTTCTTTATTGCTTGGGGCATGATGGGCATCATAGCCCCCGACCCCCCTCCCTCCCCCCCTATAACGTAACGCCCCTCCCCCCCCAGTGCGCTCCGGGCATTGCCGCCGTGCGCATCGGGCACACGGCGGGGGTAGGCGTTACATTATACCCCCCCCCTGGCCCGTTCTCCCCCCCTATAATGCCCATTATCGCCGAAAATAAAGAAACACGTTCCTACAGAATTGACTTACCCCAGAATTGATTGTCGCGCCGAATTTTTCGAGGGAAGTACGCAGAAGGTTCGTAGATCTACGGATCATTCTACGTACTTTCGCAGTCCCGATGAACGCATCAACTTGGGGGTAAATCAATATTGTAGTCGATTCCCCACTCGAATGGTGCGGATGGGGAGAGGAGGGCGCGATGGGGCAGACGACTCTTACAAAGAGGAACCACATGTTGGCCGACGTCTGGGGAAACGACGAAGTCGTGACATGTGACACTGAGGAGACGGAGAAGGGGGAGGAGCGCCGCCTCATGTCGTGGCACCTGTCGTCTTCACTTCTTGAGGAGATCTCATGGAGCTCATTTAGGGTGTCTTGTGGCTGCCTTGGCCTCCTGTGGGGCAGTCTTGTGGGTCCCTTGGGGCAGTCTTGGGGCTCTCTTCGGCCGTATTGAGGCTCTGCTAGGCCGTCGTGGGGCTCTCTTGGGCCGTCTCGGGGCCTTCTTGGCCGTAGTACGGGTCTTGGGCCATCGCAGAGCCTTCTAATGAGGCCTTCTTGGGCCGTCTTCGGGCCGTCTTGGATTCTTTGCGGGGCATCGTGAGATCTCGAGGCCCTCGTGGACCGTCTTGGGGTCGTCTTGGATGCCTCGTGGACCATTGTGAGTCCTCTTGGGCCATCTTAGGACGATCTTGGAGGCCCTTGAGCCGCCTTGAGGCTTTCTTTCGCCATCTTGGGGCTCTGTTGGGCCGTCGGAAGCCCTCTTGGCCGTATGGTGGATGCCTGGACCCTGTTGGAGGTCTTCTTTTGGCTTTCTTGGAGGCATCGTGGGCCGTCTTGACGAGATGGTGGGCCGCCTTGGGGCCATTTTGGGCCGTCTTCGAGGCATCTGGGGCCACCTTGGATGCCCTGGTCGCCTCCCTGCACCGTCTTGGAAGTCCGGAAGACGCACCGTTCTTTACGAATGATCGTGGCCTCGGGAGCGCGGACCCATGGTTTTTCCCCGACCTGGCGGAGGGGTTCCCGTTTAGTGTTCCCCTGGGGGGGCCTCGGGGGGGTACCCCCCCGGGACATGGCCCCGGCCACGGGCGGAACGCCGGCGGAAGACGGCAGAAGACGGCAGGACACGGCCCCATTTCCGCACACGCGCTTCCGAGAGACACGGACGGCCCCAAGATGGTCCACAAGATGGTTCAAGAGGGCCTCGAGTGGCCGAAAGATCGGCCTAAGTCGCCCAATATGGCGTCCCGACGTCCCAAGAAGCCCAAAAGACGCCCTGAGAGGCCCCCAAGAGGTTTTCCAGGAGAACCCGAAACATCAACAATCATTAGTTTTCCTTAGGTTTTTGAAGGTTTTTTTATGGTTTTTGCATTTTCGGCTTCCCGCCGCTCCCGGACGGCCCAAGATGCCCCAAAGAACGCCCCATGACAGCCTCAGAAACCCCCAAGAGAGCGCTCAGACGGTCCAAGACGTGTCCTCCAGACGACCCAAGAGGCCTCCAAGACGGCCTCACAAGTGTTCCAGGCACGCCCCAAGAGAGCCCCCGCAGCGGAGGCAGGGGTCGATTTTTCGGGTTCTTCGCCCCAGTGAACCCTCCAGAAGCCCCCAGAGACGCCCAATATGGCGTCCCGATGTCCCAGGGAGTACAAAAGACGCCCCGAGAGGCCCCCAAGAGATTTTCCAGGAGAGCCCGAAACATCACAAATCATTAGTTTTCCTGAGGTTTTGGAAAGTTCATTTGGTTTTCGCCTGTTCGGCTTCCCGCCGGTCCAAGACGGCCCAAGAGGTCCCAAAGAACGCCCTAAGACAGCCTCAGAGACCCCCAAGAGAGCGCTCAGACGGTCCAAGACGTCCTCAAGACGACCCAAGAGGCCTCCACGACAGCCTCACAAGCGCCCCAGGTACGCCCCAAGAGAGCCCCTGGAGCGGAGGCAAGGGCCGATTTTTCGGGTTCTCCACCCCAATGACCCCTCCTGAGGCCCCCAGAGGTTCCCAAGAAGCCCCCAAGAGGCCTCAATAACCTCTGCAGAGGCCCCAAGAGGCCCGCAAGAATCCTCCAGAGGCTTCCAGCAAGCCACCAGAAGCGTCCAAGATGGGCCGAGCACTGCCCCAAGAGAGCCCCAGGACGGCTGGAGGCGCCTCGACAAAGCCTCACAGCGTCAAACGGACAATTCGGGAACGTGATGAGACCCCAAGTGACACCCAAGAAGACCCCAAGATGCCTCAAGACCTCAAGACGCCTCCAGAAAGCCCCGACAAGCCCTCACGAGAGCCCCAGGACGGCCACAAGATCCCAGGACTGCTGGAAACGCTTCGACAAAGCGTCAGAGCGACAAACGGACAGCCCCGGGACTCTCTCAGGAGGGCCCCACGACGGCTGAAGGACCTGAGGAGGCCCCAAGAGGCCCCCAAACGTCACAACGACAAACGGACAGCCCTGGGACTTCTTGGCTCGTACGGAAATTTCCTGAGCTCACCTTACCAGGTCTGAAGCAAGCCCCCAGAAGCGCCCAACAGGGCCTCAGGACAGCCCCAAGAGGGCCCCACGACGGCTGGAGGCGCTTCGACAAAGCCTCACGGCGTCAAACGGACAACACGGGAACCAATTTAATGCGCGTTAAGCAGCAGAGGGTCAGTCGGACCGCACGGGAACCAATGTAATGCGCACCCTGACCTTCCCCTTCTGGGCTCGCATGGAAACGTGCTGAGCTCACCCCGTGGCTCGCATGGTCGCGTTCTGAGCTCACCTCCAAGACGCACCGTGGTGTTTCTGGCCGCCTTTCCCTCTGGACAGCTGTCGCAGAGAAACCCCAAGCGACTCTTCGTATTGCCAGAAAGCCCTACAAGAAGCCTCCAGGAGGCTTCAATACGGCCGTATGCGGCCCCCGACCGCCGCAATTTGTCTAATCCAGTCCTCATACTGTCAGACATGTCCCCGACACAACCTCCAACCAAACCCGACGGCCCCCAGGAGCCTCCAGAGCCCCCGAACTCAATCTTCTCGCCCGTCATCTGCAATCGCGCCCCCTCCCTTCCCTGTGGCTCGCATGGAAACGTGCTGAGCTCACCTCGTGACTCGCATGGTCGCGTGCTGAGCTCACCCCCTCCCTTCTATGTGGCTCGCATGGACACGTGCTGAGCTCACCTCGTAACTCGCCTAGTCACGTGCTGAGCCCACATCCAAGACGCATTGTCGTTTTCTTGGCCACCTTTTTTTTCAGAAACGTTCCCGACACAACCTCCGACGAAATCCGAGGTTTCGGGTTCTCCGCCCCAATGACCCCTCCTGAGGCCCCCAGAAGCTCCCAAGAAGTTCCCAAGAGGCCCCAATAACCCTGAAGAGGCCCCAAGAGGCCCGCAAGAACCTTCCAGAGGCTTCCAGCAAGCCCCCAGAAGCGCCCAAGATGGGCCGAGCATTGCCCCAAGAGAGCCCCAGGACTGCTGGAGGCGCCTCGACAAAGCCTCACAGCGTCAAACGGACAATTCGGGAACGTGATGAGACCCCAAGTGACGCCCAAGAAGACCCCAAGATGCCTCAAGACCTCACCGTAGCCATTTTGGCTCAAGCCATTTTGGCTGAAGCACAGTTGTGCATTTTCTCTCCTCGCAGTTTCCCAGCACGCCCCGCCGCGGCAGCGGCCCCCCACTTCACCGCGCCGCCAGCGCCATGGCCTTCTACCGCTCCGGCGGCGTCGGCTCTGGGCCCTTCGGAGGCTACGGCGGGGGCCTCGGCGGCGCGGGCGGCGCCTACGGCGGAGGCGGCGGCCTCGGCTCGGGGCTCTTTGGGAGCTACGGCGGCGGCCTCGGCTCGGGGCGCTTCGGGAGCTACGGCGGCGGCCTTGGCTCTGGGCTCTTCGGAGGCTACGGCGGGGGCCTCGGCGGTGCGGGCGGCGCCTGCGGCCCAGGCGGCGCCTACGGCGGAGGCGGCGCGCACGGTGCCGGCGCCGGTGATTGCACGGGGTGCTGCGCCGAGGCCACCGCGTGCATGGGCTGCGGCCCCGCCTGCGGCGCGACCTGCGCCGACTCCTCCGGCTGCGGGGCGGGCGGCACCACCGTGCTGAGCTACGTGGGCCCAGGGGGCGACTACGCCCAGGAGACCACCTACAGGTACGTGGGCACGGGCGCGGGCGAGTTCGGCGTGGTCCGCATCCCGGGGCGCGGCCCCAACTGCTGCCTGTGCCTGCTCCTCCATCTGGGGCTGTCGCTGCTCCTGCTGCCTCTCCTGCTCTTCGCGATGGCGCCAGGCTCGACGACGACGACCACGACGACCACGACCACCACCAGGCCGTATATTCCGCCGAGCACGGCGCCACCCGACACCACCACGACCACCGAGAAGACGACCGCCAGGCCGCCTCCCCCGCCGCCGCCGCCCCCGCCGCCCCCGCCGCCTCCGCCGCCTCCGCCCCCGCCTCCACCCACGATGACGGAGAAGAGGATCGACTGCCAGCAGGGCGACGCCATGAGTTGGGACGTCCCGAAGAAGGTCTTCTGCTGCCTACACGTGGGCAAGGGGTGCCCCACGACGCCGCCCGCGCCCAGCACCATGCCCGCGCCAGTGCCAGTGGTCACCACCTCGCCCTGTCCGATCGACTGCAACGCTGGTTACAACGACCTGGATCCTTTGCAGTGGGTCCGCGGCTGGTCTGGCCAGAAGAAGCTGTACTGCTGCAGGACCGCCAACAGGGGCTGCCCGTCGGAGCTGCCTCCGCCCTCGGGGCTGCCGCCGTCCAACGCTCCGGCGGAGCCAGACAGAAGCGTGTACGACTGCGACGCTGGCTACCACCACTGCATGCACTGCCTGGAACTCTCGTGGTCGCCGAGGAAGATCCAGTACTGCTGCGCAAACTTCCACAAGGGCTGCAGGGGCGAGGAGCCAGCGTGAGGAGGAGGCTGCCGGTACCAGCCAGGCCCCGCTGCAGAGGCCAGCACGCGAGTGCTTCCAGAGGGCCTCGCTTGTGCAGGGGGAGGCCCAAAGGAGGCGTTTGGGGGGGCGAGAGCACGATTCCAACAGACCGCACCAAGCGGAGAGGCCAGGAGGCAAAGTTTACCCTGGCCATCTCGTATTCTTTGTTCGGTCGGAAGGGCGCTGGCCCCATCGGCTGTTGCGTGAGGGAGGGATGAGCATCTTGCTGCCATTATTTTCGCTCGCATGTGAGTGCCTAGTGGCCAGCAGAGTTGTCAAGCTCAAGTTGTTTTACCTTCACAGTGAGCGTACTCCTTCCGTACATTCGATCGTAGGTAGGCGCGGACGCTTGTCCGCAACGGTCTTTTTTGTTCGCGCCACTATCGGTCAAAAAATTAGCCTGGCGAAGGACCCAACCATATGCAGCTACGAGTACCGCACGGATATGAGACGAAGGAGGGGGCACGCAAACTAGGCCCCTCTTCTCATAGGCACCGCGCCACTGGGGCCTTCGGTGGAGCTCCCTATGGGGCCACGAAACGTGTGAAGGGTGTGCCGAAATGGGTGGTGGGGAGGCATGCGGACCCTGCCACTGGGGCCTTCGGTGGAGCTCCCTATGGGGCCACGAAACGTGTGAGGGGTGTGCCGAAATGGGTGGTGGGGAGGCATGCGAACGCAGCCACTGGGGCCTTCGGTGGAGCTCCCTATGGGGCCACGAAGCGTGTGAGGGGTGTGCCGAAATGGGTGGTGGGGAGCCACTGGGGCCTTCGGTGGAGCTCCCTATGGGGCCACGAAACGTATGAGGGGTGTGCCGAAATGGGTGGTGGGGACGCATGCGAACGCAACCACTGGGGCCCCTTCGGTGGAGCTCCCTATGGGGCCACGAAACGTGTGAGGGGTGGGCCGAAATGGGCGAGGGGCGGCATGCCAACTCTGCCACTGGGGCCTTCGGTGGAGCTCATTATGGGGCCACGAAACGTGTCAAGGGTGTGTCGACATGGGTGGCGCGGACGCATGCGAACCCTGCCACTGGGGCCGTCGGTGGAACTCCCAATGGGGCCACGAAACGTGTGAGGGGTGTGCAAAAGTGGGTGGGGGCGGCATGCGAACCCTGCCACGGGGGCCTTCGGTAGAGCACCCTATGGGGCCACGAAATGCGTGAGGGGTGTGCCAAAGTGGGGTGGGGGCGGCATGCGAACCCTGCCACTGGGGCCGTCGGTGGAGCTCCCTATGGGGCCACGAAACGTGTGAGGGGTGTGCCAAAGTGAGATGGGGGCGGCATGCGAACCCTGCCACTGGGGCCTTCGGTGGAGCTCCCTATGAGGCCACGAAACGTGTGAGGGGTGTGCCAAAGTGGGGCGGGGGCGGCATGCGAACCCTGCCACTGGGGCCTTCGGTGGAGCTACCTATGGGGCCACGAAACGCGTGAGGGGTGTGCCAAAGTGAGGTGGGGGCGGCATGCGAACCCTGCCACTGGGGCCTTCGGTGGAGCTACCTATGGGGCCACGAAATGCGTGAGGGGTGTGCCAAAGTGGGGTGGGGGCGGCATGCGAACCCTGCCACTGGGGCCGTCGGTGGAGCTCCCTGTGGGGCCACGAAACGTGTGAGGGGTGTGCCAAAGTGAGGTGGGGGCGGCATGCGAACCCTGCCACTGGGGCCTTCGGTGGAGCTACCTATGGGGCCACGAAACGTGTGAGGGGTGTGCCAAAGTGGGGTGGGGGCGGCATGCGAACCCTGCCACTGGGGCCTTCGGTGGAGCTCCCTATGGGGCCACGAAACGTGTGAGGGGTGTGCGGAAATGGGAACTAATGGCGATGGCGATGATGATGATGATGATGATGATGATGATGCTGGTGGTGATGACGATGATGATGCTGGTGGTGATGATGACAGGATGGTTGGGAACTAATGGCGATGGCGATGATGATGACGATGATGATGCTGGTGGTGATGATGACGATGATGATGATGATGTGATGATGATGATGATGATGATGATGATGATGATGATGATGATGATGATGATGATGATGATGATGATGATGATGATGATGATGATGATGACGATGAGTATGATGACGGCGATGGGAGGAGGGAGGAGGGGGGAGAGGAGGAGGAGGAGAGGAGAGGATAGGAGAGGAGACGCGGGGCGCTGTCTCTTCAAAACGAGGACCCAACACCACAGGATGGTTGGGGAAAAAAGATGCCTCAAGACCTCAAGACGCCTCCAGAAAGCCCCGACAAGCCCCCAAGAGAGCCCCAGGACGGCCACAAAATCCCAGGACTGCTGGAAACGCTTCGACAAAGCGTCAGAGCGACAAACGGACAGCCCTGGGACTCTCTCAGGAGGGCCACAGGACGGCTGAAGGACTTGATGAGGCCCCAAGAGGCCCCCAAAACGACCCCAACAAGCTTCAAGACTTCACCACGCCTCCAGGAAGCCCCCAGAAACGCCCAAGAGGGCACCAGGACTGCCCCACGACTCCAGGACTGTTGGAAGTGCCTCGACAAAGCCTCACAGCGACAAACGGACAGCCCCGAGACTTCCTAGCTCGTATGGCAATTTCCTGAGTTCACCTTAGGAGGTCTCCAGCAAGCCCCCAGAAGCGCCCAACAGGGCCTCAGGACGGCCCTGAGAGGGCCCCACGACGGCCGGAGGCGCCTCGACAAAGCGTCACAGCGTCAAATGGACAACACGGGAACCAATGTAATGCGCGTTACGCATCACAGCGTCGATCGAATCACAGCATCCCCCCGGAAGCTTCAACACGGCCGCATGCGGCCCCGTATGCCGCAGGCTGTCCAATCCAGTCCTCATACAGTCAGACACGTCCCCGACACAACCTCCAACCAAACCCGAGGGCTTCTAGGAGCCTTCAGAGCCACCAACCTCCATTTTCTCCTCCGTCATGCGAAACCGCGCCCCCTCCCTTCCCCGTGACTCGCATGGAAACGTGCTGAGCTCACCTCGTGACTCGCATGGTCGCGTGCTGAGCTCACCCCCTCCCTTCTATGTGGCTCGCATGGACACGTGCTGAGCTCACCTCGTAACTCGCCTGGTCGCATGCTGACCCCACCTCCAAGACGCACCACCGTTTTTTTGGGCACCTTCTCTTCATAAGCGGCCCCGACACAACCTCCAACAACCCGAGGGCCCCCAGGAGCCTCCAGAGCCCCCAAACCCCATTTTCTTACCCGTGATGTGACACCGCGCTCCCTCCCTTCCCTGTGGCTCGCATGGAAACGTGCTGAGCTCACCTCGTGACTCGCATGGTCGCGTGCTGAGCTCACCCCCTCCCTTCCATGTGGCTCGCATGGACACGTGCTAAGCTCACCTCGTAACTCGCCTGGTCGCGTTCTGACCTCACATCCAAGACGCACCATGTTTTTTGGGCCACCTTTCCCTCCGGACAGTTTTGGCAGAGGAACCCGAAGCGAACTCTCAGATTGCCAGAAAGCCACCCATGAGGCCACCAGGAGGACTCAACACGGCCGCGTACGGCCCCCGCAAGCCGCAGGTAGTCCACTCCTTTCTCATACAGTCAGAGACGTCCCCGACACAACCTCCGACGCTGTCCGCGGGTCCCCAGGAGCCTTCAGAGCCCTCCTACTCCCTTGCTTCGCCCGCCATGTGAACCCGCGACCCCCTCCCCGTCGCCTCTTAGATCCGACCGGGCGCGCGTTCCCCCAGGCCTGCTGCAATGTGTCTCACGTTTGGCCACATTCCTGCATCGCCATCCCCCGAGCGCACATGCCTTCGCCGACGCGTTGGCCGCGCACCCTCACCCCGGCCTTCATTTCGGATTGGATTGTGGCTCATGGCGACGATTTGGAATCGTTTCTGACATGGAAGCCCCGTAAAACCCAGCGTCAGGGCCTCACCACCATTACCGTCGAAGACTGGTGCATCGCCCTCGGAGCGTCCTTCAAAGGGTACCGCAATGACTTGCGCTCCGAATACGTACATCGGATCCTCACAGCAACGCGCCTACTTCAGTTTCCAAGGCGGCCTACGAAGGCCCCAGGAACGCCCTAAGAGGGGCTGCATAGAGGGGGCAGGGACCGACATTCTGGGCTCTCCGCGTAAGGAACCCCCCAGGAGGCCCCCAAAGGCCTCCAAGAGGCCCCAAGGAGCCTCTGAGAGATCTCCAGGAAGCCCCAAGAGGCCCCCAAGAGGGTCCCAGGACTGCCTTAGAGGGTTCCGGGCCCGAAGACTGCCCAACAGGGCTCCAAGATGGTCGGCGACGCCCCGACGAAGTGGCACAGCGTCAAACGGACAACACAGGAACCAGCATAATGTGCCTTAAAGCGGCACAGCGTCAAACGGACAACATTCGAATCAGCATTATCTGCCGTATAGGCATCTTCTTCTTTGTTTTTCTCTTCCTCGCAAGTCACGCCCACTTGTCCTCCAAGGTCGGGGTTCGTGGCAATATCAGGTTTTACGAGGGATCGTGGCCTCGGGAGCATGGGCTGTGCACGCGCCAACTTGCGATTAGGGAAGGGAGGGTTCCCTCCATTATAACGCAAAAACTCGACCAGGCAGCACTTTGCATCCTGCCACGCCTCAGCGCGCCAGGGGGGCATGGCGGATGATCGAAGACCGCAGCTGTAATCTAATCGTCTTGGCTCATCGTGGCATCCCATGGGGCGTTTTGAACGGCGTCCGAGGGCGTTTGGGAGCCTCCTCGTGCAGTCTTGGGGCTTTCGGGGCCCGTCTCGCGATCTGGGTACGCCCTGTCGCCTTTGCGCCTCGTCTCAGCGTCGCTGCGGGCCTTCTTGGCAGGGCTTGGGTCTACCCGTGAGGGCCCATGGGACGGGCCACAAAGTGTCGACAGAGGTGGCGTTGCTCGCTGGAGGGGTCGGGGGGGCGGGGCCCAAGACGCAGCCGAGGTAATATTAGCATACCTCGTACTCGATAAGGGGATTCATACATAACCACCGCCTGGAGGATCGATTCTCATGGACCTCCGAAGGCGGTGGACACGGATATTTTTTGGCACCCAGGGGGCCAAACCATGTGCACATCCACCTCCCGCTGGGTCCCCAGGACGTGGGCTCCCAGGTGGAGGGTACGGATCAAATCCCCGCCTCTTATCATATACCACCCGTGTGCAGAGTTTTTCTGTTGGGGTGGGTGGGTGGGTGCAGCACCCTACGGCTCGGAGGTTCCAGGGGCAGTCCTCCAAAGCCTTGGGCCATGCACTCTGCCTGATCCATTACTCCTGCCGGCGCCTCATCCTCTCGTGCCCCTTCTGGGGGGCGGAAGGAGGAAGGAGGAATAAGGAAGGAGAAAGGAGGAGGAGGAGGAGGAGGAGGAGGAGGAGGAGGAGGAGGAGGAGGAAGAGCAGGAGGAAGAGCAAGAGGAGGAGGAGGAGGAGCAGGAGGAGCAGGAGGGACGAGGACGCCCCCTTCCCGCCAACGCCTCATCCACTCCATCGGCACCTCTCCGCCGCAGGCCCACCGCCCCAACATGCCTGAACCACTGTGTGTGCGCCTGCACGAACAGCCGCCCTGCCCGAAGACGCGCCCCGAGAGGCAGACGTGGCAGATGCCCCTTGAAGCAGGAAGGAGTTCGCAGCAGCACCTCTTCGGGCCTTCGACACACCAAGGCGACCCAGCGGGCCCCCCGCGATCGGCCCCAGCTGGCCCAAGAGGCTCCTCAGACCGCCCCGTGCCGCCCCCCCCGGAGGGCCCCAGAGGCGGCCCAGGAAGGAAGCTCCCAGGCCTCCTGAGCCCCCGGCCTCTCGCTCGCTCGCTCAAGCAGGCGAGCGAGCGAGCGAGCGAGAGGACCAGCACCCGCTCGCTCCCTCGCTCCCTCCCTCGCTCGCTCCCTCGCTCGCTTGCTCGGAGCAAGCGAGCGAGCGAGCAGGCGACCGCCCTGCACGGAGTGTCCCGCCCCCTCCGACCCAGCCCGCCCGACTCGCTGGCTCGCCTGCTCGAGCGAGCGAGCGAGCAGACGAGCATCGTGCATCGAATGCCCCTGCTGAGGGGCAGTGAGCGAGCGAGCGGGCACTATGCACGTTGAGGTCCCGCCCGCCCGACCCGACCCGCCCGTCTCGCCTCGCTCGTTCGCTCGCCTGTCCCAGCGAGCCAGCGAGCGAGCGAGCGAGTGAGCAAGCGAGCACCATGCATTGAGTATCCCGCCCGCTCTGACCCGACCCGCCCAACTCGCTCGCTCGACCCGATGCCGCCCAGCTCGCTCGCTCGCTGGAGCGAGCGAGCCAGCGAGCGAGCCACCACCATGCATTCCATGCCCCGCCCGCCCGACCCGACCCGACCGACTCGCTCGCCCGCTTGCTCGCCACACCCTCTCCTCTCGCCCAGCCGCTCGCTCGCTCGTTTGCTCGCTCGCCCCCCCGCTCGCTCGCTCGCTTGAGCGAGCGAGCTGGCGAGGGACGGACCCGAGGCGACGCCGAACCGGGGCCACCGACACCGAATCGTGACGGCCGAGCGAGAAAGCTGGGCAGGGCGTGCCCAGAGTCGGTGCTGCCAGGCTGCCAGGCAGTGGGGCGGAGGAGGAGGAGGAGGAGGAGGAGGAGGAGGAGGAGGAGGAGGAGGAGGAAGAGCAGGAGGAGGAGGAGGAGGAGAAGGAGGAGGAGGAGGAGGAGGAGGAGGAGGAGGAGGGCAAATGAGTAGGAGGAGGAAGAGGAGGAGGAGGAGGAGGAGGAGGAGGAATAGCAATATCAACAAACACAATGCGAATGTACATAACACTAATGGAACTAATACGAGGAGCAATACTCATAGGACAACCAATACTGTGAATAATAAGAATCTAAATCATATTAGTAATACTGAGGATTCAAAGGCTACTACGAACAATCATACGGCGTACTAGTAATAATAAACGTAACAATGAGAAAACGAATAACGCTACTCAATAGCAGTACGATTCAGATGACAGTTAAATAGAAGAGCGCGATGCAGAATACCAGCATGACTATTATGACACTAATACGACTAGCAGGAGGCCACACACACACACACACTATAATCGTGTATCCGTAACACGATGCCGACTATTATGCACACTACTAATAATAGTGACCATAATCTTAGTATTACTCCTAATACAAATAGCACTACTATTCGTACGAACCGTTCTACTCATCATAGTATTCGGGATACGGTTACTATTATTATTATTATTACTGATCAGACTTATGACACTAACTGTAGTATTCGCACTATTCGCACTAATCATCGTATCATTCCCGATCGTAGTCATAACTTTCTTACCCGTCATATCATACTTGTGCTACCACTAATGATACTCACATTGCGAATTGTACTAATCATTTTGCTAGCACTACTAATGCTGACAACAAGAGTGGTCATATAACTAATTCTTCTTCTTCTAGTGCTACTACGACTACTACTACTGATACTACTAACACTACGCATGCTAAGAACACTTCAGATACTAGTAATAACAGTGTGAATAGTAGTCGTATTCAAATTTATCGTAGGAAGTGCATTACTTGTATTGAGACGGGTAATATCACGAACACTAGCAAGACGAGGAAGAGGAGTAGTAGTAGAAGTAGAAGTCGTAGTAGTAGTAGTAGTTGTAGTAGTAGTAGTAGTAGTAGTAGCAGTAGTAGTAGTAGTAGTAGTCGTAGTCGTAGTCGTAGTCGTAGTAGTAGTAGTAGTAGTAGTAGTAGTAGTAGTAGTAGTAGTACTAGTAATAGTAGTAGTGGTAGTATAGTAGTAATAGTAGTAGTAGCAGCAGTAGTAGTAGTAGTAGCAGTAGTAGTAGTGGCAGTCGTAGTAGTAGTGGTAGTAGTAGTAGTAGTAGTAGCAGTAGTAGTAGCAGCAGTAGTAGTAGTATAGTAGTAATAGTAGTAGCAGTCTTAGTAGTAGTAGTAATAGTAGTAGTAGTAGTAGTAGTAGTAGCAGTAGTAGTAGCAGTAGTAG
>CAUYUJ010018292.1:201652-203084 GCA_963575745.1 Prorocentrum cordatum | reverse complement strand
TACTACTACTACTACTACTACTACTACTACTACGACCGACCTACTAATACTACTACTACTACTACTACTACTACTACTACTACTACTACTACTACGACTACTACTACTACTACTACTACTACTACTACTACTACTACTACTACGACTACTACTACTACTACGATACTACTACGACTACTACTACTACTACTACTACTACCACTACTACTACTACTACTACTACTACTACTACTACGACTACGACTACTACTACATATACTAGTAACTACTACTACTACTACACTACTACTACTACTATTACTACTACTACTACTACTACTACTACTACTACTACTACTACTACTACTACTACTACTACTACTACTACTACTACTACTACTACTGTCTGCGCCCTTCCGTATCTGGTACTGAACACGCCACGCCTGTGTTGTTCTATCCCAGTCTATGTGCTGGACGCCGCTATGGCGCTGCGCGTTGCGCGGGCCCGAGCTGATAGGCGCGAGCGAGCGGTCCTCCTCCTGGAGCCGCCGCAGCGCCTCGACGGCGGCGAGCCGCGCCCGCTCCACCGCCTCTGGGCTGGGTCGTGGTGCCTTTGTCCGGGCCGTACTGCATCACGTATCTCACACAACACGTCTGTCTCTTTCTGACCCACGGAACGCGTTTGCCGCGCTGGCGTTCCGCGATCTGTGGGCCGGCGGACGGATCGCCCGAGCTGCTCGGCCCGAGCGTGCCGTCCTGCTCCTAAAGCCGCCGCTGCGCATCGTCTCCGACGACCAGAAACAACCCCTCGAGAAGCGGCACCTCCTGGCGGCCGCGGCCGGCGCAGGGCACGCCCGAGCCGCTCGGCTCGAGGGCGCGGTCCTCCTCCTGGAGCCGCCGCAGCGCCTCGACGGCGGCGAGCCGCGCCTGCTCCACCTCCTCTGGCGACTCGTCCTTCGGCCGGAAGGTGGGCTGCTTGCTGCGACCTTGATCCGGGCCGTTCTGTACCTTATACTTAATGACCCATACCTTTTTGTGTTTCTCCCAGGCTATGTGCTTGACGCCGCTTGGGCTAGGGCTGCCAGCGCGGACCTGTCCGAGCCTGTCCTCCTCCTCCAGCCGCCGCAGCGCCTGGACGGCGGCGAGCCGCGCCTGCTCCACCTCTTCTGGCGACTCGTCCTTCGGGCGGAACGCGGGCGTCTTTCTGCGACCTTGATCAGGGCCGTTCTGTATCTTATATCTAATGCACCACGCTGTCTTGCGTTTGTCCCAGACTATGTGCTTGACACCGCTCTGGCGCTCCGCAGGGCTGGGGCTGCCAGCGCGGACCTGCCCGAGCCTGTCCTCCTCCATGAGCCGCCGCATCGCCTCGACAGCGGCGAGCCGCGCCTGCTCCACCTCCTCCGACGATTCGTCCTTCGGGCGGAACAAGGGCTGCCTTTGGCGACCTTGA
>CAUYUJ010018292.1:186652-196652 GCA_963575745.1 Prorocentrum cordatum | reverse complement strand
GGGTTCCCCTGCACGGGCCTCTGGCGGACGGGCGGCGCCGCGGAGGTCGACGGCGCCGCGGCGGCTGCGTGATCCCCGCCGGGCGATGGCGGCCTGAGGGGCGCGCTGGCCTCGGAGCGTCTCTTCCCGAGTCTGCCGCGAGCCGGTGGGCCCGCCGAAACCTATGCCAGCTTCCTTCCCCAATGAGTTTTGTTTCCCTTCCTTACTTCGTCGTCCATCCCCAGTGTCCGTCCCCAGTGTCCACCCCCAGTGTCCATGCCCAGTGTCCATCCCCAGTGTCCATCCCGGAGGCGAACCCTTCGGAATTGCCAACGCACGCCCGGGCAAGAAGTAATCCCGTTCGGGCACCCCTCTCTCTCTCTGATAAACGCCCGGTTTGAAAAATTTAGTCGCCAGGATCTCAAGGTTTCTCCCTCCCGAGGATTCCCGCAACCCCATGTCGACGAAGTCCCGGCGCGACTCACAAAGTCACCGCTCTGACCGGCCGCCGCCGAGACGCCAGGTTCCCGCGGGCCAGCGACGCCAGCGGCCGCGCAGCTCGCGTGGGAAGGCGAAGGCGACAGTCGGGTGTTGCTAGAAGTGCTCCCGGCCCAAGGTGCCCCCAGGATTTCCGAGGAGGCCCCCACGGCCCCGAGAGCACCCCTCGCGAGGCCCCGAGGGTCCCAGGGGCTCCAATGTGGAGCGACAAGCTGGGGGCACCTTGGGCCAGGGGAACCTTTCGCAGCCCCCGAGACACAGAGGGGCGAGGATCTGGCAAAGGAGGGCGGAGGGATGGAGGTCCGCGCGCCACTGCGCGCTGCGGCCCTTCGTGGTAGATCTTCGGGTGGTGCCTCGCCGCGTCGTGCCACTCCTCCATGCGCGCGGCGTGGGCGTCCGGGGCGCCTTGGCTGGGGCGTGCTTGCAGAGCCTCTCTCTTGTTCCTAGTCGTGGTGCCACACTGCCGACCAGTATACTGAGTAATAGTGGCACCAGACTGCCGAGCAGAGCTGCGTGTAGTAGTACTGCGTACAGTGGCACTGCGCATCGTAGTACTGCGTGTTGTACTGCGCCCCCTCCGCGTGCGCCGAGCCCACAGGCGCTGGCGTGCGCTCACGTGTGCGGCCAAAGTGGGTGAGGATCGGAGGCCTGGAAATGGGCACCAACACCCACACAGGGGGTTGCCTCCACAGGGGGAAGATGATCCTGCATTTCGGTGTTGGTGGTAATGTTTCGGCCACCTTGGAAGCCAGAATATTACCACCATCACCGAGATCGGGATCTTCTTTCCTCGATGGAGGCACACCGCCGATATTGGCGTTGGTGTCAACCTCTAGGCCTCCGAGAGGAGGGCGTCGTAGGCGATCGGCTCAGGGTCGAACTCTGTGCGCCTGGCGCGGGCGTCGGAGGGCCCGCCCGCGCGCTCTCGTACGTGGGCCTCCTCCGCGCGCGTTGCCGCCAGTGCAGCCGACCGTCAGCTTCAGGAACCCGCCACTCGCGTCAAACATCCCCCCCGACGACCAGAAACAGCCCCTCGAGAAGCGGCACCTCCTGGCGGCCGCGGTTGGCGCAGGGCCCGCCCGAGCGGCTCGGCTCGAGGGCGCGGTCCTCCTCCTGGAGCCGCCGCAGCGCCTGGACGGCGGCGAGCCGCGCCTGCTCCACCTCTTCCGGCGACTCGTCCTTCGGGCGGAACACGGGCAACTTTCTGCGACCTTGATCCGGGCCGTTCTGTATCTTATAACTAATGCGCCACGCTGTCTTGCGTTTGTCCCAGACTATGTGCTTGTCACCGCTCTGGCGCTCTGTTGGGCTGGGGCTGCCAGCGCGGACCTGCCCGAGCCTGTCCTCCTCCATGAGCCGCCGCAGCGCCTCGACGGCGGCGAGCCGCGCCTGCTCCACCTCCTCCGGCGACTCGTCCTTCGGGCGGAACGCGGGCTCCTTTCTGCGACCTTGATCCGGGCCGTTCTGGATCTGATAGGTAATGCGCCACGCTGTCGTGCGTTTGTTCCAGATTATGTGCTTGATTCCACTCTGGCGCTCCGCACGGCTGGAGCTGCCAGCGCGGACCTGCCCGAGCCTGTCCTCCTCCTCCAGCCGCTGCAGTGCCCCGACGGCGGCGAGCCGCGCCTGCTCCACCTCCTCTGGCGACTCGTCCTTCGGGCGGAACGCGGACTGCTTTCTGCGACCTTGATCAGGGCCGTTCTGTATTTCATACTGAATGCGCCACGCCGCCCGGCGCTTCTCCCAGACTATGTGCTCGACGCCGCTCTGGCGCTCCGCGGGGCTGGAGCTGCCAGCGCGGACCTGCCCGAGCCTGTCCTCCTCCATGAGCCGCCGCAGCGCCTCGACAGCGGCAAGCCGCGCCTGCTCCACCTCTTCTGGCGACTCGTCCTTCGGGCGGAAGTTGGGCGTCTTTCTGCGACCTTGATCCGGGCCGTTCTGTATTTCATACTGAATGCGCCACGCCGCCCGGCGCTTCTCCCAGACTATGTGCTTGTCACCGCTCTGGCGCTCTGTTGGGCTGGGGCTGCCAACGCAGACCTGCCCGAACCTGCCCTCCTCCTCCAGCCGCCGCAGCGCCTGGACGGCGGCGAGCCGCGCCTGCTCCACCTCTTCCGGCGACTCGTCCTTCGGGCGGAACCCGGGCAACTTTCTGCGACCTTGATCTGGGCCGTTCTGTATCTTATAACTAATGCGCCACGCTGTCGTGCGTTTGTCCCAGACTATGTGCTCGACCCCGCTCTGGCACTCCGCAGGGCTGTAGCTGCCAGCGCGGACCTGCCCGAGCCTGTCCTCCTCCATGAGCCGCCGCAGCGCCTCGACAGCGGCGAGCCGCGCCTGCTCCACCTCCTCTGGCGACTCGTCCTTCGGGCGGAAGGTGGGCGTCTTTCTGCGACCTTGATCCGGGCCGTTCTGTATTTCATACTGAATGCGCCACGCCGCCCGGCGCTTCTCCCACACTATGTGCTTGACACCGCTCTGGCGCTCTGTTGGGCTGGGGCTGCCAACGCAGACCTGCCCGAGCCTGTCCTCCTCCATGAGCCGCCGCAGCGCCTCGACAGCGGCAAGCCGCGCCTGCTCCACCTCTTCTGGCGACTCGTCCTTCGGGCGGAAGTTGGGCGTCTTTCTGCGACCTTGATCCGGGCCGTTCTGTATTTCATACTGAATGCGCCACGCCGCCCGGCGCTTCTCCCACACTATGTGCTTGACACCGCTCTGGCGCTCTGTTGGGCTGGGGCTGCCAACGCAGACCTGCCCGAGCCTGTCCTCCTCCATGAGCCGCCGCAGCGCCTCGACAGCGGCAAGCCGCGCCTGCTCCACCTCTTCTGGCGACTCGTCCTTCGGGCGGAAGTTGGGCGTCTTTCTGCGACCTTGATCCGGGCCGTTCTGTATTTCATACTGAATGCGCCACGCCGCCCGGCGCTTCTCCCAGACTATGTGCTCGACGCCGCTCTGGCGCTCCGCGCTGCCGGCGCTCCCAGCTGCAGCAGCCGGCGCCCGGCGGCCGGGGCCGGCGGCCGTGGCCCGCAGCGGCGCCCCGCGCGCCGTGGCGGGCGCCGCGGCCGGCCCGGCGGAGGCCGCTGGGGCCACGAGGTGCCCGCACCACGTGGCCGCCAGGGCTGCGCCAAGCGCTACCAGGCCCGCGCCGCGGCGGCCGCGGCGGCGGCAGGTCATGCTCGCCGCTCGGAGCGCGGCGGCTGGCCTCGCAGGCGGGCGGCGGCGCGGGCCGGCTGCCCGACCCAGGCCACAGAAAGCGCTCGAGCCTCTGGAGCCAGAGTGGCTACGGAGGCGCTCCGTGCACGCTGGTGCTGCACTGGAAAAAAAAGGGCCTGCGGACCCCGTCGCGGACAGCGGCCAGCGGATCCAAGGTGGGGGCGCAATGTCCTCGAGCGGGCAACCACGAAACCGACGCTGTCTTTTGAACATATGGACTCGCCTAGTTTGTGGCTTACCTTGCGGGAATCCGCCAGCCTCTTTCCGACGAGGCACCGAAGGACAAGTTTACCTGAGTATCTGGGAAAAGAACCATCGGCCTAAAACCCTTCCAGGGAAAAATCCCTTGGCAACAGGAAATACAAACGGCACTGGCACTTGACAGGGTGCTCGCTGAAGTGTGCCCCTGATCAACCAGCTTATGTTTCCGAAGAGCAAAAACAAGGATGAGACAGACTCATCCCGAGAGAGCAGGCCCCGATCGAGCAGCGGGAACGAGATTTCAAACGCCACCATGCCAGAGTGCCGCAACACATTCACGCGCACCCTTGCATGCAGTGCCTTGCGCAGCCTGCGTGCAAAATCAACACCTTCTTGTCGGAGACTCGGAACATGGTCGACCCACGGGCCTGGAAAGGATGTAGACATGTGACGCGTGAGTATGTTGTAAGACGCAGAACGTTGGCGATGGTCAACTGCAATTATGAAAGTCCGCCGATCCGGCGTGTGAGTTTGAAAAACCCTCAGAACAGCCTGAGCCTCAATTCCTGAGCTTCAGCTCTGCTGGGGGGTGGGTGCTGGGGGGGTTCTGCCGAGGTAGGGGGAAGGGGAGGGGTCGATTTAATTCCCGGGGCGGAATCGGAGCTCCAGCTCACCCCGGGACGGCCCCCTGGCCCAGGGGGGCCCCAACATGGGCCAAGGGGGCCCCGAGTCGCCGAACGATCCCTACAATACGCCCAAGATGTATTCAGGACGGCTCCAGAAGCCTCCAAAATGCCCTCAGAAGCCCTGGGAAGGCCTCCCAAAGAAGACCCAAAGAAGCCAAATATGTCCCTTCCCCCATGGGAAACGCGCAATCCCACCAGCCCTTTAGGGCGTGAGTGGTTTAGAGAGCCCCCTCTGTCCTCAACCCCCCTTCTTCCCCTTCGGGGAGGGGTTTACCCCTCCCCCTACCCCCTCCCCCTGGGCCTGGAGAGGGCGTCCCGCGGGTGGTTGGAAGGGTCTTCTTCGACTCCTGGGAGGGCCAAAAAACGACGACCCTCACGAGGATTCTGGCCCCGTCGGGGGGGCCCAGAAAAAACCCTCTCCTCTTCTGTGAAGCCAAAACCCTTGCTTTTACTTTGGCCCCATTTTGGCCTCCTGAGGGGGCCGCGCTCATCTTCCTTCATAGCAAAATCATTGATTTTACGAAGGTTTTGGGCTCATTTTGTCCTTCTCAGGGGGCAGCGCTTCTTTGCGCTTCTGAGGAGGTCGCAAGAGGCCCCAAGATGGCCCCAAGAGGCCCCCAGGAGCCTCCCAAGAGGCCTCCAAGAGGCCCCCAAGAGGCCCCCAAGAGCCCCAAGAGGCCCCCAAGAGGCCCCCAAGAGGCCCCCAAGAGGCCCCCAGAGGCCCCAAGAGGCCCCCAAGAGGCCCCCAAGAGGCCCCCAAGAGGCCCCCAAGAGGCCCCAAGAGGCTCCAAGAGGCCCCCAAGAGGCCCCACGAGGAGCCCGAACGACTCACACCAGGACGAGGGGCCCGAACGACTCACACCACGAAGAGCCCGAACGACTCACACCACAAGGAGGGGCCCGAACGACTCACACCAGGACGAGGCGCCCGAACGACTCACACCACGAGGAGCCCGAACGACTCACACCACGACGCGGGCCCCGAACGACTCACACCACGAGGAGCCCGAACGAGTCACACCAGGAGGAGGGGCCCGAACGACTCACACCAGGATGAGGGGCCCGAACAACTCACACCACGAGAAGCCCGAACGACTCACACCAGGACGAAGAGCCCGAACGACTCACACCACGAAGAGCCCGAACGACTCACACCAGGAAGAAGGGCCCGAACGACTCACACCAGGACGAGAAACCCCAAACGACTCAAACCACGAGGAGCGCTTTCTCTCCCTCCTCCTCCGCCTCGTCCTTCTCCCGCTCCCCCCACAAGGAGGATGTACAAGGAGGCGGGAGGAAGGAGGAACAGGGGAGATATGCGGGGCCAAACGGACACACGCCTGAAAAACACGACTGTCGCCATGCTTCGCATGAGTTGCTGTTGTGAGATGGGCTGGTGGGGATACGCGAAGCGTAAAGAATTTCACCACTGGGCCTTCAAAGCGTCGCAGACGCCCCAAAAAAGCCCCTAAACGGCCCAAGAAGCCGCCAAGATGGCTCCAAAACGGCCCAAGAAAGGCCCGAGATGGCCCAGGAGGGCCCCGGAAAAGGCCCAAGAGGGCCCCAGGACGGGCCCAAGAGGCGCCTGAGAGGGCGAAGACGGCGGAAAAAGTGCCGAAAACGGCCCAAGAAGCCCCCAGCAGGCCCCAGGAGGCCCCCAAGAGGCCTGAAGAGGCCTTAAGACGCTTCCAACTGGCCCTGATGAGGCCCCCTGAACCCCCCTCAAGGCCCCCAGAAGTTTCAAATTATCCCGGCAAAGCAACCCAACATCGATGTGTAGGAGCATATCTGGAAGCATTCCCCTTAAGATTCGGATGAGAATCCAGTTGTAGAATTCTGCTGTTCTCGCAGTCGTAGTCGCATTCGCGATGACAGTCGCAGTGGCAACGGCAGTCGCAGTCACAGCCTCAGCCTCAGCCTGCCTCAGCCTCAGCCTCAGCCTGCCTCAGCCTCAGCCTGCCTCAGCCTCAGCCTCAGCCTGCTTCAGCCTCAGCCTCAGTCTGCCTTCAGCCTCGGCCTCAGCCTCAGCCTGCCTCAGCCTCAGCCTGCATCAGCCTCAGCCTCAGCCTCAGCCTGCCTCAGCATCAGCCTGCCTCAGCCTCAGCCTCAGCCTGCCTCAGCCTCAGCCTCAGCCTGCTTCAGCCTCAGCCTCAGTCTGCCTTCAGCCTCGGCCTCAGCCTCAGCCTGCCTCAGCCTCAGCCTGCATCAGCCTCAGCCTCAGCCTCAGCCTGCCTCAGCATCAGCCTGCCTCAGCCTCAGCCTCAGCCTGCCTCAGCCTCAGCCTCAGCCTGCTTCAGCCTCAGCCTCAGTCTGCCTTCAGCCTCGGCATCAGCCTCAGCCTGCCTCAGCCTCAGCCTGCTCAGCCTCAGCCTCAGCCTCTGCCTCAGCATCAGCCTGCCTCCGCCTCAGCCTCAGCCTGCTCAGCCTCAGCCTCAGCCTGCTCAGCCTCAGCCTGCAGCCTCGGCCTCAGCCTCAGCCTCAGCCTGCCTCAGCCTCAGCCTCAGCCTGCTTCAGCCTCAGCCTCAGTCTGCCTTCAGCCTCGGCCTCAGCCTCAGCCTGCCTCAGCCTCACCCTGCATCAGCCTGAGCCTCAGCCTCAGCCTGCCTCAGCCTCATCCTGCTCAGCCTCAGCCTGCCTCAGCCTCAGCCTCAGCCTGCCTCAGCCTCAGCCTCAGCCTGCTTCAGCCTCAGCCTCAGTCTGCCTTCAGCCTCGGCCTCCGCCTCAGCCTGCCTCAGCCTCAGCCTGCATCAGCCTCAGCCTCAGCCTCAGCCTGCCTCAGCATCAGCCTGCCTCAGCCTCAGCCTCAGCCTCAGCCTGCTCAGCCTCAGCCTGCTTCAGCCTCAGCCTCAGTCTGCCTTCAGCCTCGGCCTCAGCCTCAGCCTGCCTCAGCCTCAGCCTGCATCAGCCTCAGCCTCAGCCTCAGCCTGCCTCAGCATCAGCCTGCCACAGCCTCAGCCTCAGCCTGCCTCAGCCTCAGCCTGCCTCAGCCTCAGCCTCGGCCTGCTTCAGCCTCAGCCTCAGTCTGCCTTCAGCCTCGGCCTCAGCCTCAGCCTGCCTCAGCCTCAGCCTGCATCAGCCTCAGCCTCAGCCTCAGCCTCAGCCTCAGCCTCAGCCTGCCTCAGCATCAGCCTGCTTCAGCCTCAGCCTCAGCCTGCCTCAGCCTCAGCCTCAGCCTGCTTCAGCCAAAGCCTCAGTCTGCCTTGAGCCTTGGCCTCAGCCTCAGCTTCAGCCTGCCTCAGCCTCAGCCTGCATCAGCCTCAGCCTCAGCCTCAGCCTGCCTCAGCATCAGCCTGCCTCAGCCTCAGCCTGCCTCTGCCTCAGCCTCAGCCTGCTTCAGCATCAGCCTCAGTCTGCCTTCAGCCTCGGCCTCAGCCTCAGCCTGCCTCAGCCTCAGCCTGCCTCAGCCTCAGCCTCAGCCTGCCTCAGCATTCAAAATGTGGCCCGGGAATGGAATTCTGGGAACTCGAAGAACACGAAGTGGCCTACAGTTGGCTCCGGGCATTCAAAATCATGCCCAGGAATGGAATTCTGGGAACTCGAAGATCACAAAGTGGCCTACAGTTGGCTCGGGGCATTCAAAATGTGGCCCGGGAATGGAGTTCTGGGAACTCGAAGAGCACGAAGTGGCCTACAGTTGGCTCCGGGCATCCAAAATGTGGCCCGGGAATGGAGTTCTGGGAAATAGAAGAGCACGAAGTGGCCTACAGTTGGCTCCGGGCATCCAAAATGTGGCCCGGGAATGGAGTTCTGGGAAGTCGAAGAGCACGAAGTGGCCTACAGTTGGCTCCGGGCATCCAAAATGTGGCCCGGGAATGGAGTTCTGGGAAGTCGAAGAGCACGAAGTGGCGTACAGTTGGCTCCGGGCATTCAGAATGTGGCCCGGGAATGGAGTTCTGGGAAATCGAAAAGCACGAAGTGTGTGACTGTATGCAAAAAACGATCCCCCCCGGAAAACCCCAACGGCTCCCCAACGGCTGCCCAGACCCCCCTGTGGAGTAATGTGCTGCTCTCTTTTACACCACTAGAAACCTACCAGTCTTCGATGTTAGGTAAAAATGCACCCAATATAGAAGCCTCCAAGCTGCCTCCAAGACTGCCCCCGAGAAGCCCAAAACTGGCCCATTGCTTCAGCGGCGCTTACGTCTGAACACTAGCGCTGCAAGACAAATTATCCCGGCAAAGCAACCTAACAGCGATGTGTAGGAGCATATCTGGAAGCATTCCCCTTAAGATTCAGATAAGAATCCTGTTGTAGAATTCTGCTGTTCTCGCAGTCGTGGTCGCATTCGCGATGGCAGTCGCAGTGGCAACAGCAGTCGCAGTCACAGCCTCAGCCTCAGCCTGCCTCAGCCTCAGCCTCAGCCTGCCTCAGCCTCAGCCTGCCTCAGCCTCGCCCTCAGCCTGCTTCAGCCTCAACATCAGTCTGCCTTCAGCCTCGGCCTCAGCCTGCCTCAGCCTCAGCCTCAGCCTGCATCAGCCTCAGCCTGCCTCAGCCTCGCCCTCAGCCTGCTTCAGCCTCAACATCAGTCTGCCTTCAGCCTCGGCCTCAGCCTGCCTCAGCCTCACCCTGCATCAGCCTCAGCCTCAGCCTCAGCCTGCCTCAGCATCAGCCTGCCTCAGCCTCAGCCTCAGCCTGCCTCTGCCTCAGCCTCAGCCTGCTTCAGCCTCAGCCTCAGTCTGCCGTCGGCCTCGGCCTCAGCCTCAGCCTGCCTCAGCCTCAGCCTGCATCAGCCTCAGCCTCAGCCTCAGCCTGCCTCAGCATCAGCCTGCCTCAGCCTCAGCCTCAGCCTCAGCCTGCCTCAGCCTCAGCCTCAGCCTGCTTCAGCCTCAGCCTCAGTCTGCCTTCAGCCTCGGCCTCAGCCTCAGCCTGCCTCAGCCTCAGCCTGCCTCAGCCTCAGCCTCAGCCTCAGCCTGCCTCAGCCTCAGCCTGCCTCAGCCTCAGCCTCAGCCTCAGCCTGCCTCAGCCTCAGCCTCAGCCTGCTTCAGCCTCAGCCTCAGTCTGCCTTCAGCCTCGGCCTCAGCCTCAGCCTGCCTCAGCCTCAGCCCTCAGCCTCAGCCTCAGCCTCAGCCTGCCTCAGCCTCAGCCTGCCTCAGCCTCAGCCTGCCTCAGCCTGCCTCAGCCTCAGCTCAGCATCAGTCTGCCTTCAGCCTCGGCCTCAGCCTCAGCCTGCCTCAGCCTCAGCCTGCATCAGCCTCAGCCTCAGCCTCAGCCTGCCTCAGCATCAGCCTGCCTCAGCCTCAGCCTCAGCCTGCCTCAGCCTCAGCCTCAGCCTGCTTCAGCCTCAGCCTCAGTCTGCCTTCAGCCTCGGCCTCAGCCTCAGCCTGCCTCAGCCTCAGCCTGCATCAGCCTCAGCCTCAGCCTCAGCCTGCCATCAGCATCAGCCTGCCTCAGCCTCAGCCTCAGCCTGCCTCAGCCTCAGCCT
>CAUYUJ010018292.1:174152-179152 GCA_963575745.1 Prorocentrum cordatum | reverse complement strand
ACGCTCTCGTGCGTGGGCCTCCTCCGCGCGCTGGCCGCCAGTGCAGCCGACCGTCAGCTTCAGGAACCCGCCAGCCGCGTCAAACATCCCCCCCGACGACCAGAAACAGCCCCTCGAGAAGCGGCACCTCCTGGCGGCCGCGGCCGGCGCAGGGCCCGCCCGAGCCGCTCGGCTCGAGGGCGCGGTCCTCCTCCTCGAGCCGCCGCAGCGCCTCGACGGCGGCGAGCCGAGCCCGCCCCACCTCCTCCGGCGACTCGTCCTTCGGCCGGAACGTGGGCTGCTTCATGGTGCCTTTGTCTGCGCCCTTCCGTATCAGGTACTGAACACGCCACGCCTGTGTTGTTCTATCCCAGTCTATGTGCTGGGCGCCGCTCTGGCGCTCCGCGTTGTGCGTGCCCGAGCTGATAGGCGCGAGCGAGAGGTCCTCCTCCTGGAGCCCCCGCAGCGCCTCGACGGCGGCGAGCCGCGCCCGCTCCACCTCCTCTGGCGATTCGTCCTTCGGCCGGAACGTGGGCTGCTTGCTGCGACCTTGATCAGGGCGGTTCTGTATCTTATACTTAATGCGCCATACCTTTCTGTGTTTCTCCCAGACTATGTGCTTGACGCCGCTCTGGGGGCTGCCAGCGCGGACCTGCCCGAGCCTGTCCTCCTCCTCCAGCCGCCGCAGCGCCTCGACGGCGGCGAGCCGCGCCTGCTCCACCTCTTCTGGCGACTCGTCCTTCGGGCGGAACACGGGCTGCGTTTGGCGACCTTGATCCGGGCCGTTCTGGATCTGATATCTAATGCGCCATGCTGTCGTGCGTTTGTTCCAGTGTATGTGCTTGATGCCGCTCTGGCGCTCCGCACGGCTGGTGCTGCCAGCGCGGACCTGCCCGAGCCTGTCTTCCTCCTCCAGCCGCCGCAGCGCCTCGACGGCGGCGAGCCGCGCCTGCTCCACCTCCTCCGGCGACTCGTCCTTCGGGCGGAACACGGGCTGCGTTTGGCGACCTTGATCCGGGCCGTTCTGTATCCTATACTGAATGCGCCACGCTGTCATGCGTTTGTTCCAGTGTATGTGCTTGATGCCGCTCTTGCGCTCCGCACGGCTGGAGCTGCCGGCGCGGGCCTGCCCGAGCCTGTCCTCCTCCTCCAGCCGCCGCAGCGCCTGGACGGCGGCGAGCCGCGCCTGCTCCACCTCCTCCGAGTCGTCCTTCGGGCGGAACGCGGGCGTCTGTCTGCGACCTTGATCCGGGCCGTTCTGTATCTTATATCTAATGCGCCACGCTGTCGTGCGTTTGTCCCAGTGTATGTGCTTGATGCCACTCTGGCGCTCCGCACGGCTGGAGCTGCCAGCGCGGACCTGCCCGAGCCTGTCCTCCTCCTCCAGCCGCCGCAGCGCCTCGACGGCGGCGAGCCGCGCCTGCTCCACCTCTTCTGGCGAATCGTCCTTCGGGCGGAACGCGGGCTGCTTTCTGACACCCTGATCTGGGCCGCTTTGTATCTTATATCTAATGCGCCACGCCGTCGTGCGTTTGTCCCAGTGTATGTGCTTGATGCCGCTCTGGCGCTCCGCACGGCTGGTGCTGCCAGCGCGGACCTGCCCGAGCCTGTCCTCCTCCTCCAGCCGCCGCAGCGCCTCGACGGCGGCGAGCCGCGCCTGCTCCACCTCCTCCAGCGACTCGTCCTTCGGGCGGAAGGTGGGCTGCGTTTGGCGACCTTGATCTGGGCCGTTCTGTATTTTATACTGAATGCGCCACGCCGCCCTGCGCTTCTCCCAGACTATGTGCTGGACGCCGCTCTGGCGCTCCACAGGGCTGTAGCTGCCAGCGCGGACCTGCCCGAGCCTGTCCTCCTCCATGAGCCGCCGCAGCGCCTCGACAGCGGCAAGCCGCGCCTGCTCCACCTCCTCTGGCGACTCGTCCTTCGGGCGGAACACGGGCTGCGTTTGGCGACCTTGATCCGGGCCGTTCTGTATCCTATACTGAATGCGCCACGCTGTCATGCGTTTGTCCCAGTGCATGCGCTTGACGCCGCTCTGGCGCTCCGCGGGGCTGTAGCTGCCAGCGCGGACCTGCCCGAGCCTGTCCTCCTCCATGAGCCGCAGCAGCGCCTCGACAGCGGCAAGCCGCGCCTGCTCCACCTCCTCTGGCGACTCGTCCTTCGGGCGGAAGGTGGGCGTCTTTCTGCGACCTTGATCAGGGCCGTTCTGTATCTTATATCTAATGCGCCACGCCGCCCGGCGCTTCTCCCAGACGATGTGCTCGACGCCGCTCTGGCGCTCCGCGCTGCCGGCGCTCCCAGCTGCAGCAGCTGGCGCCCGGCGGCCGGGGCCGGCGGCCGTGGCCCGCAGCGGCGCCCCGCGCGCCGGGGCGGGCGCCGCGGCCGGCCCGGCGGAGGCCGCTGGGGCCACGAGGTGCCCGCACCACGTGGCCGCCAGGGCTGCGCCAAGCGCTGCCGGGCCCGCGCCGCGGCGGCCGCGGCGGCGGCAGGTCATGCTCGCCGCTCGGAGCGCGGCGGCTGGCCTCGCAGGCGGGCGGCGGCGCGGGCCGGCTGCCCGACCCAGGCCACAGAAAGCGCTCGAGCCTCTGGAGCCACAGTGGCTACGGAAGCGCTCCGTGCACGCTGGTGCTGCACTGGAAAAAGAAGGGCCTGCGGACCCCGTCGCGGACAGCGGCCAGCGGATCCAAGGTGGGGGCGCAATGTCCTCGAGCGGGCAACCACGAAACCGACGCTGTCTTTTGAACATATGGATTCGCCTAGTTTGTGGCTTATCTTGCGGGAATCCGCCAGCCTCTTTCCGACGAGGCACCGAAGGACAAGTTTACCTGAGTATCTGGGAAAAGAACCATCGGCCTGAAGCCCTTCCAGGGAAAAATCTTTTGGCAACAGGAAATACAAACGGCACTGGCACTTGACAGGGTGCTCGCTGAAGTGTGCCCCTGATCAACCAGCTTCTGTTTCCGAAGAGCAAAAACGAGGAGGATACATAATCATCCCGAGAGAGCAGGCCCCGACCGAGCAGCGGGAACGAGATTTCAAACGCCACCACGCCAGAATGCCGCAACACATTCACGCGCACCCTTGCATGCAATGCCTTGCGCAGCCTGCGTGCAAAATCATCACCTTCTTGTCGGAGACTCGGAACACGGTCGACCCACGGGTCTGGAAAGGATGTAGACATGTGACGCGTGAGTATGTTTTAAGACGCAAAACGTTGGCGATGGTCAACTGCAATTCTGAAAGTCCGCCGATCCGGCGTGTGAGTTTGAAAAACCCTCAGAACAGCCTGAGCCTCAATTCCTGTGCTTCAGCTCTGCTGGGGGGTGGGTGCTGGGGGGGCTCTGCCGGGGTAGGGGGAAGGGGAGGGGTCGATTTAATTCCCGGGGCGGAATCGGAGCTCCAGCTCACCCCGGGACGGCCCCCTGGCCCAGGGGGGCCCCAACATGGGCCAAGAGGGCCCCGAGTCGCCGAACGATCCCTAATACGCCCAAGATGTATTCAGGACGGCTCCAGAAGCCTCCAAAATGCCCTCATAAGCCCTGGGAAGGCCTCCCAAAGAAGGCCCAAAGAAGCCAAATATGTCCCTTCCCCCATGGGAAACGCGCAATTTTACCACATTCGCCCCTGGGCCTTCAGAGCGTCGCAGACGCCCCAAGAAAGCCCCTAAACGGCCCAAGAAACCGCCAAAATGGCTCCAAAACGGCCCAGGAAAGGCCCGAGATGGCCCAGGAGGGCCCCGGAAAAGGCCCAAGAGGGCCCCAGGACGGGCCCAACCAAGAGGTGCCTGAGAGGGCCAAGACGGCGGAAAAAGTGCCGAAAGCGGCCCAAGAAACCCCCAGCAGGCCCCAGGAGGCCCCCAAGAGGCCTGAAGAGGCCCTAAGACGCTTCCAACTGGCCCTGATGAGGCCCCCTGAACCCCCCTGAAGGCCCCCAAAAGTTTCAAAACATGCACCCAATATAGAAACCTCCAAACTGCCTCCAAGACTGCCCCCGAGAAGCCCAAAACCGACCCATTGCTTCCGCGGCGCTTACGTCTGAACACTAGCGCTGCAATGCAACAAATTCTTCCACGCTTTCACATATTCTCCCGTCTTCGGCGTTCTTCGTATCCATGTTCTCACAAGGGCCCGCAGAGAACCGCGCGAAGGCCCAAAAGACCCCAAAAACATCGCGGGTTCCAGCAGAAACCGGTGATGCACAAGGCTCCACAAAAAACTGCGACGCAGACAGCTCTAGCGCAAAGCTTTTCAAAGAATGCGCCATATCGGCAAGGTGTCAACCCAAACGGGGCCAACACCTGGCCGCAAAGAGGCTTTCCATCAACCGCCGAACACATCCAGCAACCGCCGAAAATCTCCTCATCCTCGTCATGCTCCTCCTTCTCCCCTTCCCCCTCTTCCACTTCCCGCTTCCTCCTGCTCCTACTCATCCTCAACATCCTACTATTTTGGCCCCCCCCCCCCTCCACCTCATATGATCCTCCTGCTCCTCCTCCTCCTCCTCCTCCTCCTCCTCCTCCTCCTCCTCCTCCTCCTCCTCCTCCTCATCATCATCATCATCATCCTACTCCGTTGCCTCCATTCCCTATCCTTATCATCTTCACCGCTCGCCGTCGTCGCTGGTCATGACCGCCATCGCGCGCCTCCGGCAGCAACGGAAACGTCCCGGATCGGCGGCACTGGCCGGAAACCACTACAATATCGGTAGTGAGGTACTGTGCCACAGGCAGTGCTGTGCTGTGGTGAACTGAACTGTGCCATGCCGCGTTGACATGTGACCTCTTGTGAGCTGTCCGAACGCACATGGGACGCACAGAGACACACTAATACTATATGTCCTCCTCGGAGGCGCGCGTCCGACCCGAACATGTAGTATACCCATATTGTAGTAGATCGTTTCCCGAGCGGTGTGGCCAGAAAGCGCCCGCCACGACGCATATACTATAAGATTTCTCGGTGCGCGCATGGGGGGCGACGTCCATATAGTAAAAGTATGTTGGGGTGACGCCGAGCACAGCTCAA
>CAUYUJ010018292.1:144152-169152 GCA_963575745.1 Prorocentrum cordatum | reverse complement strand
TTTTCCCAAACCAACAGGGTCTTCCCAAACCGAACGGCCAGGTCTTCCCAAACCAACCGCGTCTTCCCAAACCACAGCCCTGGGCCTTCCCAAACCTCACAGGCCTTCCCTAACAAACCGGGTCTTCCCAAACCACAACGTCCGGGTCTTCCCAAACCAACAGGGCCTTCCCACACCAACTCCCCGGGTCTTCCCAAACCTAAACGGGTCTTCCCAAACCAACCGGGTCTTCCCAAACCAACATCTGGGTCTTCCCGAACCAACCTCCGGGTCTTCCCAAACCAACTCCCCGGGTCTTCCCAAAGCAAACGGGTCTTCCCGAACCAACCAGGTCTTCCCAAACCAACCTCCGGGTCTTCCCGAACCAACCGGGTCTTCCCAAACCAAACGGGTCTTCCCAAACCAAACCCGGGTTTTCCCAAACCAACCGGGTCTTCCCAAACCAACCTCCGGGTCGTCCCACACCAACCGGGTCTTCCCGAACCAACTCCCCGGGTCTTCCCAAACGAACCGGGTCTTCCCAAACCAACCGGGTCTTCCCAAACCACGCGCCCGAGTCTTCCCAAACCAACCGGGTCTTCCCAAACCAACCGGGTCTTCCCAAACCAACCGGGTCTTCCCAAACCAACATCCGGGTCTTCCCAAACGAACCGGGTCTTCCCAAACGAACCGGGTCTTCCCAAACCAAAGCCTACGTCACCCAAGCCCAAGTTTGGTTTGGGAAGACCCGTTTGGTTTGGGAAAGACGCCCCTCCGAAGCCCCTTCCCTTTGATCCCTTCCCCGCCCGGGGGGGGGGTCCCCGAGGGTGGGGTCCCGGGGGGGGGGTCCAGGGGGGGTCCCGGGGGGGGTCCCATGGGGTCCCAGGGCAGAAACGACTCCCCCTCGGGCGGTTCGGCGGCCTAGAAAAGCCGCAGGACGCGGCAAACGTGTTCCAAGATGTCCCCAAGACGATCTTCGAGGGTTCCATAACGCTGACGTATCAGTATAAGTCGCCGAAGTAGCATCCAGATGGCACGAAAGGTTTCCACAACGCCCCAAGAAGCCTCCAAGAGGACTTCCAAGATGGCCTCCAGGAGCAAACATCATAGATTTCTGGTACGTTTTTCTAAGATTTCGGCGTTGTCACCTTGTCCACTGCCCGATACATTAGCCCATCCGCAGCGGAATTCAGCAACGTTGTCATTGAGTCGACGGGGAGCCCCTTCCCTTTGATCACTTCCCCGCGGAGGGGTGGGGGGTCCCGGGAGGGGTCCCAAGGGGTCCCGGGGGCCGGTCCCGTGTGGTGGTCCCGGGTCAGAAAACAACCCTCCCGGGGCGCGTCGGGAGCGCACAACAAAAACGCAAGATGGCCGAGGCCTCCAGGGTCGGCGGCACTGGCCGTAAAGCCTTAGCAATAAATACTAATAATTCGCCAGCCCCCTTACGGGGCCATCAGGCTGCGAGGCTTAGGTTCGCTGCTCCCTGCACCAGTTCCAGTTTCCAATGTCAAAGTGTTGCTGTCTGCTTCTTACTGTAAGTAATTACTGTCCGCGCGAGGGGGAGGGAGCCGAAAACCATATTGTTTAGCGTCCCAAAATCACGTCCTCAGAATTTGGGGGGGTATTGGGACACGGAAAAATACGTGAGATTCGCGCTCCCGACGCAATAGTCCCTCATAAATAACATTGTATTCGCGCCCCCGAGGCCAAGATCCCTAGCAAATGGTATTGCATTCGCGTCCCCGAAGCCACAATGCCTGGTAAAATACACCATGCTCACGCTCCTGAGGCCACGATCCATTGAAAATTGCAGGATGCCGAAGAAAAAGCACAGTCCAAGTTGTTTTAGGGCTACAGGGCTATGGGGCTATTGGGATATAGGGCGATGGGGCTATGGGGCTATAGGGCTGTGGAACTATAGGGCTATAGGGCTATAGGGCTATAGGGCTAGAGGGCCATAGGGCTATGGGGCTAGAGGGCCATGGGGCTCTGGGGCTATAGGGCCATAGGGCTATGAATAGATAGGGCTATGGGGCTATAAACCATAGGGCGATATGGCTATAGGGATATAGGGCTATGGTGTTATAGGGCGATAGGCACACATAGCTATCGGGCCATAAGGGCTATAGGGCTGCACGGCTATAACGCTATAGGGCTGTAGGGCTCTTGGGCTATAGGTTATAGTGCTATAGGGCTACGGGACTATAGGGCTATAAGATATAGGGCTATAGGGCTATAGAGCTATAGGGCTGTAGGGTTCTAGAGCTACAGAGCTCTAGGACGATAGGGCTGTAGGACTATAAGGCTATCAGTCTATAGAGCTATAGGGCTATAGGGCTATAGGGCTATGGGGCTATTGGGCTATAGGGTTATAGGGCTATTGGGCTATTGGGCTATAGGGCTATAGGGCTATGGAAGGATCGAGGAGGAGGATCGAGGATCGAGGAGGATCGGGGATCGAGGAGGATCGGGGATCGAGGTCGGGGATCGAGGAGGAGGATCGAGGATCGAGGAGGAGGAGGAGGATCGAGGATCGAGGAGGCGGATCGACAGCGCAGCGGGAAGGGTAATGCCACCCTCAAACTGCCAGCGCACGGGCGCGTGAGCCCAGCGCGCCGTGCCGCCTCGGCAGCCCCGAGGTGCCCCAGGTGTCGTCGCCCCATATCGCCTCGTCGTGAGCTTTCCCCCCTGAGCCCTGAGCTCGTGTCCTCGTCGTCGCCTCCTCTGCGCACCGCCGGCCAGAAGGCCGCCCTCGTCCTCCCCTGCTCCTCCCCCCCCCTGCTCCTCCTGCTCCTCCTCCTCCTCCTCCTCCTCCTCCTCCTCCTCCTCCTCCTCCTCCAACTCCTCCCTCCTCCTCCTCCCCTCCTCCTCCTCCTCCTCCCTCCTCCTCCTCCTCCTCTCCTCCTCCTCCTCTCTCCTCCTCCTCCTCCTCCTCTCTTCCTCCTCCTCCTCCTCCCTCCTCCTCCTCCTCCTCCTCCTCCTCCTCCTCCTCCTCCTCCTCCTCCTCCTCCTCCTCCTCCTCCTCCCCCTCCCCCTCCCCCCCCCGCTACTGCGCGCCGCGGAGGCCTCTCCGCCATGTCCTTCGGGCGCTGCAGGATCGCCTCCTCCACGAAGTGCCAGCTCCTCCTGCAGAGGGAAGCGCAAGGCCCGAGGGAGCGGCACGGCACGCACGCCCTCCGGAGGGGCCACGCGGATCCCTTGGGCTGGAGGCTGGGCCCGTGCGCGCCAGGGACAGCGCTGGAGGCGCCGCCCGCCAGGTCAGGCCAGGTCAGGTCAGATTCGTTGTCGTCGTCGTCGTCGTCGTCGTCGTCGTCGTCGTCGTCGTCGTCGTCGTCGTCGGCAGAAGCAAGACGTGCATCAGCAAGTCGTGCCGGCAGAAGCAAGGGGATCGCAAAAGGACCCATGCTCGGTAGAGTGCCTACAGCAGGCTCGCGCCTTGTCGACCCCAGCGTCGGTTCCTGACACCGCGGGGACCTTTCAACCAACCTCCCACGATCGGCCATTTCCGAAGCGTCACATCGTTCAACATCGACCGAGTCTGGCTCGCCGTCGGCGTTCCACGTTGAACGCCGGCGGCGGGGTCGCCGCAGGTCGACACGACGCGAACCTGCCCTACCCGTGGAGCTGAAGACCCTCCAGGCCGCCCGTGGGCAGCACCGAGAGACAGCGACGCCAGCTGCTCCCCTGGCCTCTCGCTCGGGGCGCCCTTCCTGCAGGGGGAGCGGCCCCCCGTGCGGGGGGAAAAGTCCGCCCTCATAAAAACCACCCCGACAAGCAAGGCCGTGTAGAGAACGCAACCAGAGAAGGAATCGAACAGGGCCGCGCTGTTTAGAAAACGCCCAAGGCCGTTCAATAAACGCCGAGTATCGGGTCCGGGTGGTTTTTCTTCCCTCGACCCAGAGAGGCCGGTGCCGCCTCGTCCGGCGGTGGAAATCCGCGATTTCCCATGGAAACGGGACCCGTCGTTAATCCACGCCGCCTGCGAGGAAGAGGAGGAGGAGAAGGAGGAGGAGCAGGAGGAGGAGGAGGAGGAGGAGGAGGAGGAGGAGGACGAGGACGAGGATGGGGAGGAGGAGGAGGAGGAGAAGGAGGAGGAGGAGGACGACGAGGACGAGGGGGAGAGGGGAGGGGGAGGAGGAGGAGTTGGAGGAGTAGGAGGAGGAGGAGGAGGAGGAGGAGGAGGAGGAGGAGGAGGAGGAGGAGGAGGAGGGGGGGAGGAGAGGAGCAGGAGGAGGAGGGAGGAGGAGGAGGAGGAGGAAGGAGGAGGAGGGGGAGGGGAAGGGGGGAAGGGAAGGGGAAGGAGGGGAGGAGGAGGAGGGAGGAGGAGGAGGAGGACAAGGACGAGGACGAGGAGGAGGAGGAGAGGGAGGGGGAGGGGGAGGGGAAGGAGGAGGAGGAGGAGGAAGAGGAGCAGGAGGAGGAGGAGGAGGAGGAGGAGGAGGAGGAGGAGGACCTTTACTTTTACCTTTACCGATGGTGCGTGGTGACTGGCAGCAGGGCTAGGCACGCGCAGCAAAGTTACAGATCAGGGAACCTCCCTCCAGATTTCGGAGGCTTCCCTTTTTTAAGGTTCCCGAGGGCTTCTTTCCCAGCTTTCGTGGGTGGGCCGCAAGGGTCCTTCAAGCCTTGTGGGAAAAAAACACAATGCCGACCACAAACCTCACAATACAAAACTTCCCGAAGAGAGGGAAGTTTGTGAGAAGGGTGGCACAACTCAGCAACAGGATGATCGAGACCCCCACCCACCCCGCCCTCAGGAGGCCCCAAGTCATCAGGAGGGCCCTCATAACCTCGGTCTGGGGCCTGCCGCGGAGGAAGGGCACTAATTCGCTGCAGAACTTCAGAGGGAGGCGTACAGACAGCAGGCCAGAATTCACACAGAGGGCCTCGCTTGCTGAAAGAACGGGCACAGAGGGAACACTTCAACGTCGTGGACATTACGGCACAGTTGTGGCCCGAGTCCCGCAGCCTACAGAGCCTCTCGTCAAGGCTACGCAAAGAAGTCTTCGCACGACTGCTTTGCGGGCGATTTTTGGGCTCACGGTCCGAGGAAAACAGCACCTCCCTTCTGCGCAGCAAGGAGGCGTCCAAGAACCTTGGAAGCCCGCTCATCAGCATGGACCGTAATCCTGGTGTGTAGATCTGACACCTGGCCAGCATCAGCGGCCTTGCCCGCGAAACAATCAGCAGCCCGATGAATATAGACCTCTTCAGGGGTCATGCACATATGGAATATTTGGGACGGGGTGGGGTGACCTTTTGTCCATCGAACTTCAACGGTGCCGCCACGGGACCTCAAGGTCCTATGGTCGACTGCCCAGAGATCCAACATGGAGGACTTCGCTTTACGCTTGAGGGACTTCCTGACACCCCGAACCACAGCTGAACAATCGCAGTGTACCTTCACATCACCAGTAGACCTTTCGAGCAACTGCATGAGAGAAAAAAGCTCGGCACGGCCAGCGGTCTGGACCGCGGTGGGCAAGGCCCCGCTGACAACTTAGCAGCAGGGGGCCCACGCACCTTCTGCCACCGATGTTTCGTTTTACTGAAAGCTTCCACCACAAGATTCCAACACCGAGCAACTTCCATATGTCGTTTATAATCCAAGTTAAACCAAACCGAGTGGAAAGCAAGCAGCTGCCTATAGCGAAACCTAAACTGGGGGTCATCTTCGGCCAAGCTCACTATTCCCAGGACCGATGTCGCGCAGGCCCCAGGGGCCCACCAAACCGAGCACATGGCCGCTTGAGCCCTCATAGATTGGATCTGGCCCCCAGTGAGGCCTAGGGCCCGGTGATTCCAGGAACCGACCGCCAGAACCCCAAGTCTGCAGCTTCCTAGCCCCACCAACAACACGACTCAGAAAGGCGACATTCCTGGCCTTCTCGCAGGCCTGGCTGCGCCGCTGCTTCAATTTAAGAGTGGGCCTTTTCTTACCGGCCGTCGTCATGACCCCCAGATCGCGCGCCAAGTCCTGGAGCTCGATAGGGAGGCCAACTACTCTGAATCTCGCAGCAAGCTGCTTGCCAAGGCTGCTGTGGCTGCACACCAGGGCAGACTTGGCCGGGATAGTGCACCCAAGGCTCTGAAGCTGGTGGGTGAGATGCACGGCAGCAGGAACGAGGGCGGCAATAATGTCATGTTCGGTGCCACGTTGGGATTGCGCGATGTCATCAACGTATCCTTTCACCTGCACTGGCTTGTAATGAACATGAGCACAATCAAGGATATCGCAAACATAGATTTTCACCCAGGACATGGCTTGCATGCAGCCTGCTAAAATTTCAGTTCCTCCTTCAATACGATCGGAAACATAACCGCCAACTTCAAGGATACGTGGGGCTTCATGAATAATGATGCCTAAGTCGAGCAAGTGCAAAGGATACTCCATCTTTACCGCAAGTTCGATCAGTTTGTGCGGCTTCACAGAGTCAAAAAACCGGGTCAGGTCCCAATGCGCACCAACCGAGCACAGGCCGGGCATTCCGGCGACCTCGTGTCCTAGCTCTCAAGAGAGCAGCCTGAGTGGCACTCGATCCTCGTATGGCAGCGCCCCCCAAAAAAAACCTTTCCGGACTCCATTTTTCCATATCGTGGTTACGAGTTGCGCAGTGAACTCGATAAAGGGTGGTGCATGTGCAAATTGGCCTGCCACATTCAATACTCTTAGGGGGGAGAGCAATCACACTCAGCAGGGCCTGAGTATGCCAAGTCATATGTCGCTCGCACTGGTTGAGGAGACGAGTGCGCCCCACAACGGCATCCCTGGGGAGGCCCAGGACACTACGGGGGGCCCAATGATCAACCCCAGCAGCAATCTCAGCCGAGAAGCATCTGCCCCCCCCCCCCCCCCCCCCGAACATCACTCGCGGTGAGCGGTTCAAGCTGCTCGGCAGCAAAGCTCAACGCGAGGGGCCTCAGGGTGTCCAAAACTCCCGACAGGTTAGCTCGAGCGTCGGAGGAGTCCCAAACACGAGTCCAACATTCAGAGCGACGCTGCATCATGTCTACAGGCAGCTGTTCAACGCCAGCTGGGGAAACCCAAACCTGGGGGGCGCCTCCTAAATCGTTTTTCAGCCAAGCAGGAACTTTCTTGGCGCCCTTGGGGAGCGCCTTAAAGAGCCAATGTTTCATCCCACCTTTAGAGGGCGCCCGTGCTGCTGACTGCGCAGCTCGCAGGCAGGTAGAGATCGCATCAGACAGGTCGTCAAGCCTGGCCACCTCCGCGGGCGCCTCGCTCAACTGGGCCTGCCACCATTCAAGGCTATGGGGAAAATCACCATGTAGATACTGGCCAATCTAATATGTGAGGCTTTGCAAGTGAGCGCCTATGCTGCTGAGCATGCGCGTGGATTCCCGTGCCACTCATTCGGCACTCAGACCATGTCTGGGAGAGGTGGGCCCAAAAGGCCAGGGCAGGTTCACGAGAACTCTGGCCCTCGGGACCCCTCCGAGCAATGGTGGTGGTCTTGAAGGCAGGGAAATCTCCGCGATGAGCACAGCTACCTTTCAAGTCACAAGCGACCGCGCGGGACTAAAGCATGGCCTCGGCCGCCCTGGACCAGAGCAAGTACTCACTGGTAAGGTCGTCGTTCAGATGATCACTCAGGTGCGGCAGCAGAGCAGACTGCAAAACACGTGGTCCGACCGCCTGTCCTGGGTCTGGTAACTGTACCAAAATCTAGCTCCAGGGCAAGTCAGGACCACTGCAAACTGGAACAGGAAGAGGCCGCAGGCGTTTTCACATGTTTTGTGTAAGAGCTTCATACTTCAATAATACCGCCAAACATACATGGGTCTTGAATGGGGCATAGGGTATAGGTAGATACTGCAACATATTCTCCAATATCAGCTGAGACTATCACAGTCGATCAAGGTGCCACACCCCTGGGCACAAGTCACTTCCACGTCGGTAGGTTCAAGAACACGGGCTCGCGCCAGTTGTGGAAAAATCACATCAGCTGGTGGAAGCTTAAAGTCACCCGTGAGCATCCAAGAAATGGCCAAGGACCCCAAGAACTCCGCAACGGCCCGCATTGGTTCGATGTTTTCCTCCGAAAAACCCAAGTCCGAGATGAGGTAAATCACTCCTACAAGAATAACTCGATTGCGTTTCTAATCCGAAAAAGTACCAGTTCGGGCCCATGCCGAAATCTTGAAGGCCCGAGTCACAGGCCAGAAACCTCCCAAAGCAAAGTCCTTCCGAAACCACTCCCCCCACTCCTCCCCGGGTACCCCCCCCAGGGGAAGGGGGGGCAGGAGTCAGACAGGGCCTCCGGCCCATCTGACATGCATTGCGCTGAGCTTTGGCCAAGTCCCTTGGCCGCAGGTGATGCTCAGCAACAAGGAACCCGTCGCACGGCGGCTCGATCTGCTGCAGGAAATCCAGCGTCACCTGGTACCATGACGTGATGTTGCAGAACAGGACATCGATGCTGTCCACGATCCTCCGCGCAAGCTTGGACTTGCCATAGGTGCTAAACCTGCTGCTGTGCACCGGCGGCGCCAGACGCGGCAGCTGGGGCGGCGCCTCCAGGAGGGGCCGCGGGCACGCCAGCTGGAGCGCGGGCGGGCGCCATAGGAGGGGCGCCAGCGGGTGCGCCTGATGCAGCAGCAGGGTGTGGAACTCCAGCTCCAGGTTGTAGCTCTTGCAAGACCTTCTCGAAGGATGTAGACGCATATTCTCGGACCGACTTGCGTCGCTTGGCAGCCTTGATGGCAGACTGCTTCTGCATGAGCTTCCCCATGCGGTCCAAGTCTTCAGTGCTGAGCGCGGTCTCAATACTGTGCTTCCGTAGAGTATCCAATTCTTGTCGGTTGGTGCCCTCATTGGTAACGTGACTAGCACCATCAGACGTACCATCGTCATCAATCCGCAGCTTGAAGTCACGGATCTGCTTCCAAAGTTCGTAGCGGGTGTTGGCCGTGCGCCAAGCCTGCAGCATCTGTTCGTCCATGTAATTAAAATTGGTCGGGATAGCTGGCATGGCCGCTGCAGCCGCCTGCGCAGGCTGCTGCACGTTGGGAGCAGCAGGCGCAGCGCGCGGGGCGACTTGTCCAGGGCCAAAGCATGCAGGAACACGCCCAGGAACTGGAGCTTGGCCGTGTGCAGCCTGTTCAGGTGGTGCTTGAGCGCAAGCGGCGGCGGCAGCAGCAGCTTCCCGTTGAGCCATCGCCGCAGTCTCACGCTCAGCACGCTCATCAGCCATGATCTGGTTACGGTACTCGCCAGGATCGAAACTGATGATCAGCAGCATCAGGAGCACCGCCTCCTTGATGCGGGAAATCTGCATGGCACTTAGAGCAGTTGGGGTGGCCGTGGCACGCGTGCTCCCAGTGCCCGCACTTGGAGCAGACTCTGTAGTCGTACACCTGCTTGGGCTTGGAGCGACGTACACCATTGTGAGGCTTGCGCCTGGCCCAAGGATCATAGTAATAGTACACCATTGCCCAAGAAACTGCTCAGGGCAAAGCGGGGTGCTCCACCAGGAGCTCACGTGTAGGAAATCCGTCTGTACCGTTGACATGTGCGCACAGCAGTGCAAGGGAAAATGTATTCCTCAGCGCAGACCCTTATGTCGCGGGCCGAGCCTGACACTGAGGAAGCTTGACCTCTGTGCCACCTCGAGAAGATGGCTACTTAAGCCAAAATGGCTACGGGGAGGAGGAGGAGGAGGAGGAGGAGCAGGAGGAGGAGGAGGGGAAGGAGGACGAGGAGGAGGAGGAGGAGGAGGAGCCCCCTTTGATCCATGTTTGCGATCGCCCGCATGCGGGCGTGGCCCCAGGCAGGCGTGGCCGCTGCTGCGCGGCCTGCCGCTCGCGGAACGCGCGATGTGGGGCCGCAGCGGCCTGCGCCCCACACGAGCGTCAGGTCGGGCATGCCCAATTACAGGCGGGTTTGGGACGATTTCTTTCAAACAAAAAAAACGGAAACCCTAAACACACATACTACAACAAAAACTCCCCTGACGATTTTTTGACTATTTGGGAATATCCGCCCTGTAGGGAGGGCAGGCCCGACTTAACACAAATCGCAAGCGATGCGACCGCCGATCGCCGCGCGATGCGGCCGCAGCGGCCTGCGCGCCCGGCCCGGCGGAAGCGACGTGGGCCCAGGGGCGCCAGTCCCACGAGCCCTCCAGGCGACAGGTGCTCTCACGAGGGTCTCCTTCCTCTTCCACGACCCCTCTTCCCTTCGGGGAGGGGAACCCCTCCCCCTCCCCTCCCTGAGGTTCTGTGGGAAGGGGTCGCGAGGTGTCGGAGGCTCCTTCCGTGGGGAGTGCCAGCCGAGGACAGGGAGGTGCGAAGAGGCTCCCCACAGGAGCGAAGGTACGGTTCACGACGAGCCCACCAGAGGAGTACTAGGCCCCCCCCAGGGAAGGGTGCGTGTGTGTATGTGTGATTATTTTTTATTTCTGAGCCCCACAGAAGCCGCGCACCGGAATAGGACAAACAACACACACATAAGTATAAACATGTGGCGTTTTTTTGTGTGTTGTATCCAAGAGGCATATGGCATTTCTGCTCGCCCTGCTCCTCCTCCTCCTCCTCCGCCTCCTCCTCCTCCGCCTCCTCCTCCTCCTCCTCCTCCTCCTCATCCGCCTGCTCCTCCTCCGCCTCCGCATCCTCCTCCTCATCCGCCTGCTCCTCCGCCTCCGCATCCTCCTCCTCATCCGCCTGCTCCTCTGCTCGCCCTCCTCCTCCTCCTCCGCCTCCGCATCCTTCCTCCTCCCTCCCCCGCAGAAGCTGCGCAACAGCGGCCACCCACTCTGCCGGAGGGCCACTCCCACACGCAGCTGCGCAAGCCTTCGCAGGGCCGCGCGGCTCCCCCCGGGCCGGCGCAGGGCCCTCGCGCCAGGGCCGCCGCCCGTGGGTGCCCCAGGAGGAGGGGGAGGGGGAGGGGGAGGGGGGGGAGGAGGAGGAGGGGGAGGAGGAGGAGGAGGAGGAGGAGGAGGAGGAGGAGGAGGAGGAGGAGGAGGAGGAGGAGGAGGAGGAGGAGGAGGAGGAGGAGGAGGAGGAGGAGGGGAGGGGGATGAGGAGGAGGAGGGGGGAGGAGGAGGAGGAGAGGAGGAGGAGGAGGAGGAGGAGGAGGAGGAGGAGGAGGAGGTCGGTGCCGCTGCCCACCCAGGCCTCTCCCGGCTCCTGGCGGGCGCGCAGAGGGGGCGCGCGGGGGAGGGGCGAAGGCCTCCTGGAAGGAGGCTGCTTCTTAGAGGGCGCCGGCCCTGCATCTGCAGACAGGGCCGGCAGAGCAGGGGGCTGCTAAGAAGCCTTCCCCCCTCCCCCTGCCCCCCTTTGCGCGCCGCCCGTGGGGCCGACATCCTTGTCGAGGACGACCGACGACGACGACGACGACGACGACGACGACGACGACGACGACGACGACGACGACGACGACGACGACGACGACGACGACGCCTGCGCAAGGCTGAGGTTCGCCTTCTGACCAGGATTTTCCAGCGAGTTCAGCCGTGGAGGCGAGGGACGAGTGCCGGAGCGGTGCCGATGCTGAGAGGAGGAGGAGGAGGAGGAGGAGGAGGAGGAGGAGGAGGAGGAGGAGGAGGAGGAAGAGGAGGAGGAGGAGGAGGAGGAGGAGGAGGAGGAGGAGGAGGAGGAGGGGCAAACGCCGACTCCAGAGATCCGCCTAGGTGTCTGAACGTTCGTGCTTCTGTTGCCACAACGTCTCCGGCTCGAAATCCGACGGCGAGCGATGGGGGTGAAGTGAGAAGGAGAAGGCCTTCCGCGAGGGCGTCTGAACGTGTGTTTATGCTGCCAAAACGTCCCTGGCACGAAGTCCGACGGCGAGCGATGGGGGGGAAGTGAGAAGGAGAAAGCCTTCTCAGAAGGCGGCGGGACTTCTCAAAGCCCTCGGGCCTTCTGAGACATGTTCTGTGCCACCGCGGAGGGCTCGGGAAACTTCTCAGAAGGCCGGGGGGACTTCCGAGCCTTCTGAGAAGGCCCTCCCCGTCTCACGTCCCCCCTGGGCTCGCCGCCGAGAAGTGCATACCCGAGTGACTCCGAGGGAGGGGGCCACCCAACGCCTCCAGAGCACCTCTCCTGCGGCCCGGAGGGCCCTCTTCATTGTGGCTCCAGGAGTGAAGCTGGGGGCCCACCTGGGGCCACGCACGCCTTCGTCGGTTCCCTGGGGCCGGCGTTGCGCCCCGAGCGGCTGTCTGACGGCCCCGAAAAGCCCGGTTTTCCGAGCCCGTGCGTATATCTTGTTCGCAAGATGACCCAAGACGTTCCTCGCGAACCAAAAAAAACGTTTTGGTTCGCGAGCCCAACGTCTTGGTTCGCGAGCCCAACGTCTTGGATCGCGAGGGAAAGCGAGGAACCAAAACGTTGTTTGGTCTCCGCGTATATTTTGTTCGCGAGGATCAAAGCGTTTTTTGGGGGGGGGTTGCTCGGCGATGACCCAAGGCGATCCTCGCGAACCAAAAACAAACACTCAGGTCCTCGCCGAGCAAGCAAACAAAACAAAAGCAAACAAAAAAACACGTCCGAGCGGCGCCGCTCTTCCCAACACGCGGGAGGTCTGGGCCGCCTTCGCCCCGGTCGCGGAAAGGCGCACGGCGCACATGCTGCCGAAGGCAGACCACACCCGCCCACACCCATGGGATGGTCATAGGAACCCAAACGTGATGGCGTCGTGAAAGAATCAGGGCGGGAAGTTTTCCGCTATTTTCGGCCCCTGGGGGCCCTCGCCGGGCCTCGGGACCGTCAACAAAACGACTCAGGATGAAAAGCCCGTCCCAAGGAAAGGGTCTGGACTTCTGGGGACGCCCTCCTGAAAAAATCAGGACGTCGCATGTCAGGGAAGAGGACTCTGGAGGCGCGCAAAGCGGGTACGGGGGAGGGGCGAAAGCTTCTTAGAAACACCCTACTTCTTGGAAAGCCCCAGCCTTACATCTACAGATAGGTCGGCGGTGGAGAAACCTCCCTTTAGTAAACCACCCTTTGATGAAAACGGCCTAGGACCGAAACCAACGGACATGGACCCGCAAAGAAGAGGCCGCGACGCCCTCTCGCGAACAGATAACGGCCAATTCGCTGATCGACGTGTCAGGGTAGGAGGTCGAGCAACCTCCGAATAAGACGAGGGCCTTCTGAGAAGTAGGGGTGCTTCTGAAAAGCCTTCCCCCCCCCCCTGGGCGGTGGACTGGCTAGGGGTATGTGCGCGGGTTGTCGGACCCTGGGGAGGGAGGCTCCCGTTCGAGTGGGGAGCCCCCTCCGACAGCACGCACCCACAGCCCCCTCCCCTCCCCCCCCCGTGGGTATGGGTGCGCTTGGGTCGGGCATGTCCGCCTACAGGCAGATCTTGGACGAAAGATAAAACATACCCCCACAAATACTCAACGACACACAACAAATCGTGACAATAAATCGTCCCGAGACTATTTTTTGAATATCTTCGAATGCCCCCCCTGTAGAGGGACAGGCCCGACTTGCCGGTGCGCGGCGTTCGCTCGTGGCACGTGGCATCGACCGGGGCGCGGAGGCGCCCACGGCGCACCCGCACGGGCGGAAGAGCGCCAGCGGCGGCCGCGGGGAGCCGACCTCCTTTGCCGGCGACGCCTGGGGGCCGTGCCTTTTTTTTGTTTTCTTTTGGGGGGGGGGAAGGGAGCCTGTTTTTTTTGTTGGGGGGGGGGGGAGGGGGGGGGGGAGGGGAGCCTGTTTTTTTTTTTTTTGGGGGGAGGGGGGGGGGGGAGCCTGTTTTTTTTTTGGGGGGGGGGAGGCCCAAAGCTGTGCGGTGACCGTGCGGCGACCTCGACATCCCGAAGGACCTCACCCCTCTCGGCGGCGCGCAGGGGGGGGGTAACGAGGGAGGGGCGAAGGCTTCTTCTCAGGAGGCCGCTTCTCAGAGGAAGGCGCCGGCCTTGCATCTACAGATCAGGCCCGCGCCTTCGAAGAAGCAGGGGTGCTTTCCAAGAAGCCGTCCCCCCTCCTCCTCCCCCCCCCTTGCGCGTGGCTGAAAGACCTCACCCCTCACCGCACGGCCCGTCACCGCACGGCGTTGGGACCTCGGAAACCCCAGCCGCACCGAGACATACTCCCCAGTCCTTAAGCCCGTGCGGCCAACACCCGGATCCCCACTGACTGACGACACTGTGTGGTCACTGCACCGTGGTTTTCGAGTCAAGCTGGTGGCTCGGGCGTCTGTTCAGGAGGATCCCCTCCCTGGCGCGCAGAGCGCGCCAGGGGCGGCGCCAGAGGCGCCGCCAAGGGGGTCCAGCGCGGATCCAAGAAATTCGCACGCAGCGCCAACAGTTTATGTTTACAATCGGGCCGCTGAAAGAAGGAACGAAGCCCCTTCTTGGCCCTGTAAGCGCCTCCGTGCCCCGGGAGGGCAAGAGGAACAGCACTGGAAGAACCTAAGGAACATCGAGCCCCTTCGGAACCCAAACTGTTCCTTCAACGTCTTGACTGTATGGCGCTTTTTCTTCTTCGACGACAACCCTTGCAAACCCCGCCGGCTCGCCGCAGGCTTTGCTCCCCGAGTCCTCGTCGCGGCACGCTGAGGTTGACATTAACGACGACGACGACGTCGACGACGACGTCGATGACGACGTCGACGACGACGTCGACGACGATGTCGACGACGACGACGACGACGACGACGACGACGACGAGTCCTCGCCGCGCCCGCTTCCATGAGCTCGTGCCCGGGCTGGCGGAGCGCCGGCCTTCCGAGCATCGTTTTGACGGATCCCCATCCCCAGCGGCGCGGCCTGGGCCCCACTGGCCGACCTTGCCCCCCCAGATGGGGATACGGGCCGTTCCCTTCGGGTTTCGAGGGGCATCTCCCCAGCTGGGGTGGTAATTTGGTGGGGGTCTCGAAAGGGGGTGAGGCTGGGGCTGGCCATCGCTCGGACGTCCCTTTCCTGCGTTTTTTTCGGTTTCGTGCGTGTTTTTTTCGCCAAACGGTCGAGGATGCTCCTCGAAGGTCCTCGCCGAGAAAAAAATGCAGACGTCCGAGCGATGCCAAGTGGGGATGGGGCCCGGTGAAAAACGATGCGGACCTTCCCAGATCCTCGGGCACGGGGCCCGCCAGCTGCAGCAGCTGCTCGATCAGGGCCGGCACGTGGTGCGCGGGCTGCGCCGTGCCCAGCGCCCTGTCCACGGCCTCCTCGGGCACATCGCAAGCGGCTGCAGGACGCCACGGTGTAATCGACGACGACGACGACGCCGACGACGACGACGACGCCGACGACACCGACGACGACGACGCCGACGACGACGAAAACGCCGACGACCACGACGACGCCGACGACGACCACGACGACGACGACGACGACGCCGACGACTATGACGACGACGACGACGACGCCAGTCAATACTAGAAGCTGCCGGTGCGAGGACCCAGGGCTAAGACGCCCCTTGCGCGGCGTCAAGGCCAAACAGTGCAATCTGCGCATAAGGTACCAGGACGCACAAAGCCTCACTGTCACTGGTTGAAGGAAGCCTGTGGGTTGTGTTGGTTGCAAGGTGGCGCGATACCATCGAGGGGCTTGCACAATCTGGGCCCAACCCAAAAGCCCTTGCCTAGCCTCAGAAAAAAAAACATGATCGACCCACGAACCCGGAAAGGAATATTGAAATGTAACGCATGGCAGCGTTTTCAAAGGCACCCGATTGGGTGACGGGCAAATGCAATGCTGAGTGTATCGATCTTGATGTACCCTGCCGAGGGCTGTCCTGTGCTGCGCCGTGCTGAATTGCGATGTGCCATGCCGCGATTGTGCTCTATAGCGTCGTGGATAGAGTCCTCCTTTGCATCCGAGTCCTGACCGAACTGATCTGGATCTTAAGCTCGAGCTGCCTAAACACATAGTAGCTGCCCCAGAGCTAATTGACAGGGGGACATGCCAGGAGGACGCGCCGCGGAACGTCTCAAGGGACGCGCCGAGCGACGTGCCAGGGGACGTGCCATGGGGTCGCACCGCGGACGTGCCAAGGGGACGCGCTACAGAACGTGCTGGGGACAAGCGTTTCGCTCGAGACATCCTGTCAACATCCTCATGTTAGACATCCGCCTGAGCGACCTGGACACGTGAAAACAAGCGTTTCGCTCAACACATCCTCAACACATTCTCATGCTAGACATCCGCCTGGGCGAACTGGACACGTGAAAACAAGTGGTTCGCTCGAGACATCCTCAACACATCTTCATGTGAGACGTCCGCCTGGGTGACCTGGGCACGTGAAAACAAGCGTTTTGCTCGAGACGTTTTCAACACCTCCTCATTCTAGACATCCGCCTGGGCGACCTGTACACGTGAAAGCAAACATCTCGCTCGAGACATCCTCAACACATCTTCATGTTCGACATCCGCCTGGGCAACCTGGACACGTGAAAGCAAGCGTATCCCTCGAGACATTCTCAACACATCCTCATTCTAGGCATCCGCCTGGGCAACCTGGACACGTGCAAACAAGCATCTCGATCGAGACTTCCTCAACACATTCTCATGCTAGACATCCGCCTGGGCGACGAGGACGCGTGAAACCAAGCGTCTCGCTCGAGACATCCTCAACAAATCCTGGCGCTAGACCTCTGCCTGGGCAACCTGGAGGCGTGAAACCAAGCGTCTCGCTCGAGACATCCTCAAGACCTGGGCACGTGAAAACAAGCATTTCACTTAAGAGATCCTCTGAATTCTAGTCCCCAAGAAAGGACAACCTATAACACAAAACAAGCGTTTTGCTCGAGACATCCTCAACATATTCTGAAACACAAACGTTTCGCTAGGGACATCCTCAAACTTTAGTTCGCCGGCCCACCTCGACCTCGATATTCATCGCAAAAAAAAATTCGCCGGCCCACCTCAAGTCAAACCCGGGGGGGAACAGACTAGGGGAGAGCCCTGGGCTTAGAAGCCCCTTCCGGGAAAGAGGGCGGCATGGGCAAAAGACCTCTGGGAGGTCTGCGCGGACTTCTCGGATCGGCATTGGACCCCCCCTCCCTGGCTTGCGGAGCACGCCAGGGGCGGCGCCGGAGGCGCACCGGGGGGGGGCCCGGCGCCGACCGGAGAAGCCCGTGCGCACCTCCGAAAGTTGATGGAAGCACGCCGCCGATCCTTCTTCGGCTGCATTCCGCGCCGGCCTCCAACAGTTCGTCATCACGCCGTCGCTCCTCCCCCGATTTGGGGGGCATCCCTCAGGGCCCCTTCTTCGACCCCCCCGGCTCCCGGAGCACGCTCTCGACGTCCACGCCGTGGGCGGGCGCGGGCGCATCCGGCAGCGTGGACCGCCTGGCGAGGTGGCGGCGGAAGCCGTCCCGGTCGTAGAGGAACTGGACGGCGACCTGGAACACGGCCCTCGCTGGCCATTCGGCCTCCTTGGACAGGAACTCGCGGGCCGCGCTCGCGATCTCGGCGGTCTCCTCCTCGATCCCGTGTTCCCTCTTGTAGTCGACGTACTTCTCGGCCACCGCCTGCATGACCGACACCCCCGTGTGCTGGAGGATGAAGTTCAAGAAGCCATTAGCGCTCCGCTCACCGTCAAATATTATCGGTGAGTCCTTCTGGCCGCTGACGAACAGCTTGATGACGGGGATGAAGTTTTCTGGGAAGTACGCCTGGTCCTTCTCGTTCTCGTCGGTGTCCATGATGCACACCAGGACGTCAGGCACGTCTTTTAGGTGGCGGGCGACCTCGTACACGTGGGGCTTGAGCTGGACGGAGGGCCCGCACCAGTCCGCCGTCAGGTACACGAAGACGTGCCTCGAGCTCTTGACGACCAGCTCCTGGGGGGACCACCAGGGCACCGATGGAGCCACTCCACGGGCCCGCTTCCCACGGGCCCTTTCCCACGGGCCCTGTACTTTTCATACTGATGAGTCGTTCTCAGATCGCCCCAGGGCCAGGCAGGCCCCCCCCGCTCCCGGGGACGAAAATGGCCGAGCACCTCCGTCGTGATCTCTGCTCACGGCGCGAGGGGGTCTGGGCTCGGGGGTGAAGAGTCGGCCCCGCGGACCTGCTCGCTGTGTTCAGAGGACCTCGAGCAGCGGCATCGCGACGGCAGGTTCGTGCCGTGACGACTTGCGCTGTGGTGTCTGACACGCCTCCTCCTCCTCCTCCTCCTCCTCCTCCTCCTCCTCCTCCTCCAACTCCTCCTCCTCCAACTCCTCCTCCTCCTCCCTGTCCTCCTTGCCTCCTCCTCCTCCTCCTCCTCCTCCTCCTCCTCCTCCTCCTCCTCCTCCTCCTCCTCCTCCCCCTCCGCCTGGCTCGTTCCAACCTTGATTGAGCGCGGCCCTCTGGTAGCGCAGGTCGCTCGATGACCAGCCGCGTCTGGCCGCTGGCGGCGCGCAACCCTGAACGTCCGCGCCTGGGGTCGCCGGTCGCCAACGCCGCGTCGGCACGACACGAGCCCACAGCACCTCCTCTGCCTCCTCCTCCTCCGCCTCCTCCTCCTCCGCCTCCTCCTCCTCCTCCTCCGCCTCCTCCTCCTCCTCCTCCCGCCTCCTCCTCCTCCTCCTCCTCCGCCTCCTCCTCCTCCTCCTCCTTCTCCCCCGAGCTCCTGGAAATTGTCGTTCACCAGCACCGTCACGCCAGGGTGCTTCGGGTCCAGGTCGCCGGGCAGCCGCGTGCCCGACTTGAGCCGCACGGCGCCGCACTTCCAGCACTTGCGCTGGCCGGGAGGGTTGCGGGTGACGCGGCCCGTCCGCTCGCAGGGAGACCTCCGGCAGAGCCACACGCCACGCGGCTGGTGGATGGCGAGCACCTCCTCAGGAGGAGTCAAAGCCAGCACAAGTATAAGCCCTCGCCCCCCCCCCTTGCGGCGCCTCCAGCGCCGCCCGCGGTGGCTCCGCGCGACAGAGAGGCGCCGGTCCAGCGCCCTGGGTCGAGAAGGCCTTGAGCAATCTGAGCTCAAGCTAAGAGCCCTTTCCTATCCGGTTCAAAAGGTGAGAGTTCTTTAGTCGGCGTTTCGACGCTGGGCGGAACGAGGGGGGGGGAGGAAGGGGGTCTGGCTCGAGACCTCTGCTTAGCGCGGCTGTTGGCGATAGTGCGCCCCGTGAGGGGAGGCTCCGCCTGCTCGAAACCTGCGCCCCAAACCGCCAAGATCTACTCCATGGGGGGGGAGGGGGGGGGGAGGGCCTGCGCCGATCGGCAAACAATGCATAACAGAAACGATCACGAGGACGAAGCAGCACGCCACGCCGCAGCGCACCAGAGAGGCGGCCCCCGCACGCGCTCGCTCTGGCGGCCCGGGCAGCGGAGAGCATATGCGCAACACGAGCCGGCGGCAGGAGGAGGGGGGAACAGCGGGCGAGAGCGGCCGCGAGGGAAGGGTTCTTGGATGGCGCATCGGATTCGCCTGGCGACAGTCAGAGAAGAGCGAGGGAGAGAGGGAGGGAGGGGAGGGGAGGGCACTGGCGGGCGAGAGCGGCCGCGAGGGAGGGGTTTTTGGCTTGCGCATCGGATGCGCCTGGCGACGGTCGGAGAAGAGCGAGGGAGGGCGGGGAGGGGAGGGCACTGGCGAGAGCGGCCGCGAGGGAGGGATGGGGAGGGGAGGGCACTCGCCCACCGACGCCACGGGCCGTGGCGCCCAGCAGCCCGGCGAAGAAGAAAACCAGGAGGGCGCTCGCGCGGCGCGGCGCAGAGAAACGCGTGAGCAGGCGTTGTCGCAGGCCTGCGCGGCCGTCTGGGCCCTTTGCGCCGGGCTCGCCCCCCTCCCGGGCGCGCGGGGCGCGCGCCGGCGGGGGGCCCCAGCGCCGGCGAGGAAGCCCCGCGGACCTCCGCAGTTGTATGTTCACACCGGCTTTCTGAGGAGAGCAAGTGTCGTGTTGGCAGGAAGGGGTTGGGAGGATGAGAGGCGTGAGCAATGGCATCCGGATGCAATGAGCGATACCTTCGGCCGCCTGCGGGTGAGAATCTCCTCATGTTTCCCCAGCCCCATCCTCCCAACCCGATCATTACCTCCCTGACTTTTGAGGCCGAGAACGACGTCAAGAAACGGTTGGCTCGGGAAGCGCCCCAGGAGTTTTGGGGCATCTGGCGGCCCTCGTGTCTGGAGCCCGCGCGGGACAGAAGAAACACAACAGGAACGATTGGAACGGACCATCATCACATGAATTGCCCAAATCTCAGCACGTAGCCCACCCAGAGCGTGTTGACACGGAGCTCAACACGTAAATTGAAAACGCGCGTTTGGCGTGATACGTTCACCAAACGAAGGCCAACGCGTGCCCAGACAACGCGCAGCGTGTTCAACCCACACGTTTGAACATGGTACGCGTTATGTGGCAACACGGGCGTACCATGGAGGAACAACCAACAGCATGAACACAAACTCTCGGCGGTCCGCGCGGACTTCTCGGACTCGCGTTGGGCACCCCTCCCTGGCGCGCGGAGGGCGTTAGGGGTGGCAGCGGAGGCGCCGCCAGGGGGGGCCCATCGCGGATCCAAGAAATCCGCGCGCGGAGCTCGGACCGTTTCTGTTCATGCCGTTCTTCTTTCCCCGATACCAGGGCCGCTAGCATGAGGAGGTAGGAGCGGGAGGGAGGGAGGGAGGAGGGGGGCGGAGGCAGGAACAGGAGGAGAGAGGGAGGGAAGGAGAGAGGGAGGGAGGGGAAAGGAGGAGTGAGGAGGAGGCAGGAGGAGGGATTAGGAGGGAGGAGGAGGAGGAGGAGGAGGAGAGGAGGAGGAGGAGGACGACGAGGAGGAGGAGACGAGGAGGAGGAGGAGGAGGAGGAGGAGGAGGAAGAGGAAGGAGGAGGAAGAGCAAGGAGGAGGAAGGAGGAGGGCAGCTAAAAGCTGGCATGACTTGTTGCTGCCATCTTGTTCTTGCCCTTCTTGCTCCTCCGCGGTGAGGGCGCTGCTGTCGACGCGGAGCTCCCGCACGCCGCCGCCGACCATCCATTCCTTCTGCCTCGGGGCAGCGCCAAGGTAGGAGAAGGAGAAGGAGGAGAAGGAGGAGGAGGAGGAGGAGGAGGAGGAGGTGGAGAGGAGGAGGAGGAGGAGGAGGAGGAGGAGGAGGAGGAGGAGGAGGAGGAGGGAGGAGGAAAATGGGGAGAGGAGAGGAGGGAGGAGGGAGGAGGAGGGAGGAGGGGGGAGGAGGAGGAGGAGGAGGAGGAGGAGGAGGAGGAGGAGAACGAGGAGGTGGAGAGGAGGAGGAGGAGGAGGAGGAGGTGGTCCTGGACCCCAGCAGTGGTGACCCCCCCTTGGAGCCAATTGTTTGTCCTCTCGCGGCAACGCCCGTGATCGGCTCCCGCTCCACGATTCGCGGCGGCGCCGTCCGGGGATTTGACTTTCCAAGCAATTAGAACCAGCGCTGGCGCGAATCGTGACGCTACCAGCGCCCCCCTCCCCCCCTCCCTCCCCCAGCCTCGGGAGCCTCGAAATCCGACGGCGCGAAAAATTGAAACATGGTGTAAAATCACGACCAGAGCCCCTAGACCCTATCTTTCTGCTGCATATTTCGAGCCGGATCGATCTGTGAGGTTTCCGGGGCCCAGAATCGGGCGAAATCGCACGGCTCGAGCAAATTGAGAGGCCAAGATCTCAGCGAGAGCATCCCCAGGCACGCGACGTCCCGCTTTTTTCATGACCCTTTCCCCGGGACCGGTTTTTCATCCTGTCTCCCCTGACTTCGGATCCGCCGTACTTTGGTTGACTTTCCGACTTGGAATTGTGTCGGAAATGAACGCCAAACGATGCGAAACAGTATGACGGAAATGCCCACCTCAGGGAGAGATAGCGCGGATACTTCTGGAGAGTCGTGGCGAAAACAGCGACGGCAAAGTAGGGCGGAAAGCGGCATCGACGGCGCTCAACAAGCAGGGCGGAAATGTCCGCCCTGCTTGCGAAACCCACCAGAGCACGGCGGATCCGAAGTCGGGGCCGCCTTTTGAAAGCCCCGCAGCCCGGCGCGGGCTCCCAGAGGCCGCACACGGCCACAGACCTCCCGCCCTGACTGTTGCTGCGGCTCCCTCGCGCCACGGGCCCGAACCACAACCTCGCGCCGCGAACCGTCGAGGTTTCCCCTGGAGGCGCTGCTGCCCGGCGCCTGCCGGGGGAGCCGCGCACGCCGAAGAGGCGCAGCCCGCTCCTGGGCGGCGCGCACAGAAGGGGTGGAGGGACGGGGGAGGGCCTCTTGGAAGGAGGCTGCTTCTTCGAAGGCGCCGGCCTTACATCTGCAGAGAAGGCCCGCGCCTTCTAAGAAGCAGGGGTGCTTCTGAGAGGCCCTCCCCCCCCCTCCGCCAGCCCCCTCTGCGCGTGACTGAGCTCCGGCAGTCGAGCGAGAAGGGGCCGTCCATGCGGAGCTCCGCGCCGCCGCGCAGCGCCAGCGCGCGCTCGCCGTCCAGCCAGACGGTGAGGCTGCGGGGCAGGTCCTGCAGGGGAGCGCAGAGCCCCAGGCGCTTCTTCACGACGACGCCGCCGCCGCCGCCGACGGAGGACGACGGACGACGACGACCACGACGACGACGACAGACGACGACGACGGACGACGACGACGACAACGAAGACGACGACGACGACGACGACGACGACGACGACGACCACGACGACGACCACGACGACGACCACGACGGCCACGACGGGCTGCTGGGCAGGTCCTGGGAGGAGCAAGCCCCTGAGACCCTGACATTTCTCTGTAACTTTTTCACACGGGGGGCGCTTTCGCTCAGTTCTGGGGCCCCCAAGCAATCACAGATCGATCTGGCTCGAAGCATGCCGTAGGAAGATAGGGTTTGGGGCTCCAGTCGTGATTCCCCACGGTGCCGCACACACGTCCGAGCGACACCAAGGTCCGAAAACGGCACGGGATGAAGAGCTGGGTCCGTGGGGAGGGCCCCCCTGAGTCCAGTGCTCAGCGCCCATCTCCGAGAGGCCCGCGCGGACCTCCGCACCTTGTTTTTGGACCAGAAGACGCACGACACCACCCCGCCTGCGGTCCCACGGGGCTTATCGCATACCAGGAGATCTGGCGCGGGTTTTTGCGCGGTATACGCTACGGCCCCCGATGGGCCGTCGCGCAACATGGAGGGCCGTGGGTGGGGCGGTGTCGTTTGTTTTTGTCGATGTTCCAGCGCGAGAAAAAACGATATAAAATGTGTGTGATCCGCCGTCGGGGGCACCTGTCCCGGGCCAGCTCGACTCCTTGTTTCAGCGAGCGAAAAAACGGTATAACATCTGTCTGATCCGCCGTCGGGGGTACCTGTCCCGGGGTGGCTACGAAATGTGCACCCCTACGGCGGCAGATGGGGGTATAAGCTGTCCAGCCGCCCTGGGGCAGGGGTCCCGATGGCGCAACAATTCATTTCACACCGTTCTTTGCCCCTTGATTTCTCTGCCCGAAAGTTCACAGCTCTCGCCGCGACGTCGAGAACCAGAAAAGCAGCATGGGCAAGGGGGCAGAGGAGAAGGAGGAGGAGGAGGAGGAGGAGGAGGAGGAGGAGGAGGAGGGAGAGGGAGGAGGAGGAGGAGGAGGAGGAGGTGGAGGAGGAGGGAGGAGGAAGAGGAGGAGGAGGAGGAGGAGGAGGAGGAGCAGCAGGAGGAGCAGGAGGAGGAGGAGGAGGAGGAGGAGGAGGAGGAGGAGGAGGAGGAGGAGGGGGGGAAGAGGAGGAGGAGGACATGTCCGCGCGGATCTTGCGGATCGGCGCCGGTGCCCTGGCGCGCGCAGCGGGCCAAAGCCTGCGCTGGAGGCGCCGCCAGGGGTTGGCCCAGCGCCAGGGGTGCTGCCCCGGGCGCGCTCCGCGCGCCGGGGAGGGGGGCCGCATTGGCAGACATCGGCAGGCTAGAAGGCCTCCATTGAGACATGGGATCCCAAATCGGAAACCGTCGAAATCGAATCGAATCGGATCGGAGGAACCGGAATGAGCCCTGGGAGGCCGCAGATCCGAGAAATCCGCGCGCACCTCCGAGAGCGCCCGCTCTCCTTCTCCTCTGCGGAGCGGAGAAGTGCACTGCAGACCGCTCCCCGCCTGGACCCATCGGCCCCGCCTCTCTGCTGCACGTTTCCCTGGCCGCGGCAATCCGTGGCAACTCTGAGGCCCCAGATCCCCGACGTCGTGATTTTTGTCACAACGTCGACCCCCCTGGGTCTGGACCCCTTCCCCGGGACCGGCCTGTCATCGTCGTTTTTTGACGGCCCCGAGGCCCGGTAAGGGCCCCCGGGGGCCGAAAATAGCGAAACACCTCCCGCCGTGATTTTTGTTCCACACCGCGAGGGGGTCGGATCCCTGGGTCCAATCCTGGGCCCAAGATGGGCCTGGCCAGCACTGGCGCGGTAGAGGCGCATGGCCGGCGCCATTCGTACCACCCTTCGCCCGCTGACTTCCCTGCTCAGCCCAGGCACGCCATGTCTCCGAAGTCTCCCGAAGTCTCCGCCCCTTCCCGAAGTCGTGCCTGCCATCCCGAATCGAGGACTCAGCTCTCCGCTCGAACTGACACGGCAGTGGATGTGACCACTGCCGCGCCCCGCTCTCCCAAACCCCACGCAAGCACCCAGGTACACAAAGATCGCTTCTTCACACGCCGATCCCACAGATCCGATGTCGTGATTTCCTACCCGGCCCCCAGCAGTCTCGACCCATTCCCCAGGACCGGCTTTTTGTCCTTGCGTCGTTTTGTTGACGCTCCCGAGGCCCGGCGAGGCCCCCTGGAGGCCGAAAACGGCGAAAAACCTCCGTCTTGATTTTTTCAGCACGCTGGATCCACGGCCTGCTCTGGGACTGCTCTGCCCCGAGGGTCCACGGCGACGGTGAGGCAGTGCCACACGTCGAGCTGCGCCCGCACGCCGCTGGACTCCGCCCGGCCAGGGCCGGCGTCCGCCGCGGCGGCGGCCCCGGCGGCGGGCAGGCCTCGGAGGGCGCCCGCGGCGCAGGGACGGTACAGAGTGCTCTTCGGCCCCCCGGGCGCGCCTCGGAGCCCTGCGTCGAGACGTGTTCCCAGACATGATGGCGTCGAAAAACATGATGGACCCACGAACCCGGAAAGGGATATAGACATGTGGAGCACGGTCACGTTTTCACGATACCCAACTGGGCGACACCTCAAGAAACATCCCACGAGACACC
>CAUYUJ010018292.1:114152-139152 GCA_963575745.1 Prorocentrum cordatum | reverse complement strand
CCAAGAGGCCCCCAAGAGGCCCCCAAGAGGCTCCCAAGAGGCTCCCCAAATTCCTCCATAAGGGGCCCCCGAGAGCCTTCCCAAGAGACCCCATGAAGCATCCCTGAGGACTGCCCACGTCAGCGTCATCGTCGTCGTCGTCGCCCCCTTCGGAACAACACCCTCCGAGGCAAACGTCCGAAACCTCCCACCACCGCTTTCCCTGATCACGAGGTACCCCCAAAAACCTCCGAGGAGACGGGACCAGTACTGAATTGGGCCCACAACACAGCGAGCATCTTCCCACGTAAAATGTCGACGCCGGCTCAGATAATCTTCGGCGAATATGACCCCTGTCTTGGTCCATTTTTGAAACCCTCTCAAAATCTTCTTCGGGTCTTCCCCAGCCCCGACTTCGGATCCGCCATACCTTGGTGGGTTTCGCAAGTAGGGCGGACATGTCAACCCCGCTTGTTGAGTTCCTTTGGTGCCGATGTCCGCCCTATTTTGCCGTCGCTCTTTTCGCCACACCTTTGCGGAAGTGTCCGCGCTATCTCTTCCTGAGGTGGACATTTCCGCCATACTGTTTCGCATTGCTTGGGGCGCATGTCTGACACAATCCCAAGTCGGAAAGTCAACCAAAGTACGGCGGATCCGATGTCAGGGAATACTCGACTGGGTTCGTAAAGAGCCCCACACAGGCCCGCTAGCCCTCCATGAAGGCTCTCTGAGGGCCTCGGAGCGTCCACCCACAAGCATATAGTATGTTTCTCAGGGGTTCCGCCTCTTAAGGCCTTTTTCGACGCCTCCAGAGGCCGTTGGGCCATCTTGAGTTTCTCGGAGCCTTCTTGGGGCGACCTCAGAGCTCTCTTCGGGTCTGCCAGCAATTTCCCGGAGGCCCCGCGAAGCTGAGGAGGTGTTCCAGAGCACTGCATCCTGCCTCCTTCTTAGGCCACGACGCCGCTCTCACAAAACATATATTCTTGCACATCTCCGTCTCTTGGACCAGGTCCAGCTCCTTTCGGGCTCTTGCAGGGGCTTGTTTGCTACGTTGCATGCTGCTACGCTGCGTGCTGCTACACTTCCCTTGTCGAGGCATGCCGCCCAAGCATCTTTGCTGGATGGGCTGATAGGGGATACTTTTTGTTTTATATCTGCGGCCCGCAAGGAAAAGTCCAGAGGGCGGTAAGAGGCAAAGGGGCGCAATGCCAGAAGATTACCATGCAAAACCACTGGGCGGATGCCAGCGGAAGAGAGCTGCCACAGGTGGACAACAAACGAACACAAGCCAGACCCGCAGGTGGGGAAACCTGACCTGTGGCCGGAAGAAAAGCAGGACCACTGGGCAGATGCCAGAGGGCTGAGGGCACCAGAAGGCACCGCACACGCCAGGCTGGCAGGGAAACCTGCCAAGACGGCGACAGCACGGCCAAAGCCAGACGGAACAGAAAATTAAGGCCGAGCAGGACGCGCGGGCAGGTGCCACGCGGCCCGACAGCTCGAGGCCAAGTGCGCATGAACTGATGGGGATACGCGAAACATCACGAATTCAGGGGCTGCTTCAGGCAAAAATGACTGCACAACTTGGAAAGACCCTGCAAGAACTCAGCAAAACCTGCAGTACCCGATGAGACCCTTCGACAGCCCAACAACACCCTGCACTGCCCCCCTGCTCGGCGCACCTGTTTGAAAACCTCTCTTGAGCCTCGGTGCTCTGTGGAGCTCCTCCAGCATCTTCCAGCAACGCCCGAGACGGCTCGAAAGAGACCCGAAAACGCTCCATGAAGCTGACGGCAAGACTAAAACAACAACCAACGAAAACAGGAATGTGAGGGCTTTTCCGTTTGAGTCGTCGTCATCGTTGTCGCTCCCTTTCTGCCTGCGCCACCTTGGGCCCTTCCCCCTCAAGCGCGCCAGCCCGAAGGAAATCGAGCAACGTCGTAATGGAGTAATGTCGTCATCGACTCAAAGGGAAGCCCCTTCCCTTTGATTCCTCCCCCGTCGGGGGGTGGAGGGAGGTGGGGGGGGGTCCCGGGGGGGCGGGTCCTGGGTCAGATGCCCATCCGCCCCTTGGCATTCCGCGGCTCCCCTGGGGGTCTCGGGGCCGCACGAAATACCAAGACAGACCAAGAGTGCCCCAAGATGCCCCCGAGACGCGCCAAGAGGGTCCCGAATCGCCAAACGATCGGTCCAAAATGCCTTCACGCCTCCAGACTGTCCAGGAGACCTCGACAACGCCCCATGAGGCCTCCAAGAGCGCTCCAGAGAGTGCCTCAAGAGGAAACAATCATTGATTGTCCTACGCTCTTTGAAGATTTGGGAGTTCACACCTTTTCCGCTCCCCGCCGCTCAAGACGGCCGAAGAGGCAAGAGCGCTCCAAAACAGTCCAAGAGGACCCCAAGACAGCCCCAAACGCGTCCAAGACAGCCCAAGAGGCCCCCGAGACGGCTCCGAGACACCAGACGGGGGACCCGAAGGGACAGTTCGAGCCCTCGGCCCCGAGAGGCTCCCAGGAGGCCCCAAGAGGTTTCCAAGAAGCCCGAAGAGGCCCCTAGAAGGCTCCCAAGAGGCTCCCGAAAGGCACCCAAGAGACACAAATTCTTCCTCGCAGGCCCCCGAGAGCCTTCCCAAGAGACCCCGAGAAGTATTCCTGAGGAATCTGGCCCACGTCAGCGTCGTCGTTGTCGTCGCCGCCGCCGCCGACGTCGTCGTCGTCGTCCCCCTTCAGGGTCGGCGGCAACGGCCGTAAGGCCTTCGCAATCAGGACGGGAGGTTGCTTTCAACCTTGGGCCTCTAGGGACCCTTACTGGGCCCTGGACCGTCGAAAAACGACTCGGGATTAAACCCCGGTCCCACGGAAAGGGAGGAGGGGGAGGAGGAGGAGGAGGAGGAGGAGGAGGAGGAGGAGGAGGAGGAGGAGGAGAAGGAGGAGGAGGAGGAGGGGGAGGAGGAGGAGAAGGAGGGGGAGGAGGGGGAGGAGGAGGAGGAGGAGGAGGAGGAGGAGGAGGAGGAGGAGGAGGAGGGGGAGGAGGAGGAGGAGCAAGACAAATCCAGACATCGCACGTCTGCGAACAAGAAGCCGCGGCACCGCGGAGAAGCGCGAACGGAACACCAGCTTCCATCTTCCTGCAGCATCATCCGAGCCAGCTCGATCTGTGATGGTCACGGGGGCCGACGCCGGGCGGCAACACCGGGCGCGCAAGCCTGCGACGTCCGACCAGACTTCGCTCAGAATCTATCCCCCGACCCCTCCAGGCGTCCGCCCTGACCAGTACTTCGAGCTGCGTCCAGCCGTGGCGACGAGAGCCTCCAGAAACGCCACAACACCTCCGAAACGACGACGACGACGACGACGAAGAAGACAAAAACGAAGACGACGACGACGACGGCGACGACGACGACGATCGACCCTCCCAAAGGCCCTCGATAGGCACGCCGACGCGGTCGCACAGCGCGGCCAGCCTCGCAAGCAGCTGCGCGCGCGAGTCAACCGGCAATTTGCCCCCGTGGCCCCCCTGGTCGCGCAGCTCGCCGGTCGCCGGGCTGTAGACCAGCCTCGTCACCTTCACGAGGAGGAGGAGAGGAGGAGGAGGAGGAGGAGGAGGAGGAGGAGGAGGAGGAGGAGGAGGAGGCGGAGGAGGATGAAAAGGAGGAGGAGGAGGAGGAGGAGGAGGCGGAGGAGCAGGAGGAGGAGGAGGCGGGAGGGGGGGGGAGGAGGAGGAGGAGGAGAGGAGGAGGAGGAGGAGGAGGAGGAGGAGGAGGAGGAGGAGGAGGAGGAGGAGGCGGAGGAGGAGGGGAGGAGGAGGAGGAGGAGGAGGCGGAGGAGGAGGAGGAGGAGGAGGAGGCGGAGGAGTAGGAGTAGGAGGAGGAGGAGGAGGAGGAGGAGGGAGGAGGAGGAGGAGGAGGAGGAGGAGGAGGAGGAGGAGGAGGAGGAGGAGGAGAGGAGGAGAAGGATGAGGAGGAGGAGGCGGATGAGGAGGAGGAGGCGGAGGGGGGGGAGGAGGAGGAGGATGAGGAGGAGGAGGAGGAGGAGGAGGAGGAGGAGGAGGAGGAGGAGGGAGGAGGAGGAGGAGGAGGCGGAGGGGGGGGGGGGGGGGGGGGGGGGGCGAGGAGGAGGAGGAGGAGGAGGAGGCGGAGGAGGAGGAGGAGGAGGGAGGAGGAGGAGGAGAAGGAGGAGAAGGGATGAGGAAGGAGGAGGGGGGGAGGGGAGGGGAGAAGGGAGGAGGAGGAGGAGGAGGAGGAGGAGGAGGAGGAGGAGGGTAGCGTTCGGAAAACCCACATGTCATCAGGAACCAGGAACCATTGGGTCATGCCAGAAAACATCACGACGGAGCATGTACGGCTATTTTGAAGACCTCTGGGGGCGCGGGGCCTCGGGACCCGCAAGAACTGCTCGTTTGGAGCACCGGTCCCGAGGAATGGGTCGAGACCTCTGGGGGTCGACGTCATGGAAAACTCATGGCATGAAAGGCTCGGGCTTACAGAGGTCTCTCACATTGGGTCCGAGTTCGGTGGGGGCATTCGTTAAGGATTACGCCCAAGAGTGAAGAACTCCTTCTCTGATGAGGGAGAGAGAGAGAGAGAGAGAGAGAGAGGGCGCCATGCACGTCAAAAGTGCGTTGGCAATAATGTGGCCAAACCTCAATTGGTGTTCCGCCGGCTTCCAGACCCTAAATTCATTATCTAAGGGCTCCTTATCCAACAACTTCACCGTAGATGGGGTCGGAAGAACCTCGACCTGCACCTTCCGTACCTTCCGTGCTGAAGGTGCCGCCGCCATGTGGCCGTGGCGGCCACCGCTGCGGCCTCGACTTTGGCCGCCGCTGCGGCCGCGGCGGCGGCCGCGGCAACGCGGCACCTGCCGCGCGGACCGTGCGGAAGGTGCAAGTCGAAGGGATCGCGCCGTGCATCGGCGATGCGCCGTCGACGTCGGCGATACATCGCCGTCTTCGGCGATGAGAAAATCGGGATCCACATCGAGCCACCTTGGCGATGCATCGGCGATGCGGCGCGTTCCTCCGACGCCATCTACTCCGACCCCATCTGGGATGTCTCTACAGGATGGGAATGGTTTTCTCCTAACGCCACCACATTGTCCAACGCCGAATACCAGCAATAATTATGTAAGCGATGATTGCACAATGCGATACAATGACCGAACACACTGCGCTTCGGATGATATCACCGAAGACAACTCATTGAACGACCGCTGATACGGAAGTGGGGAAGTATGGAAAGATCGTGAAAGAGGAGGGGGAGGAGAAGGAGGAGGAGGAGGAGGACGAGGAGGAGGAGTAGGAGCAGGAAGAGGAGGGGGTGGGAACGCGAGGAGGAGGGGGGGAGTAAAAGGAGGACAATGAGCTCGTGTAAGATGTAGTCGGGTGCCAGCGCTCGAGACCGGGCAAATTGCGGAGATTCCCCTTGATACGCGCGCGATATGCCAGTTCGAGCCAGGAACGTCCCCGCCAAACCATGGCAAGTCAAGCAAATTGGGAGGAGGACCTCTCGAGCGAAACCGCGCCGAAGGAAGGTGAAACCAGGCAGATTGCGAGGACGTCTCAGGCGAGACCGGGCCGAAACCAAGCGAAACCAGGGGCGAGACCGAGCACATTGCGAGGATGTCTCAGGCCGTATGCGCCGCACCAGTCGAAACCACGGGCGCAGTCGGGCAAATTGTGCGGACGTTCTGAGCAGAATCACCGAAACCAGGCCCCATCCACTCTCCTTCATACGCTTTTGCATACAGGAGTGGATGACCCAGGGAGGCCCCCCGCAGAGGCAGGAGGAGGAGGAGGAGGAGGAGGAGGAGGAGGAGGAGGAGGAGGAGGAGGAGGAGGAGGAGGAGGAGGAGGAGGAGGAGGAGGAGGAGGAGGAGGGGAGAAGGAGGAGGAGGAGGAGGAGGAGGAGGAGGAGGAGGAGGGGGAGGAAGGAGGAGGAGGAGGAGGAGGAGGAGGAGGAGGAGGAGGAGGGGAGGAGGAGGAGCGGGAGGAGGAGGAGGAGGAGGAGGAGGAGGAGGAGGAGGAGGGGGAGGAGGAGGAGGAGAGGAGGAGAAGGAGGAAGAGGAGGAGGAGGAGGAGGACGACGAGGAGGAGGGGGAGAAGGAGGAGGAGGAGGAGGAGGAGGAAGTGGAGGAGGAGGAGGAGGAGGAGGAGGAGGAGGACCATCTGGTTTCTTGGTGCACGCCCTGACTGTGCACGCACGTAGTGCCAACTTGCCCGGACATGCGAAAGGGGGCCGGGAAGACGTGCGGCCAAAGGTGTCATTCCAGCTCTGGCTCTGGCCCGTCACGTCATGTCACTCGTGCCCAGGAGGGGTCCACGAAGCTCCCGCAACAGGCCTAGAAGGGCGCTCTAGAGTGCTCCACAAGGGCCATGGCGGCTTTCCGTATATTGTAATGGTGCCGCCCCAGAGCTTCCTTACTGTGGAGGGCGCCTGGATCGGGGGCCAGTCGCGTCATGTGTATCCAGATTCCCGGGCACATCTGCATGAACGTGTAACGTTTCGGAGGTTCGTGCAGATTTCTTGGTTCAGCGCTGGAACCCCGGCCCGCGGGGCGCGCCAGAGGAGGCGCCGCCTAGGGGGCCCTGCGCCGACCCAAGGAATCCTGCTGCCGCAGGCTGTTCTGCGCTCACCAGCATGGGGCAGCGGTACTTGCCAGTGAGGGTGATCGTCTTCTGCAACTTCCCCCGCGTGCAGGCGTAGCTGAAAAAAGCCTGTCGGTACTCGTCGTCCTCTTGGTTCTGTGCAGAGGGGGGGTCTTTCGCAATGGGGTCGCACAAACAATTCAATCGCTCATCCTGTGGCTCATGGCGCGGGGCCCCTCTCACGGACCAACGACGCCACATGCAACGCATCCTGCCCTATCCATCACGACCCAGCACGAACGATTGCACAAACAATTGCGCACATCCTCGAGGCCCCCTTTTCAGAGGACCCAGCCGCCCGAGTCCGATCCCCAAACATGCGACGTCCTGATTCTTTCAATACGGGGCCCCTGGAAATCCAGACCCTCTCCCCGGGACCGGTTCTTCATCCCGAGCCGTTCTTGCACGGCCCCGAGGCCCGGCGAGGGCTCCCCGCGAGACCGAAAACTGGCAAAAACCTCCCGCTCGTTTTTTTTTTACGACGCGATCATGTCCCCAGACATGCGACGCCCTGATTTTTTCAAGACGGCGTCCCTGGAAGTCCAGACCCGTTCCCTGGGGCCGGTTACTCGTCCTGAGTCGTTTTTGACGGTCCCGGGGCCTGGCGAGGGCCCCGGCAAAAACCTTCCGCCAGGATTTGTTTTAACTTTGACCTAGAGGTCCGATGTCATGATTTTTTCGTTGCGCGGTCCTGCAGAAGTCTCGACCCCTTCTCCAGGACCGGTTCTCCATCCTGACGGTCCCGGGGCCCGGCGAGGGCCCCCAGAGGCCGAATATGGCCGAACATTCGGAAAAACCTCCGTCTCGACTTTTCCAATGCCTTGGATCTCTGGGTACACGACGCCATCCCAGACATGCGACGTCCTGAGTTTTTCAGGGCGGCGTCCCCTCAAGTCCCGACCCTTTCCCCGGGACCGGTTTTTCGCCCTGCGAGCCGTTTTTGGACGGCCCTGGGGCCCGAACGAGGGCCCCCTGGGGCCGAAAATACCCGAAAACCACCCGTCCTACTTTTTCTTACGACGCCATCCTCGTCCGCCGAGCCAGCCCCGCCGGGCCCCGCCGGGCCCCCGGCGCCCAGCCGGGCCTGCCGCTCCCCGGGCCGCTGTGCCCCACTGGGCCGCGGGGCGCCCGCGCGCAGGCTGCCGCCGGGGCCCCGCGCCGCGGCCGCGCCCGCGAGAGCGGGGGCGGAGCTGGGCAGGGCGGGGTCCTCATAAGTGGGGCAGCGAAGGGTCCCAGACGTTATGTGGGTCCTTATGTGGGGCGGGGTCCTTATGTGGGTCCTTATGGGGTGGCGTCGTATAAAAAAAACAAGACGGGAGGTCTTTCGCTGTTGTCGGCCCCTAGGGGCCCTCGCTGGGCCTCGGGACCGTGAAAAAAGGACTCGGGACGAAAAACCGGTCCTGGGGAAAGGTTCTGGACTTCCGGGGACGCCGTCCTGACAAAAATCAGGGCGTCGCATGTCTGGGATGACATGCGATCGCATCGGGGAACAAAATCAGGACGGGCGGTTTGGGGCCATGCTCGGCCCCTGGGGGCCCTCGCCAGGCCTCGGGACTGTGAAAAAAGGACGCGGGACGAAAAACCGGTCCTGGGGGAAAAGGGTCGGGACTTGCGGGGACGCCGTCCATAAACAATCAGGACGTCGCATGTCTGGGGAGCGTTCTCTTATTCGGCGTTTCGACATTTGGCGGAAGGGGGGGAAAGGGGGGGGTTCTGGCTCTGGGCCTCTGCTCAGTGCGACTGTTTACAGCCGTGCGTCCTGCGGGGGAGGCTCCGCCTGCCTGAAACAAGCGCCACCAAAAACAGCCAAGGTCTACTCCATGAAGGGGAGGGGATGGGGGGGTGCGAGGGACCGCACTGGTCGGCAAAACGATGAGTAAAAAACAACCGCGTAGATATAGAAACTCGGAGGTCCGCGCGGACCTCCGAGTCTTTATGTTTATGCCAGTCTTCCGTCCCCTGGTCCTCCGCAAGGAGCGCCGCCAGCTCTGGGCTGATCTCGGGAGGGGTGGCCAAGTCCACTCGCCAGTTGCTGGGGCCTCCTCGCGCCGCAGCTCCGGCGGCGAGCGCGGGGCGCGCCGCAGCGCCGCTCGAGCTCGAGGCCCTGTGCTGAGCAGAAGCCGCGCTCATCTCAGGAGGATTCGCTCCATCCCGCTCCTTGTTGTAGCCGGCATCCCCCTTGTACTCCACGACCACAGTGTCGCAAGCCTCTGCGTACCAGCTCTGCTCGACGCACACCAGGCCATGATGTCCCTCGTGGGCCAGGGGGGACCAGCCCAGCTGATGTCGGATCCAGCCCCCGCTCGGGTCGCGCTGCAGCTCGACCACGTGCTCGCCGTGGAAGAGGCCCCTGCCATTGTTGACGGCGCTCAGGCGTGGCTCCAGCTTGACCTGCCACGCGTCCTTCGGCTACACGCAAGAGTGACCCTGGGTAAGAGTGACCTTTGGTGCGCGGCTTTTGGGGGGCCGCGAGGGGGCCAAACACAGGCGCGCAAGGCGCCACTGCCGCCTCGCGTTCGGCGATCGGGGGACCCCACTTGGCCCGCACCAAAGGTCACTCCGGCGACAGGTCACTCTTACGTCTAGTCGAGTCCTGGCCCTCGGGCAGCGCCACCGACCACGTCTGGGCCGCCGGACCGCCGCCCAGCGCCAGCGCCATGCACATCGGCAGCGCGTCGCCGCAGGGGTACTGGAACCTCGCCGCGCGGGAGAGGCCGGCCCTGGAGGCCACGGGCCCTGGATCCCCAGGGGGGCCGTCCCCGGGAACAGCTCGAGGACGGAAAGCGCCGCTGTAGTCTCTTGGGCACATGGGGCGAAGAAGAAGGAGAAGAAAAGGAAGGCGAAGACGGCCATTTTCCAGAAAGCCGCCAGCGTGGGTGCCCGGTGCAATCCGTAGCCATTAGTTCACTTTACCACCACCAGGCGGTCCACGCCGGGGGCGCTTCCCGTCATCCGCCACAGTGACCCCTGGCAGGTTGAGGCGTGGAAAGGATGCCAAGGTCTGTCTGGTATGGTGTTTTTGAGTTCTAAGAAGACGCGGCCCCCCTCCTCTTCCTCCTCCTGCTCCTCCTCCTCCTCCTCCTCCTCCGCCTCCTCCTCCTCCTCCCTCTACCCGCAGACTGCCGGGTGCATTCCCCTACTCACCGAGGCCACTTCCCTCGTGCCCGCTCGAGAATGGTGCAATTCCAGCATGGCAGCAAATGCCCAACCCGCCATTCCATGCGTGCCCGCTTGAGGACGGTGCACCTCCAGCATGGCAGCTAATGCGTGAGTCCCCCTTCCACGCGTGCCTGCTCGAGGATGTGCACTTTCCGCATGGCAGCTTATGCCTGAACCCTCATTCCATGCGCGCCCGCTCAAGATCCCGCATGGCTGCTAACTCTTAGAGGCCTCATCCCACGATAAGCCGCTCGCAGATCGTGCACTTCGCGCACTCCCAGGCGCTGCTTCCAAGCGGTCCAGGGCTTCCCAAGCCACGATCCCTCGTAACAAAAAATGGATATGCGTTCCGAGCTTACAACACGGCCCGCGCAGGCAACTAAAAACACCAAGATGGCCCAAGTTGCCTCGAAGACGGCCCAAGATGGCCCCAAGGCGGCCGAGTATTGATTCAAGACGGCCCAAGATGTTTCCAAGAGGGCCCAAGATGGCAACAAGAGGACCTCCAACAGGGTCAGAAGAAGCCAACATCACTGAATTCCCTTGGGTTTCTGAATGGATTTCGCATGCTCGACTTTTCGGGCTGGCGTCAGCTCAAGAAGGCCCAAGAGGGCTCGACGATGACCCGAGGGGCATCCAAGACGGCCCCAAGACGGTCCAAGAGGGCCGCCAATGGGACCCTCGACGGCCTTATAAAGCCCTTCGAAGGCCCAAGACGGCGCCAAGACGGCCCCACAACGGCCTCCAGACACCCACCAAACGGCCAAGAGGGCATCAAGACGGCTCAAGGGAACACATAGCTGGCTTAAGAGGGCCCTACGACGGCCCAAAAGAGCTCTAAGGGACCTCAAATCCTGCCTCACAGGAGGCCAAGACCGCCCAACACAGCCCATGATGATGATGATGATGACGATGATGATGATGATGATGATGATGATGATGCTGATGATGATGATAATGATGATGATCATCATCATCATCATCATCATCAGCAGCAGCAGCAGCATCGTCATCATCAGCATCCTCATCATCATCATCAGCAGCAGCATCATCATGATCATGACCATGATCATGATGATGATGATCATCATCAGCAGCATCAGCATCACCATCATCATCAGCAGCACCATCATCATCAGCTTCTTCATCATCACCCTCATCATCATTTGCTGCATCATCACCATCATCATTATCATTATCAATATCATTATCATTATCAGTATCATCAGCATCATCATCATCATCATCATCATCATCATCATCATCATCATCATCATCATAGTCACCATCATCGTCATGGTTACCATCATCAGCATCACCATCATCATCCGATTCATCATACTCATCAGCATCATCATGATGATGATCATCACCATCATCAGCATGATCATCAGCATCATCATCATCAGCATCATTAGCATCATCATTAGAAATCAGCATCACCATCGTCGTCTTCATCATCAGCAGCATCATCATCGGCATCATCGTAATCATCATCATCAGCAGCACCACCATCAGCATCAGCTGCATCTTCATCTCCATCTTCATCCTCATCATCAACAGCAGCAATAGCAGCATCACCATCAGCATCAGCATCATCATCAGCATCATCATCATCATTGTCATCCTCATCATCGTCGTCGTTGTCATCACCATCACAATCACCATCATCATTACCATCACCATCACCATCACCATCACCATCACCATCACCATCACCATCACCATCACCATCACCATCACCATCACCATCACCATCACCATCACCATCATCATCATCATCATCACCATCATCATCATCATCATCATCATCATCATCATCATCATCATCATCATCATTGTCAGCAGCATCAGCATCAGCATCAGCATCAGCATCAACACTAGCATCAGCATCAGCATCAGCGGCAGCATCATCATCGTCAGCAGCAGCATCATCAGCATCATCATCACATCACACACCTACTCTCGGAAGTTCGCGCGGACTTCTTCGATCGTCGCTGTGCCCCTTTCCGGTGGAGCGCGCCAGTGGCGGCGCCAGAGGCGCCGCCAGGGGGCTCCAACGCGAATCCACGAAGTCCTCGCGAACCTCCGAGTCTACTGCCTCTCCTCCTCCTCCTCCTCCGCCTCCTCCTCCTCCTCCTCCGCCTCCTCCTCCTCTTCCTCCTCCTGTGCCGCTTTGTCATCTTCGATGCCGTGGCTCGGGAGAGGCTTGTGCCTCTTGAGGCCTGGTGCTTCTCCCACGGCATAACACGCGGATGGGCTCCCCACGGCGGTGTGCCCTGGCGGCGCGCACACTGGGGGGAGGGGGAGGGGGGAAGGCTTCTTAGAGGGAGGCTGCTTCTCAGAAGGCGCCGGCCTCACATCCATAGACAAGGCCCGCACCTTCTAAGAAGCAGGGGTGCTTCTAAAAAACCTTGCCCCCTCCCCCTACCCCTGTAAAGGGAGGCTGCTTCTCGGAAGGCGCCGGCCTCACATCCACAGACAAGGCCCGCGCCTGCTAAGGAGCAGGGGTGCTTCTAAGAAGCCTTCCCCCCTCCCCCTACCCCCCTCTGCGCATGGTCGACACTCCCTGTCCCAGACATCCGAGGAGGAGGAGGAGGAGGAGGAGGAGGAGGAGGAGGAGGAGGAGGGACAGGAGGAGGAGCAGGAGGAGCAGGAGGAGGAGGAGGAGGAGGAGGAGGAGGAGGAGGAGGGAGAGGAGGAGGAGGAGGAGGAGGAGGAGGAGGAGGAGGCTGGGTCCGTCATATCCCCCCAACTGGAGTCATGAGCAATGTCAATACTTATGACGTGCACAGCCATGGGGCTGCCATCAAGAAGGCGCTCCATGTGCCACTGTATGTCACCCTCCCGCCGAAATCCTGAGAAAAGATGTAGCACAAACATGTGGGCATGAGGCCTCAGTCTTCTGGGCTCCCACACGAGGGGAGCAGGGGGAACCGGGGGCGGTGGTAACGGAGCATGAACAACTTCTTCAGCCTTAGCCTGCCGTCTGGAGAAGGGCACCTTGGGACCAAAGGGGGCCCATATAGGACCCGTGGGGGTTCGCTCGCACAAGCCTCGTGGAGCCCCTTACTGCGATTAGTGGCGGAAGCACGGCGGCATTCTTCTCTCGCCTCCTCTACTTCCACAGGGCTGGGTCTGAAACTGGTTCTCTGCCATGAAAGCAAGCAAGATGGCGAATTGCGCAAGTGTTTTACAAGACGCGGGGTAAGGAAGACATCCTTCAAACAAATGTTGCAGCAGGAACCAGTTGCAATCTCAGAGGGGGAGTCGCCCATCTTGTGGGTCTTGCTAATATGAATATTTTATAATTTTGCAGAGCTGGCAGGGTGTCCACAATGATAACATACATATTGGGCAGGGGGTGGGGTAAGAACGGGGTCAAGTCATGTGCCTTTAATCTCATTGTTGGTGAGTCTTTCCCATACCTGCCCCTGCAAACAATCGTGATAATATGGAAAGATGTGTTACGCTCTGGACGCGTGGCGGCAGTCATTGCTGGCCCCCCATGCGAGTCGTGGTCTGCAGCACGGCATATTCCAGCCCCCCAGTGCCGACGCCCCCCCCCGCCCCCTGAGGTCAGTGGACCATGTGTGGGGGCTAGGGCATCTCACCAGCAGGGAAAGGAAGCAGCTAGATTTAGGCAACCAGCTCTTGCGCACAACTATTAACTTTCTCCAGTTGAGTTGGCTTTATGGAGTCCCTGCCTTGATGGAGCATCCTGCACCGTGCACATGGCGCCACGGGGTCCCCAGTTCCTGGTTTTTACCCCCCCTGAAGAGACTGGCGGCCATGACCGATGTTCGTTGTCATGAAATTCACCAGTGTGAGTTTGGGGGGAGCTCCAAAAAACCCACCAACCTCATGGCTGTGCACATTCCAGCGATGCAACAGTGGCTAAATGGACTTAGAGGGGGAGGAAAGTGCCAGCGTGGCCACACATAGGAGCCTTGAAGGGCTCGACTGCGACGATGTTTGGATTTCGGCCCATGCAAAGACGTACCCTTCCCCCATGTGCGCTTTCATTGCTGCCACTTTGTTAGAATCCGTTCGACTAAGATTCCCACACCTTTGTCAGGCGCCGACGCCCACCAGTTTCCAACCCACTGGGCACGTGTATGACTGGTCCTTGGACCAAGACAAGATATTACGAGACAAGTTGGGTACTGGTGCCTATGATGACGGTTGGGAAATACCTCCAGGGTTACGACCATCCTATACCCCACTAGACCCGTACATGGTTCGAGGGATACACATGGACTGTATGCTGCACCGACCTATCCTACATGGGGTGCTCGAGGACCCACTTTCGCAGTCTGCAATCCTCTTTCCCCCCCCCCCTTTCCTGGCTCCCCCTGGCTGACACAACAGACTTTGAGCCTGCCCGTACATGGTTCGAGGGATACACATGGACTGTATGCTGCACCGACCTATCCTACATGGGGTGCTCGAGGACCCACTTTCGCAGTCTGCAATCCTCTTTCCCCCCCCCCCCTTTCCTGGCTCCCCCTGGCTGACACAACAGACTTTGAGCCTGTACGGGGGCCTAGGCGAAGGGCCGGGCACAGAAGGAGAGCCGCGCCCACGCAGGCGCCGCATGTGTTACGCTCACGTTAAAAAAAAACAGTATGTGCCTGGTGCAAAAGATCTCGATATGTTGCTCGACGAGGTCAGTGGCCCGACCTCCGTGGGTGAAGGATTCTTGCCCAAATGTTCTACCCCTTTCCCATCTTCCTTCTTACAGTGTGCGCCCACTTTATAAAGGCAGTAGCCCTTGCTCTGTGTCTGCTTGGGGATCAGGCTGTTGGGGGATTGACTGGATCGGGATTGGGATTTTATGGATATCCTGAGCAGACGGTCTGTCTTCGTGGCGGCATCTCTCGTTGCGCTGCGCCACCTGCGCCGACTGGTGCAGGCAGGAGCTTGCGTGTGCTTGCCGCGAGCTGCTGCCGCCGCTGCCCCTCCTGTTCTCTTACCATCCACTGTGGCTAGGCTTCGACGCTCCGCCTTCGACCGAACCGAACCGAACCGAGGAGGAGGAGGAGGAGGAGGAGGAGGAGGAGGAGGAGGAGGGAGAGGAGGAGGAGGAGGGAGAGGAGGAGGAGGAGGAGGAGGAGGAGGAGGAGGAGGAGGAGGAGGAGGAGGAGGAGGAGGAGGAGGAGGAGGAGGAGGAGGAGGAGGGAGGAGGAGACGAGACGGCGAGAACCGCTGCTGCCCCCAGTTCAGCGACACGCCCGCTCCCTTCGAGAGGAAGACCTCGGGGCAGAGCCCCTGCGCGGGCCTGTGCTCGGGGCCCTCCTTGTCCAGACTCACGGGCTTGCCGTTCACCCAGAAGCTGGCCGCGCCAGTGTCGGCGTCGAGGAGGCACCCAAGGACGTCCCCCCTTGGGGCAGGAAGCAAACCCTCAGATCTGGGCGCTGCCTTTTCTTTCCGCGCCGGGCGGTTTCGCCCACTCTCGGGCCCCGGGGCCATCACAGATCGAGCCAGGTGGAAACATGCAGCAGAAAGCTGGTGTCTGGTGCTTGCTCTGGTCGAAACGCCTCTCGATGCTGCAAAAACAAAAACGCAACCTCGGATCTCATGGACAGGTCCTCTGCGGGAAACGGGTCCTGGACCCCACGGCTTTCCCCCAGGGCCGGCGCTTCATCCTGGGGCCGCTCTGGGGTCCGCGCAGGTGGGGCCAGAAGATCGAACCGCATGGCCGACGCATCGCCGGCGCGTCGGCGCAGCATCGGTGGCGCATCGGGCGCCACACCGAGCCGCATCGCCGGTGCGTCGGCGATGCGGGGCGGCGCACCCGTCCACATCCGCTTCGACGGCGTTTGGGCAGCCTGGGCCTGCTCAGCGTCGAGGACACGCCTGCCGCCCCGTGCCTGTGGCGCACAGACAGCTCCCTCCGCTCCACGGCCTCGAACAGGGAGTCCTGGTCGTCCTCGTCCTCCACGCCGAGGTCCTGGGCAAACTTCTTCAGCGCCAGGCCGTGCAGGTCCCGCGCCCGCTCGTGCTTCTGGTCGATCACGTGCGGCCCGCCCTCGGCCGCAGGGTCCACGAACCCCACGGACAAGCTGCTGCCCACGAGCACCAGGTCCTGGAATCGGCACGCGAGCGAGCACCCGTTGTCGAACGTCAGGTTCACGCTGTCGTCCTTGCTGAGCGTCTGCCTCATGGTCGCGTGCGCGCCTCCGGAGAGACCCTCGTACCTTGAACCAGGCTTGATCATCACCCTGTCGCCCGCGCGCAGCGCACCCTCGTCACCCTGCGGGGCGTCGCCGGCCAGCTCGAAGTACCACGCGCCGGAGGAGACGGTGAACTGCTGGAAGACGAGGAAGCTGGACTCCTCGCCGCTGCGCACCGCGCCGCCTGTCCACCTCTGGGGGAACCAAGAGGTACCCATGTCGGGGTGCGTTCTGACCAGGACTTCGAGGCGAATCCAGCGGTGGCGACGAGGGCCTCCCAGGAGGCCCAGATAGGGGAAAACGGGGCGAGGGGTAGCGGTACAGCGGAGGCCAGTCCGCAAGAAACCTTCCACAAGAAACCCAACCCTGACCCCCCAGGACGTCCAGTGACTTTGTGGCATGGGAAAGCCACACTTTCCATCGCAACACCACCGAAGTCCAAGAAACCCAGGGCACCCTGGAGGCAAGCAGGGTGTGTCTTGGCACGGGCCTCCACTGTGTGGGCACCTTGCCCCCCTCCGAACCTCAGGTCGTGCGAGGCGAAGCCGGGGCGCAGCGCCACGGGCTGCGCGATCGCCCGTGCGGACCAGGTGCCGACGACGCCCTGGCCGGGGCCTGGCGCCGTGGCGCCGGGGTCCTCCCGGCCCCCCTTCTCAGGGCGGCGGCATCTGCACACTCAAGTCCACCGCCCCTGGCCAGGCCCACGTCCAGGGCCCAGGGGCTCAGTAATCATAAAGATATGTTTGTATGTTGCATGTATGTATGCATGCATGTATGCATGCATGCATGTATGTATGTATGTAACTAAGTATGTATGTATGTCTGTCTGTCTGTCTGTCTGTCTGTCTGTCTGTCTGTCTGTCTGTCTGTCTGTCTGTCTGTCTGTATGTATGTATGTACGTATGTACGTATGTACGTATGTACGTATGTACGTATGTACGTACGTACGCACGTACGCACGTACGCACGTATGCACGTATGCATGCATGCATGCATGCACTGGTGGTGGAAAATGCGCCCACCGTCGAGGGTGTGCAGCCCCCGCCGCCCGAGACCTCTGCGCCCTGCAGCACGGTGCCCCCGGTCAGCTGCCCCTCCGCGACCGCGGCGCTCCAGGCGGTGCCCGACCACAGGCTCCCGGGTGGGCCCCCCTCGCAAGACGAGGCCAGGACGAGGGCAACATCGGGTGAGAAGAAGTCGAGAATCTCAGGAGGAGGAGGAGGAGGACCAGGAGGAGGAGGAGGAGGAGGAGGAGGAGGAGGAGGAGGAGGGAGGAGGAGGAGGAGGAGGAGGAGGAGGAGGGGAGGGGGGGGGGAGGGGGGGGGGAGAGGGAGGAGGAGGGGGCAGGGGGAGTGGTTTCGAAATGCGCCACCCGCAATGCTCCCGCCCGCAGTGGACGGATTCCGTCCGCTCTGGAGCTGTGCCCAGGAGGAGGAGGAGGAGGAGGAGGAGGAGGAGGAGGAGGAGGAGGACCAGTGTAAACCCAAGAGCCATCAAGGATGTTGGAATAAACGCCCCCTCCAAGCTTCCTCTTTATAGGCCCCTACCACGGTCCATTTCCATTGAAGGAACTGCCTCGTTGGAAGACAACTTTTTGAAGACCCTGAAGCATGCCCAAACATCGTTCTCGGGATTCCAACGCCACGGATCAACCTGACCGTTGCGTGGTAGCGATCCTGAATCGCGTCAGAATGCCATTCTTGGGTCCTCCACACCTCGAATGAACGTAACTGTTGCACCCTCGTAATCCAGAATCCTTCCAAAATACATTGTCTGGTACTTTGATCATGGGAACCCGTTGAACTCTGGAAAAGGTTTGAAACGAATGTGCGCGACGCTAAGGCGGGAACCACATTTTGAAAAGGAGCCGCCCTCAATCCGTGAAATTCTTGCAAATCTAGAGAGCATGATCAACCCACGAACCCGGAAAGGAATATAGAACTGTAACACATGGCAGCGTTTTCAAAGACACCTGATTGGGTGACGGGCAACTGCAACGCTGCGTGTATCGATCTTGATGTACCCTGCCGAGGGCTGTGCTGTGCTGCACCGTGCTGAATTGCGATGTGCCATGGCGCAATTGTGCTCTATAGCGTCATGGATCGAGTCCTCCTTTGCATCCGAGTCCTGACCGAACTGATCTGGATCATAAGCTTGAGCTGCCTGAACACATAGTAGCTGCCCCAGAGCTGATGGACAAGGGAACATGCCAGGAGGACGCGCCGCGAAACGTCCCAAAGGATGGCGCCAGGCGGCGTGCCAGGGGACGTGTCATGGGGTCGCACCGCCGAACGTGCCAAAGGGACGCGCTACGGAACGTGCCAATGGATGTGCCACGGGATGTGCCAGGGGACGCGCCACGCGACGTACCAGGGAGACTCGCCAAGGGACACCCCACGGAACGTGCCAAGGAACGTGCCAAGTTGCAATGCTGAGTGTATCGATCTTGATGTACCGTGCCGAAATCTGTGCTGTGCTGCGCCGTGCTGAATTGCGATGTGCCATGCCGCGATTGTGCTCTATAGCCTCGTGGATCGAGTCCTCTTTGCATCCGAGTCCTGACCGAACTGATCTGGATCTTAAGCTCGAGCTGCCTGAACACATAGTAGCTGCCCCAGAGCTAATTGACAAGGGGACATGCCAGGAGGACGCGACGCGGAACGTCTCAAGGGACCCGCCAAGCGACGTGCCAAGGGACGTGCCATGGGGACGCACCGCGGGACGTGCCAAGGGGACGCGCTACGGAGCGTGCTGGGGACAAGCGTTTCGCTCGAGACATCCTGCCAACATCCTCAGAATTCCTGCGCGCGGGACGCGGCACGCGCGAGACATCCTCGGAATTCTCGCGAGCGGGACGTGAAAACAAGCATTTCGCCTGAGACATCCTCCGAATTCTGGACCCCCGCGAGGCCCCCCACGAGGCCCCCGCTCGAGACATCCCCCAATTTTGCAAAACCAGCGTTTCATTCGAAACGTTTTCAACAAATCATGAAAGACAAGCATTTCGCACGAGACATCCTGCCAAAATTCAAGGAAATCCTGGCAAAACGAACGAATTAGTCGAGACATCCTCGAAATTCCTGCGCGCGGGACGCGGCGCGCGCGAAACATCATCGGAATTCCTGCGCGCGGGGCGCTTTTCCGCGTCGCGGTCGGCTCTGCTAAACCAGCGTTTCGCTCGAGACATCCTCAACAAATTCTGAAAACAAGCGTTTCGCTCGAGACATCCCCAACTCTGCAAAACCAGCGTTTCGCTCGAGACATCCTCAACAAATTCTGAAAAACAAGCGTTTCGCTAGGGACATCCTCAAAAATAATTCCGCCGGCCCTCTTCCCGCACGTAATTTATCGCAGAATAATTCCGCCGGCCCTCTTCCCGTCGATTCCGGGGGCAAACTTCTATAAGAGAGCCCTGGGCCCAAGCCCTTTCCGGGAAAAACATGATGGACCCACGAACCCGGAAAGGGATATAGACATGTGGAGCATGGACACGTTTTCATGATACCCAACTGGGCAACACCTCACGAAACATCCCACGAGACACCTCACGAAACAGCCCACGAGACACTCACGAAACATTCCACGAGACACCTCACGAAACATTTCACGAGACACCCCGCGAAACATTCCACGAGACACCCCACGAAACATTCCACGACGACAGGCAACCACTCAACCAAAGGGGGTGTGGTCGTGCTGGGGTGTGGTCGTGCTGGGGGTGGTCGTGCTGGGGGGTGGTCGTGCTGGGGGGTGGTCGTGCTGGGGGGGTGGTCGTGCTGGGGGTGGTCGTGCTGGGGCGTGGTCGTGCTGGGGCGTGGTCGTGCTGGGGCGTGGTCGTGCTGGGGTGTGGTCGTGCTGTGGTAAGGTCGTGCTGGGGTGCGGTCGTGCTGGGGTGTGGTCTTGCTGGGGTGGGGTCGTGCTGGGGTGTGATCGTGCTGGGGTGGGGTCGTGCTGGGGTGTGGTCGTGCTGGGGTGTGGTCGTGCTAGGGTGGGGTCGTGCTGGGGTGGGGTCGTGCTGGGGAGTGGTCGTGCTGGGGTGTGGTCGTGCTGGGGTGTGGTCATGCTGGGGCGTGGTCGTGCTGGGGTGGGGTCGTGCTGGGGTGGGGTCGTGCTGGGGTGGGTTCGTGCTGGGGTGCTCCGCACCCTGTGATTTATCGATCGGGTCGTGCTGGGGTGTGGTCGTGCTGGGGTGTGGTCGTGCTGGGGTGTGGTCGTGCTGTGTGTTCGTGCTGGGGTGTGGTCGTGCTGGGGCGTGGTCGTGCTGGGGCGTGGTCGTGCTGGGGTGTGGTCGTGCTGTGGTGTGGTCGTGCTGGGGTGTGGTCGTGCTGGGGTGTGGTCTTGCTGGGGTGGGTCGTGCTGGGGTGTGGTCGTGCTGGGGTGTGGTCGTGCTGGTCGTGCTGAGGTGGTCGTGCTGGGGTGTGGTCGTGCGTGCTGGTGGTGTGGTCTTGCTGGGGTAGGGTCGTGCTGGGTGGGTCGTGCTGGGTGTGTCGTGCTGGGGTGTGGTCGTGCTGGGTGGGGTCGTGCTGGGGTGGGGTCGGCGGGGGCTGGTCGTGCTGGGGTGGTCGTGCTGGGGTATGGTCGTGCTAGGGTGGGGTCGTGCATTTCGCTCGAGACATCCTGCCAAATTCCAGGAAATCGTACAAAAACAAACAAATTAGTCGAAACATCATCGAAATTCCTTCGCGCGGGGCGCTTTTCCGCGTCGCGGTCGGCTCTGCAAAACAAGCGTTTCGCTCGAGACATCCTCGGCAAACTCTGCGGAGCAAGCGTTTCGCTCGAGACATCCTCAACACACGAAAAAGTGGCCCGCACCCTGTGATTTATCGATCGGGATTTCAAAAACAAGCGTTTCGCTCGAGACATCCTCAAATTTTAATTCGCCGGCCTCCTTCGACCTCGTTATTTATCAGGGAAAAAATTCGCCGGCCTCCCTCAAGTTGGCACCGGGGGGAAGGGTTTACCCACTAAAAGAGAACCCTGGGCCCACGCCCTTTCCGGGAAAAAACCATAGCTTCCTGCTTCTAGCCACACAAGTTCTGCTTTCATGTCTGCACCGTTTTTGCATCCGCCCGCGGTCTACGAGGGAGGAAACGGGGAGAGGGAGGGGGGCACAAAAGAAATCGAGCAGCACGAAAAGCAAGCAAAGGAGCACAAATAAGGCTAGCGATAAGAACGCTGAAAACCCGTTAGAGCGAGACCAGATCGAGAGCATACCCAGAGGGCAGCGCAAGTCCTCTCACCTCGCCCCAATGAGTTTTCAGCGTCGCTCGCCCTGCTCCAGCTCCCGAACCTGCCCTTCTGGCCGCGACAACCAGATACACTTCGAAACCTAGATCCTCGAACCTCGGTCCTCCGATCTCGAGCCTCGAACCTCGATCCTTCAACTTCCGTCGAAGGCGACCGTGACGACGGCGGCAACGACGACGACGAAAACGACCTCCGGAGGTCGCCGGCGAACCGCCGGAGGTCTTAGGATGCCTCGGCCCCTGGGGCGGGCCCAGCGGGAGGAGGAGGCAAAGGAGGAGGCAAAGGAGGAGGAGGAGGCAACATGATCGACCCACGAACCCGGAAAGGAATATAGAAATGTAAAGCATGGCAACGTTTCAAAGACACCTGATTGGGCGACGGGCAAATGCAATGCCGAATGTATCGATTTTGATGTACCGTGCCGAGGGCTGTGCTGTGCTGCGCCGTGCTGATGCTGAACTGCGATGTGCCATGCCGCGATTGTGCTCTATAGCGTTGTGGATCGAGTCCTCCTTTGCACCCGAGTCCTGACCGAACTGATCTGGATCTTAAGCTCGAGCTGCCTCAGCACATGGTAGCTGCCCCAGAGCTAATGGACAGGGGGACATGCCAGGAGGACGCGCCGCGGAACGTCCCAAGGGACGCGCCAGGCGACGTGCCAGGGGACGTGCCACGGGACGCACCGCGGGACGTGCCGAGGGGACGCGCTACGGAAAGTGCCAATGGACGTGCCAATGGACGTGCCAGGAGACGCGCCGCGCGACGTGCCAGGGGGACTCATCACAGGACGCGCCACGGAACGTGCCAGGTTGCAATGCTGAGTGTATCGATGATGATGTACCGTGCCGAGGCCTGTACTGTGCTGCGCTGTGCTGAACTGCGATGTGCCATGCCGCGATTGTGCTCTATAGCGTTGTGGATCGAGTCCTCCTTTGCACCCGAGTCCTCACCGAACTGATCTGGATCTTAAGCTCGAGCTGCCTCAGCACATGGTAGCTGCCCCAGAGCTAATGGACAGGGGGACATGCCAGGAGGACGCGCCGCGGAACGTCTCAAGGGACGCGCCAGACGACGTGCCAGGGGACGTGCCACGGGGACGCACCGCGGGACGTGCCGAGGGGACGCGCTACGGAAAGTGCCAATGGACGTGCACCGCGCGACGTGCCAGGGGGACTCGCCACGGGACGCTCCGCGGAATCTGCCAGGCAACATGCCAGGCTGCAATGCTAGGGGTATCGATATTGATGTACCGTGCCGAGGGCTGTGCTGTGCCTGGGCGACCTGGACACGTGAAAACACGCGTTTCGTTCAAGACGTTCTCAGCACATCCTCATGCTAGACATCCGCCTGGGCAACCTGGACACGTCAAAACAAGCGTCTCGATCGAGACTTTCTCGACACATCCTCATGCTAGACATCCGCCTGGGCGACCTGGACACGTGAAAACAAGCCTCTGGTTCGAGACATCCTCAACAAATCCTCATGCTAGACATCTGTCTGGGCCACCTGGAGGCGTGAAACCAAGCGTCTTGCTCGAGACATCCTCAAGACCTGGGCACGTGAAAACAAGCAATCCACTTGAGAGATCCTCAGAAATCATGTCCCCAGGGAAAAACAATCTATAACACAAAACAAGGGTTTCGCTCGAGACATCCTCAACAAATTCTGAAAAACAAGCGTTTCGCTCGAGACATCCTCAAATTTTAATTCGCCGGCCCTACGCGACCTCGTTATTTATCGCAGAATAATTTCGCCGGCCCAAGTCGCAGGGGGGCCGGGGGGTTAACCTACTAAAAGAGAACCCTGGGCCCGCGCCCTTTCCGGGAAAAAGGGGGGCCGGGGGGTTCACCCTAAAAGAGAAAACCCTGGGCCCGCGCCCTTCTGGGAAAAAAAAAGCACAGAGAAGGATACCAAGGAGGGGAGGAGGCAAAGAAAACATGCTCGACCCACGAACCGGGAAAGGAATATAAGACTATAGAAATGTTAACGCATGGCAACGTTTTCAAAAACACCTGATTGGGTGACGGGCAAATACAATGCTGAGTGTATCGATCTTGTACCCTGCCGAGGGCTGTGCTGTGCTGCACCGTGCTGAATTGCGATATGCCACGCCGCGATTGTGCTCTATAGCATCGTGGATCAAGTCCTCCTTTGCATCCGAGTCCTGGCCGAACTGATCTGGATCTTAAGCTCGAGCTGCATAAACACATAGTAGCTGCCCCAGGGCTAATTGACAGGGGGACATGCCAGGAGGACGCGCCGCGAAACATCCCAAATGACGCACCAGGCGACGTGCCACGGGACGTGCCATGGGGTCGCACCTCGGGACGTGCCAAGGGGACGCGCTACGGAACGTGCCAGTGGACGTGCCACAAAATGTGCCAGGGGACGCGCCACGCGACGTGCCAAGGGGACTCGCCAAGGGACGCCCCACGGAACGTGTCAAGGAACGTGCCAAATTGCAATGCTAAAAATATCGATTTTGATGTACCGTGCCGAAGTCTGTGCTGTGCTGCGTCGCGCCGAATTGCAATGTGCCATACCGCGATTGTGCTCTATAGTGTTGGGGATCGAGTCCTCCTTTGCATCCGAGTCCTGACCGAACTGATCTGGATCTTAAGCTCAAGCTGCCTGAACACATAGTAGCTGCCCCAGAGCTAGTTGGCAGGGGGACATGTGCTCTATAGTGTTGTGGATCGAGTCCTCCTTTGCATCCGAGTCCTGACCGAACTGATCTGGATCTTCAGCTCAAGCTGCCTGAACACATAGTAGCTGCCCCAGAGCTAATTGACAGGGGGACATGACAGGAGGACGCGCCGCGGAACGTCTCAAGGGACGCGCCAAGCGACGTGCCAGGGGACGTGCCATGGGGACGCACCGCGGGACGTGCCAAGGGGACGCGCTACGGAACGTGCTGGGGACAAGCGTTTCGCTCGAGACATCCTGTCAAAATCCGCCGACCCCTTGTGGGTCTCTAGGCGTGTGAGATAGTTCCCCCCCCTAACCCCCCCCAAGGGAACCCAAACCGGAGATTCGACCCCCCCCCCGGCCCCGGGGCACCCAGGACCGAACGCGTCATGGGGGAGCAGAAGGTCCCAAAACGGGCCAAAATCGCAAAAACGGGCCCACACGACTGTCCAAGAAGGCCCCAAGAGGCCTCCAAGACGGCCCACGAGGGCCCCGAAACACGCCCAAGATGGCCCAAAGACGGCCTAAGAGGCCTCTTAGACGGCCCAAGAGGTCCCCACGAGGCCCCAAGAGGCCTCCAAGATGCGTCCCAAGAGAGTCCCTAGACGCAAAAATTGGCCCGTTCCCTTCATAAAACAAACTTTTCCCAAATTCGCCTTCTGGGCTTTCCGATGCTCCCAGACGGCCCAAGAGGCCCCCAAGACCGCCCCAAAACGGCCCAAAGAGCCTCCAAGAGGGTCCCAAGATAGCCCAAGAGGGCCCCCAAACGGCCCAACAGGCGTCCAAGACGGCCCAAGAGGGCCCCGAAGACGGCCCCAAGAGCGCTCCAGGAGCGCTCCAAGTGGCCTCCAAGAGAGCTCAATATGGTCCCAGACGGTCCAAGAGCGATCAAAGACACCGAAGATGGCCTACAGCCGGCCCAAGATGCCCCCAAGAGGCCCCAAGAGGCATCCAGGATGCGCCCCAAGACGGCCTCTAGACGCAAAAAGTTATCACGCCGTTACCACAAGAAAGAACTGCATATCAGAAAACATGATGGACCCACGAACCCGGAAAGGGATAAAGACATGTGCAGCATGGTCACGTTTTCACGATACCCAACTGGG
>CAUYUJ010018292.1:93815-114052 GCA_963575745.1 Prorocentrum cordatum | reverse complement strand
AAATAAATTCGCCGGCCTCCTTCAAGTTGGCAGCACCGGGGGACAGGTTTACCCACTAAAAGAGAACCCTGGGCCCGAGCCCTTTCCGGGAAACATGATGGACCCACGAACCCGGAAAGGGATATAGACATGTGGAGCATGACACGTTTTCACGATACCCAACTGGGCAACACCTCACGAAACATCCCACGAGACACTTCACGAAACATCCCACGTGACACCTCACGAAACATTCCACGAGACACCTCACGAAACATTCCACGAGACACCCCGCGAAACATTCCACGAGACACCCCACGAAACATTCCACGACGACAGGCAACCACTCAACCCAGGCGGTGTGGTCGTGCTGGGGAGTGGTCGTGCTGGGGTGTGGTCGTGCTGGGGGGTGGTCGTGCTGGGGGGTGGTCGTGCTGGGGGGGTGGTCGTGCTGGGGGGTGGTCGTGCTGGGGCGTGGTCGTGCTGGGGCGTGGTCGTGCTGGGGCGTGGTCGTGCTGGGGCTTGGTCGTGCTGGGGCGTGGTCGTGCTGGGGTGTGGTCGTGCTGTGGTAAGGTCGTGCTGGGGTGCGGTCGTGCTGGGGTGTGGTCTTGCTGGGGTGGGGTCGTGCTGGGGTGTGATCGTGCTGGGGTGGGGTCGTGCTGGGGTGTGGTCGTGCTGGGGTATGGTCGTGCTAGGGTGGGGTCGTGCTGGGGTGGGGTCGTGCCTGGGGAGTGGTTTCGTGCTGAGGTGTGTTCGTGCTGGGGTGTGGTCGTGCTGGGGCGTGGTCGTGCTGGGCGTGGTCGTGCTGATGTGTGGTCATGCTGTGGTGAGGTCGTGCTGGGGTGTGGTCGTGCTGGGGTGTGGTCTTGCTGGGGTGGGGCCGTGCTGGGGTGGGGTCGTGCTGGGGTGGGGTCCTGCTGGGGTGTGGTCGTGCTGGGGTGTGGTCGTGCTGGGGTGGGGTCGTGCTGGGGTGGGGTCGTGCTGGGGTGTGGTCGTTCTGGGGGGTGATCGTGCTGGGGTGTGGTCGTGCTAGGGTGGGGTCGTGCTGGGGTGGGGTCGTGCTGGGGTGTGGTCGTGCTAGGGAGTGGTCGTGCTGGGGTGTGGTCGTGCTGGGGGGTGGTCGTGCTGGGGGGTGGTCGTGCTGGGGGGGTGGTCGTGCTGGGGGGTGGTTGTGCTGGGGCGTGGTCGTGCGTGCTGGGGTGTGGTGAGGTCGGGATTTCAAAAACAAGCGTTTCGCTCGAGACATCCTCAAATTTTAATTCGCGGGCGCTCAAAAACAAGCGTTTCGCTCGAGACATCCTCAAATTTTAATTCGCGGGCTCGTTATTTATCAGGGAAAAATTCGCCGGCCTCCTTCGACCTCGTTATTTATCAGGGAAAAAATTCGCCGGCAATTCGCCGGCCTCCTTCAAGCAGGCACCGGGGGACAGGTTTACCTACTAAAAGAGAACCCTGGGCCGGCGCCCTTTCCGGGAACAAATCTCACTTGAACGGTCAAAAAACAACAGCAACATATACATGAAATCGCCAACTCGCCACCCAGAAACTGTTGACGACGAACCCGGTTTACCAAATGAATATCTGCGTAAATTTCAACCAGCCACGCAAAAAGGAATCATCTTTGCTTACCTCCTCCCTTCCGTTTACCTTTCCCGGCGTCGGCGGGCGGCGGGCGGCGTCGTCGGCGGGCTGGATCGTCTTTCACCATAACATGATGGACCCACGAACCCGGAAAGGGATAAAGACATGTGCAGCATGGTCACGTTTTCACGATACCCAACTGGGCGACATCCCACGAAACATCCCACGAGACACCCCGCGAAACATCCCACGAGACACCTCACGAAACATTCCACGAGACACCTCACGAAACATTCCACGAGACACCCCGCGAAACATTCCACGAGACACCCCACGAAACATTCCACGACGACAGGCAACCACTCAACCAAGGCGGTGTGGCCGTGCTGGGGGATGGTCGTGCTGGGGAGTGGTCGTGCTGGTGTGTGGTCGTGCTGGGGGGTGGTCGTGCTGGGGGGTGGTCGTGCTGGGGGGGTGGTCGTGCTGGGGTGTGGTCGTGCTGGGGCGTGGTCGTGCTGGGGCGTGGTCGTGCTGGGGCGTGGTCGTGCTGGGGTGTGGTCGTGCTGTGGGGAGGTCGTGCTGGGGTGTGGTCGTGCTGGGGTGTGGTCTTGCTGGGGTAGGGTCGTGCTGGGGTCGGGTCGTGCTGGGGTGTGGTCGTGCTGGGGTATGGTCGTGCTGGGGTGGGGTCGTGCTGGGGTTGGGTCGTGCTGGGGTCTGGTCGTGCTGGGGTGTGGTCGTGCTGGGGTATGGTCGTGCTAGGGTGGGGTCGTGCATTTCGCTCGAGACATCCTGCCAAAATTTCAGGAAATCGTGCAAAAACAAAGGAATTAGTCGAGACATCATCGAAATTCCTTCGCGCGGGGCGCTTTTCCGCGTCGCGGTCGGCTCTGCAAAACAAGCGTTTCGCTCGAGACATCCTCGGCAAACTCTGCGGAGCAAGCGTTTCGCTCGAGACCCTCCCCAACTCGTGCAAAACCACGTTTTTCGCTCGAGACATCCTCAACAAATTCTGAAAAACAGCGTTTTTCGCTCGCGACATCCTCAATTTGAATTTCCGCGGGCTCCTTCGACCTCGATATTTAATCAGATAAACAAAAAATATCAGGGAAAAAAATCCCCGGCCTCCTTCAAGTTGGCCCCCCCCCCCCCAAAAAACAACCCCGGGGGACATGTTTACATAGTAAAAGAGAACCCTGGGCCGGCGCCCTTTCCGGGAAAAAACCACAGCGGGTGACAGCGGGCAAACTGGCGGCGGGCCCGCTGCCCAGAATCAGTTCAAAATGGCGGCGGCGGGGGGGCGCGACATCCATCCAGTACTGCAGTGAGCACCGAAGAAACCGGAGTGATAACATGATGGACCCACGAACCCGGAAAGGGATAAAGACATGTGCAGCATGGTCACGTTTTCACGATACCCAACTGGGCGACATCTCACGAAACATCCCACGAGACACCCCTCGAAACATCCCACGAGACACCTCACGAAACATTCCACGAGACACCTCACGAAACATTCCACGAGACACCCCGTGAAACATTCCACGAGACACCCCACGAACAGGCAACCACTCAACCAGACACGCCACGAAACATTCCACGGGGGTGCGACTGGGTGTGGTCGTGCTGGGGTGTGGTCGTGCTGGGGTGTGGTCGTGCTTGGGAGTGGTCGTGCTGGGGTGTGGTCGTGCTGGGGTTGGTCGTGCTGGGGGGGGTTTGGTCGTGCTGGGGGGGTGTTCGTGCTGGGGGGTGGTCGTTGCTGGGGCGGGTCGTTTGCTGGGGCGTGGTCGTGCTGGGGCGTGGTCGTGCTGGGTTGGTCCTTGCTGTGGTGAGGTCGTGCTGGGGTGTGGTCGTGCTGGGGTTGTGTCTTGCTGGGGGTAGGGCGGGTCGTGCTGGGGTCGGGTCGTGCTGGGGTGTGGTCGTGCTGGGGTATGGTCGTGCTGGGGTGGGGTCGTGCTGGGGTGGGGTCGTGCTGGGGTCTTGTCGTGCTGGGGTGTGGTCGTGCTGGGGTATGGTCGTGCTAGGGTGGGGTCGTGCATTTCGCTCGAGACATCCTGCCAAAATCCCAGGAAATCGTACAAAAACAAAGGAATTAGTCGAGACATCATCGAAATTCCTTCGCGCGGGGCGCTTTTTTGAATTTTTTCCTTCCGGCGCGCGGTCGGCTCTCAAAACAGCGTTTCGCTCGAGACTCCTCGGCAAGACTACATGCGGAGCAAGCGTTTTCGTCGAGACCTCCTCAACACACGTAAAAAGTGGCCGCAACTCCTTTATGTTATCGCTCGGGATTTCAAAACAAGCGTTTCGCTCGAGACATCCTCAATTTCATTCGCGCCCGGCCTCCTTCGACCTCGATATTTATCAGGGAAAAAATTCGCCGGCCTCCTTCAAGTTGGCACCGGGGGATTAGGTTTACCAACTAAAAGAGAACCCTGGGCCGGCGCCCTTTCCGGGAAAAAGTTGGCCCGTTCCCTTCGTAAAACGTATTTTTTTCACAAGTTCGCCTTTTCGGCTTTCCGACGCTCCCGGACGGCCCAAGAGGCCCACAAGACCGCACCAAGACAGTCCAAAAAGCCTCCAAGAGGGCCCCCAGACAGCCCAAGAGGGCGCCAAGACGGCTCAAGAGGCGCCGAAGACGGCCCAAGAGAGCCCCGAAGACGGCCCCAAGAGCGCTACAGGAACGCTCCAAGTGGCTTCCAAGAGAGCTCAACATGGTCCCACACGGTCCAAGAGCGATCGAAGACACCCGAGATGGCCTCCAGCCGGCCCAAGATGCCCCCAAGGGGCCTCCATGATGCGTCCCAAGAGGGTCCCTAGACGCAGAAAAATTGCCCATTCCCTTTGTAAAACGCATTTTGTTTCACAAATTCGCCTTCTGGGCTTTCCGATGCTCCCAGACGGCCCAAGAGGCCCCGAAGACCGCCCCAAGACAGCCCAAGAGGCCCCCAAGACTGCCCCGCGACGGCCCAAGATGGCCCCAAGACGGCCCAAGAGGTCCCCAAGACGGCCCAAGAAGGCTCCAAGACGGCACCAAAAGGGGCCCAGGAGGGCAACAAATGATCGACCCACGAACCCGGAAAGGAATCTAGAACTGTAACACATGGCAGCGTCCCCAAAGACACCTGATTGGGTGACGGGCAAATGCAATGCTGAGTGTATCGATCTCGATGTACCCTGCCGAGGGCTGTGCTGTGCTGCACCGTGCTGAATTGCGATGTGCCATGCCGCGAATGTGCTCTATAGCCTCGTGGATCGAGTCCTCCTTTGCATCCGAGTCCTGACCGAACTGATCTCGATCTTAAGCTCGAGCTGCCTGAACACATAGTAGCTGCCCCAGAGCTGATGGACAGGGGAGCATGTCAGGAGGACGCGCCGCGAAACGTCCCAAGGGATGCGCCAGGCGACCAGGCGACGTGCCAGGGGACATGCCATGGGGTCGCACCGCGGGACGTGCCAAGGGGACGCGCTACGGAACGTGCCAATGGATGTGCCACAGGATGTGCCGGGGGACGCGCCACGCGACGTGCCAGGGAGACTCGCCAAGGGACGCGCCACGGAACGTGCCAAGGAACGTGCCAAGTTGCAATGCTGAGTGTATCGATCTTGATGTACCGTGCCGAAATCTGTGCTGTGCTGCGCCGTGCTGAATTGCGATGCGCCATGCCGCGGTTGTGCTCTATAGCGTCGTGGATCGAGTCATCCTTTGCATCCGAGTCCTGACCGAACTGATCTCGATCTTAAGCTCGAGCTGCCTGAACACAGAGTAGCTGCCCCAGAGCTCATGGACAGGGGGACATGCCAGGAGGACGCGCCGCGGAACGTCTCAAAGGACGCGCCAAGCGACGTGCCAAGGGACGTGCCATGGGGACGCACCGCGGGACGTGCCAAGGGGACGCGATACGGAACGTGCTGGGGACAAGCGTTTCGCTCGAGGCATCCTGTCAACATCCAAGGAAATCCTGGCAAAACAAACGAATTAGTCGAGACATCCTCGAAATTCCTGCGCGCGGGACGCGGCACGCGCGAGACATCCTCTGAATTCCTGCGAGCGGGACATGAAAACAAGCATTTCGCTTGAGACATCCTCCGAATTCTGGACCCCCGCGAGGCCCCCGCTCGAGACACCCCCCAAGTTTGCAAAACCAGCGTTTCGCTCGAGACATCCTCAACAAAATATGAAAAACAAACGTTTCGCTCGAGACATCCGGCCAACATCCAAGGACATCCTGGCAAAACAAACGAATTAGTCGAGACATCCTCAAAAATCCTGCGCGCGGGACGCGGCACGCGCGAGACATCCTTGGAAATCCTGCGAGCGGGACACGAAAACAAGCATTTCGCCTGAGACATCCTCTGAATTCTGGCCCCCCACGAAGCCCCCGCTCGAGGCATCCCAGAATTTTGCAAAACCAGCATTTCGCTCGAGACATCCTCAATGAATTATGAACAATTACCCTGTGACGTACCCAACCCATTTGTATCAATGGAAACGAGGAGTTGGCCGAAACTTTTATGGACAATCAACTTGATGTGTAAGCTACTTGGGAGGCGTCACTGTGCTGGGCCCCGCCAGCAGGCCTCGAAAGTGGCGACTGTTTCACAGATCGCAGCCCCCCAGGGATGGCGAGGTCTAATTTGAATTTGCGTGTGTACCCACCGTGCTGGCCCCCCAGCAGGCCTCGAAAGTGGCGACAGTTTCACAGATCGCAGCCCCCCAGGGATGGCGAGGTCTAATCTGAATCCCCGTAGGGCGTCACTCCGCTGGGCCCCCCAGCAGCCTCGAAAGTGGCGACAGTTTCACAGATCGCAGCCCCCCAGGGATGGCGAGGTCCAATTTGAATCCGCCGTGGGTACCCACTGTGCTGGGCCCCCCAGCAGGCCTTGGAAGTGGCGACAGTTTCACAGATCGTAGCCCCCTTGGGATGGCGAGGTCCCATTTGAATCCGCCGTGGGTACCCACTGCGCTGGGCCCCCCAGCAGGCCTCGAAAGTGGCGACAGTTTCACAGATCGCAGCCCCCCAGGGATGGCGAGGTCCCATTTGATTCCGCCGTGGGTACCCACTGTGCTGGGTCCCCCAGCAGCCCTCGAAAGTGGGGCGACAGAAGTTTCACAGATCCAAAGCCCCCGGGAATGGCGAGTTCCCATTTGAAATCCGTCCGGTGTCCCCACTGTGGCTGAGGGCCCCCCCCCCCAGCAGGCCTCGAAAGTGGCGCCCGTTTCACAGATCGCAGCCCCCCAGGGATGGCGAAATCTCATTTGAGTCCGCCGTGGGTGCCCACTGTGCTGCGTCCCCCAGCAGGCCTCGAAAGTGGCGACAGTTTCACAGATCGCAGCCCCCCAGGGATGGCGAGGTCAAATTTCAATCCGCCGTGTGTACCCACCGTGCTGGGTCCTCCAGCCTCGGAAGTTGCGACAGTTTCACAGATCGCAGCCCCCCAGGGATGGCGAGGTCTAGTTTGAATCTGCGGTGGGTGCCCACTGCGCTGGGCCCCCCCCAGCAGGCCTCGAAAGCAGCGACAGTTTCACAGATCGCAGCCCCCCAGGGATGGCGAGGCCAAATTTGAATCTGCAGTGGGTGCCCACTGTGCTGGGCCCCTCAGCAGCCCTCGAACGTGGCGACAGTTTCACAGATCGCAGCCCCCCCAGGGATGGCGAGGTCTAATTTAAATCTACGGTGGGCACCCGCTGCGCTGGGCCTCTCAGCAGGCCTCGAAAGTGGCGACAATGTCACAGATCGCAGCCCCCAGGGATGGCGAGGTCTAATTTGAATTTGCGGTGGGTACCCACTGTGCTGGGCCCCCCAGCAGGCCGCGAAAGCGGCGACAATTTCACAGATCGCAGCCCCCCCAGGGATGGCGAGGTCACATTTGAGCCCGCCGTGGGTACCCACTGTGCTGCCCCCCCCCCAGCAGGCCTCGAAAGTGGCGAGAGGTTCACAGATCGCAGCCCCCCAAGGATGGCGAGGTCCCATGTGGTCCGCCGTGAGTGCCCACTGTGCTGGGCCCCCCAGCAGGCCTCGAAAGTGGCGACAATTTCACAGATCGCAGCCCCCCAGGGATGGCGAGGTACAATTTCAATCCGCCGTGTGTACCCACTGTGCTGGGCCCCTCAGCAGGCATCGAAAGTGGCGACAATTTCACAGATCGCAGCCCCCCAGGGATGGCGAGGTACAATTTCAATCCGCCGTGTGCACCCACTGTGCTGGCCCCCCAGCAGGCCTAGAAAGTGGCGACAGGTTCACAGATCGCAGCCCCCTGGCAAGCGTCGAAGGCCATGTGGTCCGCCTGTGGGAAACCCACCTGCGCGTCTGGGCCACCCAAAAAGGCTTGGAAAGTGGCGAAAATGGCGACAAATTTCACAGATCGCAGCACCCCCAGGGATGGCGAAAATCCCATTTAGTCAGCCGGGGTACCCACTGTGGCTGCGCCCCCAGCAGGCCTCGAACGTGGCGACTGTTTCACATATCGCAGGCCTTCCCAGGGATGGCGAGGTACAATTTCAATCCGCCCGTGTGTACCCACTGTGCTGGGCCCCCCAGCAGGCCTCGAAAGTTGCGACAGTTTCACAGATCGCAGCCCCCCAAGGATGGCGAGGACTAAGTTGAGTCCGCGGTGGGTACCCACTGTGCTGGGCCCCCCAGCAGGCCTCGAAAGTGGCGACAGTTTCACAGATCGCAGCCCCCCAGGGATGGCGAGGTCACATTTGAAACCGCCGTGGGTACCCACTGTGCTGGGCCCCCCAGCAGGCCTCGAACGTGCGACAGTCAGATTCACATATCGCAGGCCCCCCAGGGATGGCGATGTCCAAAATGTGAGTCCGCCGTGTGTACCCACTGCGCTGGGCCCCCCCCCCCAGCAGGCCTCGAAACTGGCGACAGTTTCACAATCGCAGCCCCCCAGGGATGGCGAGGTCCATTTGAGTCTGCCGTGGTACCCACTGTGCTGGGCCCCCCAGCAGGCCTCGAAAGTGGCGACAGTTTCACAGATCGCAGCCCCCCAGGGATGGCGAGGTCAAATTTCAAGCCGCCGTGGGTACGTCGCCCTCACTGTGCTGGGCCCCCCCAGCAGGCCTCGAAAGTGGCGACAGTTTCACAGATCGGCCCCCCAGGGATGGCGAAATCCCATTCGACTCCGCCGTGGGTACCCCACTGTGCTGCGCCCCCCAGCAGGCCTCGAAAGTGCGACAGTTTCACAGATCGCAGCCCCCCAGGGATGGCGAGGTCCAATTTCAACCCGCCGTGTGTACCCACTGTGCTGGGCCCCCCAGCAGGCCTCGAAAATTGCGACAGCTTCACATATCGCAGCCCCCCAGGGATGGCGAGGTCATATTTGAATCCGCCGTGGGCACCCACTGTGCTGGGCCCCCCAACAGGCCTCGAAAGTGGCGACAGTTTCACAGATCGCAGCCCCCCAGGGATGGCGAGGTGCAATTTCAATCCGCCGTGTGTATCCACTGTGCTGGGCCCCCCAACAGGCGTCGAAAGCAGCGATAGTTTCACAGATCGCAGCCCCCCAGGGACGGCGAGGTGCAATTTCAACCCGCCGTGTGTGCCCACTGTGCTGGGCCCCCCAGCAGGCCTCGAAAGTGGCGACAGCTTCACATATCGCAGCCCCCCAGGGATGGCGAGGTGCAGTTTCAATCCGCCGTGCGTACCCACTGTGCTGCGCCCCCCAGCAGGCCTCGACAGTGGCGACAGTTTCACAGATCGCAGCCCCCCATGGATGGCGAGGTCATATTTGAATCCGCCGTGGGCACCCACTGTGCTGGGCCCCCCAGCAGGCCTCGAAAGTGGCGACAGTTTCACAGATCGCAACCCCCCAAGGATGGCGAGGTGCAATTTCAATCCGCCGTGTGTACCCACTGTGCTGGGCCCCCCAGCAGGCCTCGAAAGTGGCGACAGGTTCACAGATCGCAGCCCCCCCAGGGATGGCGAGGTCCCATTTGAGTCCGCCGTGTGTACCCACTGTGCTGGGCCCCCCAGCAGGCCCTGAAAGTGGCGACAATTTCACAGATCGCAGCCCCCCAGCTGGCACGCAGCGACGAGCGAGGCAAAAGGCAAGGGGGAGGAGAGGGGCGGGAAGGAAGAAAGGAGACGCGCGAGCAGTACTCTATTCAAAACGAGAACCCAACGCAGGAGGTTGGGAAAAAGCGTTTCGCTCGAGACATCCTGCCAAAATTCTAAGAAATCCTGACAAAACAAGCGAATTAGTCGAGACATCCTCGAAATTCCTGCGCGCGGGACGCGGCACGCGCGAGACATCCTCTAACTTCCTGCGCGCGGAGCGCTTTTCCGCGTCGCGGTCGGGGCTCCAGACCCTGTTATTTGTCGAGGATTCTGCGAAAAACGCTCCGCACCCTCTTTTTTACGAATGAAAGCGGGGGTCTGCGGACCCCGTTTTTTATCGAGGATCCGAGATGGGGGGGCGCACTTTCCTCGAGCGGGCACGCACGAAACGCACTGATTCACAAAACACACACACACACACACACACACACACACACACACACACTTTACCTCGTTATTTACGTAGAATAATTTCGCCTGCCCTCTTCAAATCAAAACCGTGGGTAAACCAGCTAAAAGAGAACCCTGGGCCCACGCCCTTTCCGGGAAAACAACGAATGAGCGTGGCGCTAAGGCGAGAACTACATTTTGAAAACGGGTTCCCCTCGACATGTGAAACTCTTGCTTTTTTGCAACGAAGGTGCGCGGCGCTAAGACGAGAGCCACATGTTGAACACCACCCGCCCTCAACCCGTGAAACTCTTACACATGTTTAAAACGAATGTGCGCGGCGTTAAAGCGAGAGCTACATTTTGAAAACCACCCGCCCTCCATATGTGAGGCTGTTGCCAATTTTGAAGCTTTAGGGTCATAGATGGTGAGGAAGTCTCAGGCGAAACGCCAGGCCCGCCCTAAAACTTGCCTCGGGATGCGACAGGGAGAAGTTATTTATAAGGAAAAGGAATGGAAGAGGAGGAGGAGGAGGAGGAGGAGGAGGAGGAGAGGAGGAGGAGGGAGGAGGAGGAGGAGGAGGGAGGAGGGATGGAGGAGGAGGGAGGAGGAGGAGGACTGGAGGGAGAGGAGGAGAGGAGGAGGAGGAGGAGGAGGAGGAGGAGGAGGAGGAGGAGGTGAGATCTGGCGGCTCTGGAGGATGCCTCGGGCGCCGCGGCCATTCTCAAAGGGTGCACCGGCACGCTCTGAGAGCGCGCCTGGGCGCTCTGCCACGGACTTCTGTCCTCGTCCCGGCCCCGCCCGGCCTCGGCCCGCAGCACCACGCCGTGGCCCGTCAGCTCCCCGCGCAGCCGGAACGGGCCGCCCCCCGCGCCGCCGAGGACACTGCCTGGGGGGCGACGAGGGTGAAGGACCCCAGACACGCCCATGTCCTGAAAGAAACAGGACGGCCAGAGCCCGGGGCGAGGGCCCGGCGAGGGCCCCCAGGGGCCGAAAATAGCGAAAAACCTCCCGCCTTGGTTTTTGTTACGACGCCATCATGTCGGGGTCGCCCCCCCCTGTCGTTGCCCCTGGCTGCCCTCGAGCTTCCCCGCGTCGCGCGTCATCAGCACCACCTTCGGGCGCGCTGAGGGCCCAGACGACGACGACGACGACGACGACGACGACGACGACGACGACGTCGACGACGACGACGACGACAACGACGACGACGACGGCGACGCTCTGGGGGCCCTCTCGGCGGGCCTTGCGGCCGTCCAAGAGGGCGACGCGGGGTGGGGAAAACGCCGCGCCAGGGGAGGGGTCGAGGCCTCCGGGGGCCCACGCCTTGAAGACGTCACGACGCCGCGCGTCAGAGAAGAGAGGGGGGGCCGGCTGCGCGCAGGAGTGGCCCTGGGCAAGCGGGAGCCTCGAGGGACGCGGGGCGGCCACCCCTGTGCGCGCAGGCCGCTGCTGCCGCTTCGAGCCGAGCCATCGGGGGATCCCATCGGGCCCGCAGCAGAGGTCACCGCGGCGAAGGGCCACTCACGTGCAGTCGATACGCATATAGGGGAGGGGCTCCGCGCACCCTGGCCCGAGGCGCATGCGCGGACAAGGGCAGGGCCGGGACCTTGGGAGGCGGTCGAAAGAGGAGGAGGGACCAGAAACTCTGGGGAGCATCGTGGTCCCGGCCAGGATGTCCACACTGGCCCCTGGTCCTTCTTTTCTGTTGTTTCAAACAAAAAAAACTGGCAAAATCAGACATTTGAAGGTCATGTCGACAAGTCGTCCTGGGGACGTCGCCGGGGGCATTTTTCCGATGCTGACATCGTTGCTGACGGTCCAGGGACCGAAAACGGCCCCCAGGGGACGTAAAGCCGAAGGTGGACGAATCGACGAGGACAGTTGCTTTCCTTTCCCGAGGCGGTGTGACCCTTGCCCCCTCTTGGACCGACGGACAGGAAGAGCTCGGCCAGGCGAAGCTCGGGGCCAGGCTGAACACGCCCAGATGAGCTCGGCCAGGCAATTCCGCCTGGCCGAGTCCTAATGGGCCTGCTTTCCACCACCGCCACCATAAGTTGGAGTGGGGAAGGAGGTGGAGGACGAAGAGGAGGAGGAGGAGGAGGAGGAGGAGGAGGAGGAGGAGGAGGAGGAGGAGGAGGAGGAGGAGTGAGGAGGAGGAGGAGGAGGAGGAGGAGGAGGAGGAGGAGGAGAGAGGAGGAGGAGGAGGAGGAGGAGGAGGAGGAGGAGGATGAGGAGGAGGGAGGAGGGGGGAAGAGGAGGAGGAGAGGAGGGGAGGAGGAGGAGGAGGAGGAGGAGGAGGAGGAGGAGGAGGAGGAGGAGGAGGAGGAGGAGGAGGAGGAGGGAGGAGGAGGAGGAGGAGGAGGAGGAGAGGAGGAGGAGGGAGGAGGAGGAGGAGGAGGTGGAGGAGGTGGAGGAGGAGGAGGAGGAGGAGGAGGAGGAGGAGGAGGAGTACCCCCTCCCCCTCCAACTTACGGTGGTGGTGGTGGTGGTGGAAAACAGGCCAACCAAGTCCAGCCTGGCCGCGCTCAGCCTGGCCGCGCTGGGCGGCCCCTGGACGCCCCGAGGCGCCTGCGCCTCGCAGGCCTCCTCGCCCGGGCCCTCGCCGCAGGCGGCGAGGGCCCAGAAGCCCCAGAGGGCCCTCTGGCTGGCCAGCCGCCAGCCCCACTTCTTCCCGCACAGCTGGCCCCGGCCCTCGGCGTCCCCCGCCGCGTCGGCCTCGGCGCCCTCCTCGGGCCACGGCGGCCAGTTTTTGTTCCGCCCCACTCTCGACGTCTGGGGGATCTGGGGGGGGGGGGCCCTCTCTACGCAAGTGGAGCACGCCACAGCCAACGAGGACGGATTCCAGCAATCTCGGTACCAACTGCAACCAACGTTCACTCATTCCAACCGCTTTGGAAGCTTCTTAGAGCTGAAAGGTTCCTTAGAGGTTCCTCCGAGGTTCCCTAAAGGTTGCGTCGAATTCCCTGGGGATTCCTTGGGAATTTCTTGTGATTCCTGAAGATTCTTCACGCACTTCTCGCGATTCATGAGCCTTCCTCCAGAATCCTTCAGGAATCCCCTTCGATGTCCTGGGACACCCGGTGGAATTCCTAAGGAATGCCTGGGGAGTCCTGATGGTTTTCGGGTGTGTTCCTGATGGGTTCTTGATGGATTCCTGATGGATCATCGATGGCTTCCTGCTGGATTCCTGGGGACTCCTGCAGATTCGGGATGGATTCCTGAGGGCTCCTGAGGACTTCTTGTGGGTTCCTGGCGGTTCCCTGATGGCCTCCTGAGGAGGAGAAGGAGAAGGACGAAGAGGAGGAAGAGGAGGAGGAGGACAAGGAAAAGGAGGAGGACGAGGAGGAGGAGGAGGAGGAGGAGGAGGAGGAAGAAGAGGAGGAGGAGGAGGAGGAGGAAGAGGAGGGTGAAATTGAGGAGGGGGGGGGGGGAGGGGGAGGACGGGGAAGAGGAGGAGGAGGAGGAGGAGGAGGAGGAGGAGGAGGAGGAGGATACAGTGCGCCGCTGCCAACCAAACTCCAGAGTGCAAGGGATGCAGGGGCTGCCGGGCAGAGATTCAAGGATTACGGCACCCGGCACTCGGAGGTCTTGGAGGGCGCGGAGCCTTTACGACCCCGCTGCAAAGCCTCGCGCTGGTGCTCGGTGATGGCATGCGGCCCCAGAGGCGGCCACTGGACAGGGCTCCCACAAAGAGCCTGGGCGAGCTATCGCCCACGAGCCACAGTCGCCGCAGAAAGCGTAGGCCCCCTTCTGCCACAGAACGTGGGAAGGATGGCCCGCCAGCCCAGCAACCCGAGGCGAGGCTCGCCCAGGGAGCGGGTCGAGCCGCAGAGGACGCCACAGGGAGTCCTCCCTGGCAGGGAGAGGCCTTCCAGGCCTCGCCCACGTCTTGGTCGTGACCTCCTCCGCCCCCACCGAGCCCCCAGCTCCACCTCCAGCAGAAGCAGGGCAGGCAGAGCAGAGCCTCGCTCGAACAGAGGGGGCGACGTCGGGAGCTGGAGGAAGAGGAGGAAACGGAGGACTCAAGTCCCATCTCGGCCCAAGTCTGTCAGGCTCGAATGAGCTAGCGGCACGGGCGAAGCGTCCCGGGGCTGAACCATACGTGTGCAGACTTGAGCGCCGGTCGATGTTCGCCTTCTTCGGGGCGGCTTTCGCCGGTGAACGCCGGGTAATGTGGCTGCAGGAGTATCTCGCACATCCAGTTCCTCACAGTTGGGTGGATGTGTTACTGGTCACACATTGTTACATGTGTTCGCGGACGCAATCACTCACATTCAAGTTGGTGGGTGCGCTTTTCGTGCTGCGCGTTGAGGTCGTTCTCTCAACTGCAATGGTGGGAACTGAATGCGCCGGCCATCCGTACACTGAGCCGTGCAATTTTTTGAATACTGGTTTCCAGAATCGGCGTGGCGGTGGCGTTGCGTACTTTACATTCGCGCGTGGCTTCTGTATTCGTCCTGTACTGGGTGCGTTCTCAATCACGCTACCTCCAGGTATTTGGCACTATGGGTTACTGCGTGCTTGCGTTGCAGTCAGAGTCACACTTTTCTGTAGTACGAAGCAGCAGTCCCATCGGCAATTATATGGTGAATTGTCTTGTTTGATTGTGCACGCATCGTTCGTGCACGCGGGGCCAGTTCTTCGGCCTCCACGAGTCGCCCCATGGCAGTATTGCAGAGCATGTGTTAGATTTCGTTCGCGTTGTTTGTGGGCGTCCGCGGGATTCGCTTTCCCTGGTCTACTTCGGCGCGATCGTGCGCAAGTTCCTGGAACTTCTGGGGAGGAATTGTTGCTTTTGGTCGTTCGGGTTCTGCTGGTGGCGAGTTCCCTTCGTGTCCTCAATGTGGGGAGTTGTATGTGGCTGGCTTGGCATACTGCCTGCGTGCAGCTTCCCGGTGCCAGTGTAGTGGGAAACGTGTTTGGGTTTCTTCGCGCACTGGTGCATGAACGTGAATTTCCGCAGGCGCCGTGGGGAGGCGTGGTCTGCTTGACCTATCCTTTCTTGATGCAGCGAAGGCAGCGAAGGAAGTGAAGAGGAGGAGGAGGAGGCGGAAAGAGCTCTGGAGTTCCACATCACAAATGAAAGCATGGCGAGGCGATCGCAACCGCCACCAGGCGAAGAACATCACGCAGGAGGTTCAAAACAAACGCCAATCGACCTCCACTTTGCCACCAGACACCACGCGCTTGAGGTCAGACATTTCACGCTGTGCGAACGCCGAGCCATAGAGGAAGTTCTCGTTGAGGAGGAGTTGCGCAGGTGCCCGCTGCGGCTGCGGGGCCGCCTGCGCCGCGTCAGCTTAGTTGTGAGAACCGCCCCACGTTCGCGATCGAAGAACCATTTGCCACCGCATTTCTGCGTGAGCTCATGTTTGATGTTCTTGCCGATGACCTCCGTGGCGATCTGCTTTGGAGACTTGTCGGGGCCCAGGTGCAGCCTGCTGGAGGCCCCTGCGGGATGCGACACATGAAGCTGGCGCCATTCACCATCTGTCCGAAGATGCCCAATAACTTTGGCGACGAGGCGAGAGGCAGGGGCCAGGGGACTTCGGGAGGCAGCGTCGAAATGCTGCGCCGCCGACTTCCCTTTGAAGAGATATTTGTCTGATGAAATTCAAATCTCCGAGAGGAAGGCGTCAGCAACTTCGCGCGCCCCCGGCTCGGGGGCAGGCGCCGACGCGCGCGCGCGGACAAGCCTCGGGTCGATGTCTCGCGCGAACCCGCTCTGCGCGAGGTCGACAACCTTCGCTTCTTCATTGGCGACCGCGAGCTCACCCTTGAGCACTTTGATGTCGCGCTGGGGGGGTTCGATGGCTGCCGCGCGCTCGTCGAGGGTCGAAATATGCTCGCGCGCGCAGGGTGAGTCGGCCCAGCTGAGCTTGATAATTCTTGAACTGTTCTGACATCATCTCTTGAGCTATGGCAAGAATGGGCTTCTTGACCAGACCAGGAACAGCTCGCAGCCCTTCGCGCGCGGAACCGAGCTTCGCCATGGCGGGGGCCAGGGCGTCAGCGATGGCGGTGGCGACTCGCTCTTCCACGCCGGCAGTAGTACCTGCATAGAGGGACTCGAGGCGCGATCCAATGGCCGAGGCAACATCGGCATATACATACCATTGGACCTCAGCGACAAGAGCTTGTCGTTCATGATTGTCGGGATTGGCCTGCGTGCCAAATGAAGAAGCATCACGAGCAGCAAGAGCATGGGCACTCGGAGCAGCAAGGGGAATAGTACGAGGGGTGACAGGTGGAGACTCGGAGCGCTCTCTGGAGGCCGGCCTCCTCTGCTTTTTGTCCCTCTTGTCATCCTTCTTCTCCTTCTTCGGGGTCTTGGCCAAACCGCGCTCAGGCACGAGATAGCCCTGTGCGGGAAGGGGCGCGCGCGCGCCCGCAGTGGTATGGAAAGGAGCCTACCCCGCTGAGACAGTGGAATAGGTCCTATTTGGCCTTGAGCCAACATGGCTTGAGCCAGAATCGCTACGGAAGAGGTGGAGGAGGGGGGGGGAGAAGATGAGGAGGAGGAGGAGGAGGAGGAGGAGGAGGAAGAAGAGGAGGCTTCGAGGCGGTCGCGGCTGAGGCGCCATGGTTTCGCACGGCCCGGGGTGCGTTACACTGCCGTGCACAACCCGCTGCTTGGGGACCTCTGCGGCGTCTCCCCGTCTCGCGCGCCCGCTCCGCGCCGCAGGCGCGCTTGCGGACATGCCCAACCCCCCCGCGGATGGAAGTGGGCGGGTCGTGCGGGTCGGTGGAAGCTGCGCTGGCAGGTCAGGTCGGAGTCTCCGCAACCGACTCCGCAGTCGTGCGCTTGCTGCATGGATTTGACGGACTGAGAGGCCTGTGCGCGCCCAGTCACCAGCACAACCATGGGACGAATCGCTCGGTGCCCGCCTCTGTTTTTGCGGGCGCGGGATTCTCCAAGCCCCCGGGGGCAGCGCGCCCGATGGAACCGTCCAAGACTGCCAGATTCGGGGAGGCGGGGGGCCCCCGTGCCCATGGGGAGCGGGGGAGAGGGGGGGACCAAACGAATCACCTTGCCCCCCCGCTGCCGCCGCCGAGTCGCTCGGCCCCCGCTTCCTTTCTTGCAGGTACGGGTTTTTCTCCGGGCCCCCGACGGCGATGCTTCCAACGGAAGCGTCGCGTGCCTTCGGGGGCTCAGGGGGACCCCGGACCCGTGGGGAGGGAAAGGGCGGCGAACGAGTCACAATCCCCCCGTCGATGCCGCCGAGTTGTTCTGTCCCCGCTTCCTTCCCTGCGGGCGCGGGGTTCTTCAGACTGGGATCAGCAACTGTCTGATGGCACTCACATAAAAACAAAAACGAGTAAACTCTTATATAATATTGCTGGATTATGGTAACAGCTCGTTTTTGCCATTTGCGCACATGAAGCCTGCCTTCTGGTTCCACTTGACATCTGAAGTGCTCATATATTCACGATTGGATTCTCATGACGAGTTGTCTGGTGTTTTGGTGGATCTCCGCACTTCGTTTTGAGGGTTGTACTGCTCGCTAATGGGATTCCCACAGCTCTCGCATTGACGCCACGCAGCGCGGGGCTTGACGCACTTGTCGACGAAAGAAGTCGTCAAATTATGTTGCGTCAGTCGTGAAGTTTCAGTAAAACTGACGGCCGATTTTTAGTTTCAACGCAACACAGGTCCCAAATGTCAGAAAGTAAACGAATACCAATTCCAACTGGGGCACGCACGGTGTCTAGTTACTCCCAAGACGTGCATCTGATGCCTGAGCCGTATAAAACTGACGTGCACACTGCACATCGAAACCTACTGTCGGTTTAAAACGGCTGGCTAAAATTGGCACCAATCTTTTGGGCCGCTTGAAAAGTGGCCAGGTCGGTTGTCATTGGTACTCGTCGGCTGGGATTGGTCCGACATGCGGGCACTCACTGGCCCTCGAGGCCGTCAACGAAACGAGTCGGGAGGAACAACCGGCCCCAGGGTCGCGACTCCAGAGGGTGTGGTCTGCAAAGGGTGTGGCTTGCAGTCGGCACCCCGGGGGGGGGGCACCGTGCGGGGCGGGCGGGCACCTCGATAGAGCTCTCCGCCGCGCCCCGGGGAGGCCCGACGATGACAGCGTCGTGCCCTCCACGGCCCCCGCGGCGCCGATCGCAGGCCACACCCTGGCGCAAAAGCGACCCGCTGCGGTCGCCGATGGGGAAGCGAGAGGTCGGGGCCCCTGCCTCGAGCAAACGAACGCGAATCGCCGGGTCTCTGGGCTCCTGCCGCCCGGCCATCTCGAGCAGCACGGCCCGGCCGTCGAGGGGCACCACGAACTTCGCGTCGAACTTCTTCTTCTCGCCGCCCCCGCCGTCGAGCTCCAGCAAATGGAGCCCGCCGCCGTCGACGCGCAGCACGGTGCCGGTCCTGCCGTTCCGGTGCCCCTGTCGCAGTCGTCGTCGCCGCCGTCGTCGTGAGTCGTCGTCATCGTCGTCGTCGTCGTCGTGGTCGTGAGTCGTCGTCAACGTCGTGAGTCGTCGTCGTCGTCGTCGTCGTCGTGAGTCGTCGTCGTCGTCGTCGTGAGTCGTCGTCGTCGTGGTGAGTCGTCGTCATCGTCGTCGTGAGTCGTCGTCGTGGGTCGTCGTCGTGAGTCGTCGCCGTCGTCGTCGTCGTCGTCTGAAGCCGGTCCTGCCGTTCCACTCCGTCTTCGACTGCAGCCCCTGCACCTGCACCCGGGTGCCCGGCGTGATGTCGCCGCCCGCCGCCCCCACGAGCCACCGGAGCTCCAGGTCCCTGCCCTCCCACGTGCCCTCGAAGGAGGAGTCCTACAGCAGCGGAGGCCAGGCCGCAAGGACCCTTCCTGGAAGGGCTCTCGTGGGAGGGCCTTCCACAAGAAACCCTTCCTGGAAGGGCCTGCCCTCCCACGTGCCCTCGAAGGAGGAGTCCTACCGCGGAGGCCAGGCCGCAAGAACCCTTCCACAAGAAACCCAACCCTGAGACCCCGGGGCGTCCGTTGACTTTTGGCGTGGGAGCGCCACGCTTTCCACGGCGAGAACATCGGAACCCAAGAAACCCAAGGCACCCTGGAGGCGAGCAGGGTGTTTCTTGGCATGGGTCTTCACCGTATCGGGCGCGCCGAAGACGCCCTCGGGTCGCTGAAAAAGCACGGCGGAGAGTGGTTCCTCGTTTTCGGTCCCTCGGGGCCATGACTCAGCCCCGAGGCCAGCAAAGAACAGGTCAGACGAGGAACCGGTCCCAGGGAAGGGGTCCAGATCCAAGGGGGCCCACGTGAGCGACGAGCAAAAATGGGTCTTGCGCGAGATGGCGCAGCGACCTTACGCGGTGGCTTACGCGAGCCGCCGCAACGGCACGCTAACTTGGAGACCAGGGCGCTTACGCGCGACCTACGCATGCAGCTTGCGGCCAACGTCAGCGCAAACGACCTCACCTTGTTTTTGCGTCGCCCACGTCACGGCAAAAGCCAGGACGTCGGATGCCTGGGGAAGGGGGTTGGCGGCGCGCAAAGGGGGGTATGGGGGAGGGGGGAAGGCTTCTTAGGAGGCTGCTCCTCAGAAGGCGCCAGCCCTACAACTACAGACAAGGCCCACGACTTCTAGGAAGCAGGGGTGCTTCAAAAAAGCCTTCCCACCTCCTCCTCCTCCTCCTCCTCCGCCTCCTCCTCCTCCTCCTTCTCCTCCTCCTCCTGCTCCTCCTGCTCCTCCCCCTGCCTCCTCCTCCTCCTCCTCCTCCTCCTCCTCCTCCTCCTCCTCCTCCTCCTCCTCCCTCCTCCTCCTCCTCCTCCTCCTCCTCCCCCTCCCCCCCCATCTGCGCGTGGCTGAGGGGGCTGGGGAGGAAGAGGGGGGGGGAGGGGGCGCCACGGCCCGAGGGCCGAGGGTCGATGAGCAGACGATCGACGGTCGAGGGGTCGAGGGGTCGAAGATGGAAGAATCGAGGGTCGAGGGTCGAGGATCGAGGATCGAAGGTCGAGGGTCGAAGGATCGAAGGATCAAGGATCAAGGGTCGAGGGGTCGAAGATGGAAGGATCGAGGGTCGAGGGTCGAGGATCAGACGACCGACGATCGAGGGGTCCAGGGGTCGAAGATGGAAGGATCGAGGATCGAGGGTCGAGGGTCGAGGATCGAAGATCCGACGACCGACGATCGAGGGGCCGAGGGTGGAGAGAAGCTCGAAGCATCGAAGGTCGACAAAGACGGTGTGCACTTCTCCATTTGCGCGTGTCCCGAGGGGGGGGGGGGGGCGGGGGGGGG
>CAUYUJ010018292.1:92082-93715 GCA_963575745.1 Prorocentrum cordatum | reverse complement strand
CTCCTCCTCCTCCTCCTCCTCCTCCTCCTCCCCCTCCTCCTCGCACGTCTCCTCCTTATTCTCCTCCTTGCTCGCTCGCTCGCTGACTGAAGGCCGGTGGGTTCGCAGCCTCTCCTAGGGAAGGTGAGAAGAGAAAAGAAGCACGACTCATGCACAGGGCTGTTGTCTGTTGTGACATCAGGGGTCCCACCACCAACCACCGTCAAGGCCGTGCAGGGGACTAAGGGCCCTACGGAAGATACATACGGGTCGAGGGGCCTCCATGGGGCCAGAACTTCAGGGAGCTCCAGACCTCCCTCGCAATCCTGACTCAACAGTCCACCCGACCACGCGTCAATCGGTCCTATAGGCCATAGCACACACCTCGGCTTTTATCACGCGAACCTGGGGGAGGGAAGCCAGAACAGACCAGGTGGGGAGCTGCTCAAAACCAAGTTGATGGCCAACCGTTTTCTAAGCATAGGTCGTCCAAGGGATTCCCGAAGTACACGCGTGGGCACACATCTTGGCCGCAGTTCGCAGAAGTCCATTCTGCCCGGCCAGCAAAACTCTCTCCTTGAGGTTGCAATTTGGGCGCCCCCAAGGATTCTATGGGCCTCCGGGCGCTTCGCCTAAGAATTCCTCACCACTAACGACCCTGAACGTTACAAGTTGACAACGGTTTCACAGATGGAGGGCGGGTCGCTTTCAACATGTGGCTCTCGCCTTAGCGCCGCGCGCATTCGTTTAAAACGAATGCAAGAGTTTCACGGATTGAAGGCGGACCGCTTTCAAAATGTGGCTCTCGCCTTAGCGCTGCGCACATTCGTTTCAAACATGTGCAAGAATTTCTCACGGATTGCAGACGGTTTCTTTTCAAACTGTGACTCTCACTTTAGAACCGTGTACAGACGTTTTAAACAATTGCAAGAGGTACACGGATTGAGGGCGGTTCCTTGAAAAATGTGGCTATAGCCTTAGCGCCGCGCACATTCGTTTTCTTAAACAATTGCAAGAGATTCAAGGTTTCCCAGGATCAGCGTACCAGGAATGGCGTCCTGGAAGGATTCAAAATTATGAGGGTGCAACAGTTACGTTGATTCGCGGTGTTGAAGCCCAAGGAATGGCGTTTTGGCACGATCCAGGATCGTCAAGACGCAACAGTCAGGCTGATCCGTGGCGTTGAAATCCCGGGAATAATGTTTTGGCATGCCTCAGGGTCTTCAAACGGTTGTCCTCCAACGAGACAGTTCCCTCGGTGTAAATGAACCGTTGTAGGGGCCTATGAAGAGGGAGCTTGGAGGGAGGGGTTATTCCAACATCGTGGATGCCTCTTGGGTTTACACTGGTCCTCCTCCTCCTCGTGCTCCTCCTCCTCCTCGTCCTCCTCCTCGTCCTCGTCCTCGTCCTCCTCCTCCTCCTCCTCCCACCTCCTCCTCCTCCTCCTCCTCCTCCTCCTCCTCCTCCTCCTCCTGGGGGGGATTGGCTCAGGGGCAGAAGCATCGAGCTGGAACCGGCGATGCATCGCCGATAGGCCCCCGCCAGCGAAACCGCACGTTGCTGGGCGGGTGGGGCTACCGGGCCCCTCTGGGGGCAATCGGTGGGCGATTGGGGGTCGATGCGTCCCCCCCTTGGCCAACCCCCTCCCGCACGT
>CAUYUJ010018292.1:54582-82082 GCA_963575745.1 Prorocentrum cordatum | reverse complement strand
CACCCCTGCCTGGCTCCTCACAATCTGCAGGGCCTCCGCATAGGGCGTGCTCTCCCTCAGCGCGCTGGCGTACTCGGCGTCGTAGGCGGCGGCCAGGAGGACCCGGAGCTCCCATCGGCTGATCTCGCTGTGGGCCTGCTTGCCCAGCGTCTGCCACATCTGCCGCAGGCACGCCTCGTCGGCGCCGGGGTCGGCAGGAAGTACCGCCCGCGCGTCGAGGACGCCTGGGAGCCACTCCATCATCATGATGGCGTTCTTGACGCGGCGGAAGCCAGACCAGCTCGGATTGAAGTAGTTCTTCGAGATGAGCAGGTCTGGCGGCAGCTGCTGGAAGCACTGCAGCCGATTGAGCTTGAACTCCGCGGACCGATAAAAGGACGGGGGCACCGAGGCGATGTCCACGCGAAGTTTGACTGGGAAGTCCGTTCTCTGCCGGAGCTCCTTCAGCAGGTCCCTGGTCTCCTTAGTCGCACAACACAAACTGCATTGACACAACCTTGGGAGGTTCGCGCGAATTTCTTGGATCGGCGCTGGACCCCCTCACGCCAGGGGAGGCGCCCCCCTGGCGTTTCCAAGAGGCCCAGCGCAGATCCAAGAACTCCGCGCGGACCTCCGAAATTCGATGCGTATGCAAATGTTTCTCCTCCGACTCCTGCCAGAGCGCTTGGGGAGGCTTCTGCGGGCTCTCTACGAGAGCGCCCTCTTCCTCCTCCTGCTTCGTCAAGAGCGCCAGGTGGCGCAGACGGTCCGGAGGCGCCAGCGCCATGCTGCCCAATGTGACATGCCTCTGGACTCGGAGGGGTGAGATGTCGGAATCGTCCGAGGTCACGGCATCGACATCCACCGCGTCCAGCAAACTCCTGCAGAAGAAAAGCAGACTACATAAACACATAAACACAAGTTTTCGGATGTCCGCGCGGATTTCCAGGATCGGCGCTGGGCCCACCTCCCTGCCGCGCGGAGCGCGACAAGGAGCTGCGCCTGAAGCACTGCCAGGGGAGCCTAGCGCAGATCCAGAGATCCGGGCGAGCCTCCAGAACACTGTTTGTTTATATGTTGAGAGAGAGAGAGAGAGAGAGAATGTAAGGTTGGTGTATAAATACGCAAGCACATACCTAAATACCTAAATGAATGCCTAACAGAAGAACATATCGCATCACCTTTCCAGAGCTGATCGTAGTAACGATGATAGCGATACTCATAATAGTGGGGCAACTAATGATGATAATGACTTCCTACGAGCAACGCTACAAGTACTAGTAGTAGTAGTAGTAGTCGTCGTCGTCGTCGTCGTCGTAGTAGTAGTAGTAGTAGTAGTAGTCGTAGTAGTAGTAGTAGTAGTAGTAGTAGTAGTAGTAGTAGTAGTAGTAGTAGTAGTAGTAGTAGTAGTAGTAGTAGTAGTAGTAGTAGTCTTAGTGGTAGTAGTAGTAGTAGTAGTAGTAGTAGTAGTAGTAGTAGTAGTAGTAGTAGTAGTAGTAGTAGTAGTAGTCGTAGTAGTAGTAGTAGTAGTAGTAGTAGTAGTAGTAGTAGTAGTAGTAAGTGTAGTAGTAATAGAAATACTAGTCGTGGTAGTAGGTAGTCAATGTAGTAGCTAATAGGAATAATAGTGATAGTAGTAGTCGTACAAAGTAGTAGTAGTAGTAGTAGTAGTAGTAGTAGTAGAAGTAGTGATAGTACTAGTAGGCGTAGTAGTAGTAGTAGTAGTAGTAGTAGTAGTAGTAGTAGTAGTAGTGGTAGTAGTAGAAGTAGTAGTAGTAGTAGTAGTAGTAGTGTAGTGGTAGTGGTAGTAGTCGTAGTAGTAGTAGTATAGTAGTAATAGTCGTCGTAGTAGTAGTAGTTGTAGTAGTAGTAGTAGTAGCAGTAGTAGTAGCAGCAGCAGCCAGCAGCAGCAGCAGCAGCACAGCAGCAGCAGCAGTAGTATAGTAGTAGTAGTAGTAGTAGTAGTAGTAGTAGTAGTAGTAGTAGTAGTAGTAGTAGTAGTAGTAGTAGCACCAGTAGTAGTAGTAGCTTAGTAGTAGTAGTAGTAGTAGTAGTAGTAGTAGTAGTAGTAGTAGTAGTAGTAGTAGTAGTAGTAGTAGTTGTAATACTAGCAGTAGTCGTAGTAGTAGTAGTAGTAGTAGTAGTAGTAGTAGTAGTAGTAGTAGTAGTAGTCGTAGTAGTAGTAGTAGTAGTAGTAGTAGAAGAAGAAGAAGAATACTTACTACTAATAACAATGATCATACTATTACCAGGATGATACATATATACAAATAACCGGAAGGATAGCGAAGATAACAACAAAGAGGCAGAGAATGATGGTCGCCCATTCCTGCTCGAGTCAACGCTGCGACGGCTACAGTACGAATCAAAAGGTCGCCAGGCGGACCAGGAAGGCATCCCAAACGCCGACCTGCGAGGAACGAGCCCCGTGCAGCACGCCGTGGCCCGTTGAGGGAGCGAGTGCGCCGCAGGCCAGAGGGTTCCAAAGAGGCTTTTTTGGGGGGAGGGGGCCTTCCAAAGAGAACCCCAGGGGCCTCGGAACATCGTCAAAACGGGGGGTGCAAAGCACCTGGGGGACCCCTCCTGGAACCCCCCCCTCCCCGAAAACCCACTTGGGAACCCTCCGGGCAGGCACACATCACCATCCCTGGCCCGGAACGGCCAACGGTACGCCTCGCAAGCAGGACGCGGGTGGAGGACGAGAGAAGGACGAGGAGGACGAGGAGGGGGGAGAGTGGGCAACGCGGCTGCCAAAGACGGGACCCCCTCGTCGATCCTCACGTCGGCCTCGCTCGCGATCGTCACCTGCAGCCGCGAGTGGGTGTCCAATTTGAGGCTTTCCAGAGGCCACGGCACGGGTTCCTCCTCCGTACGCGTGTACTCAAGGTCGACGTACTTCTCTATCTCGATCTCCTGCTCCTTCTCCTGCTCCTTCTCGTCGGCCTGCTCCTTGTTCTTCTCCTGCTCCTTCTCCTCCTCCTTCTCCAAGGTCTGCTCGACGGCTCGGTTCTCCTCGCCGGACACCATCTCCTTGATCCTTGCCAAGATCTCGCCCGCAGCGCACGTCGCGTTGCCAATCTTGAAGACCCGGTCCTCGAGCGCGCTGGAGCTCACGGCCACACTCTCGCCCTCCTCCCTCCGCTGAAGGCCCTTCTTGCTGTCCTCGTCCAGCAGCCCGCCGAAACCCGCGTCCAGCACCATCTGGTGCACCACGTGCATCAGGCTCTTGGGCTCCGGCAGGCCCCTGCAGATCTTCAAGTCGACCAGCTCGAGGAACACGTCTGCCGTCTTCTGGATCCCCTCCCCTGCCAGATCCGTGTAAGCGATCTCCGCATCGCCTTCTCCCATCAGGTTCCGGAACGCGTGCAGGCGCCAGATGTTCATCAGGTCCTTGAGCTGCAGGGCGCTGAACTGCAGGATGTCCCCGAAAGCCGTGTTGATCATGAGCCACGCGGAGATGTCCCGAACCCTCTGCGCTTCGTCGACTGCGTCAGCTGGTGGCCGCTTGGACCTTGGGTTTGCGAGAGTGAGCGATTCGTGGATCAGCTTCTGAATCTCAGGAATTACGAGCACGTGGATCTTCTGGCCCTTCCCGATGCCTCGCATGCGGAAGGCACCTTGGGCATAGTCTCGGAAGACCATATCCTTCCCGAGCGTCAGCGCTGCCACTGCGTCCTGGCGGTGCTTGATGTCCATGCCAGTGGTGTGGATCTGGTCGTAGAAGCAGAACCTCTCCTCCAGAGGAATGCCACAGTCTGCAAGATTCAGCACCGTCCTCGTCGCCCTGACCAGGATCTTCTTGACATCCTTCTCGTCGATGAAGACGCAGCCCCTGTAGGAGTCGTCGAGGCCCTTCCAGCCCCTGTAGGACTCCGACTCCTCGAGGCCGAGAAGGAAGCACGCGACCTCGTAGTTCGTCAGGCCTGTGATCAGCGCTCCGGTATCGATGAGCGCGCTGATCTTCGGGGCGCGGCTTGTCGCCACCACCTGCCGCATCCCCACAAAGCCCCGGATCCCCCGACAACGATGGGCGGGGCCACCTCTCGGGGGCGCACGCTTTTTGCGTCCGTCGGCTTCCGCCGCGGCGGAGACGCGCCCTCGTTTTGCCAATGGCGACGAGGGCCTCCCAGGAGGCCCACATATAGGGGGAAACGAGGCGAGAGGTAGCAGTACCCAGACATCCGACGTCTCGATTCTTTCGAGACGCGGGCCCCCGACCTCCCGACCACTTCCCCAGGACCAGTTTTGCACCCCGAATCGTTTCTTGACGGTCCCGAGGCCCGGCGAGGGCCCCGGGATGCCGCAAACAAGGAAAAACCTCCGCCTCGAGTTGTTCGAGACACCCGGTGTCTGGGTATGGGTACGTATACCTTGCCCTCGTCTTGAGGTCCTTTCTGGAGCCGCCCCGCCTGGAGCAGGGACCGGGCGTTCCAGCCTCTGCCCAGGAGCCGGGTGCTCATGACGCCCCCCGGCGCCTGCTCGTGGGTGCAGAGCGTGTGGACGATCTGGCCCTCGCTGCCGGGCTCGAAGCCGCACTTGCCGAGCTCGAGGGGCATCAGCTCCGACGGTCGGGCTGTTGCCGAGGGTGCCCCTGGCCCCAGGTGCCCCCCCGCCCCCCCGCTTTCGCTCCACTGTGGGGCCCCTGGGGCCCTCCGGGCCTCGCGAGGGGTGCTCTGGAGGCCGTGGGGGCCTCCTCGGGAATCCTGGGGGCACCTTGGGCCAGAGGCACGTCTAACAACACCCGAGACGGGGTGCCAGAGAAGCCCAGCCGGGTCTTGAAGATGGTGCTGCCGCCCAGGTCAACTCCCGATGCCGAGAGCTTCCGCTCCTGCGTCATCATGTGCGTCGGGAAGATGATGGTGGCAAGGTACCAGGATATCATCGAGGGGGACTCGCGGAGGAGCTGATACAGCTCCTTCTCCGCGGAGGGCATCTGTGCATCTCCCACCATGCCTGGCCACGGCTACCCTGTAGGCCCCAGCATGGTGCATAGACCTCCCTGGCCGAGGCCACCAGGCCCACCGAATTGGCAGAGCCCCGAAATCCTGAATGCAAAACAGCTTGGCGGCGCGCACAAGGGGGCAGGAGGAGGGCGGAAGGCTTCCCAGGAGGCTTCTTCTTAGAAGGCGCCGGCCCTACATCTAGAGACAAGGCTCGCGCCTTACAAGAAGCAGGGGTCTGAGAAGCCTGCCCCCCCCCCTACCCCAGGGCTGAAGCTAAACAGTGTATTCGTTCTCGCTCACTTTGTCGTCGTTCCACCTTTGCGGCAAAACGACATCAAAAAGAAAACGATCACGAAAACACCGTTCAGCTCGGGACCTCCTGCCCCCTTCCGCGCATGGCCGAACCAGGCTGACGCCTCTAGAGGCCTCCTGGAAGGGGGTCCGAGCAGATGGGGTCGGAGGATCGCGCCGCATCGGCGATGCTTCGGCGATGCATCGCCGACGTCGGCGACGCATCGACGACGTCGGCGCTCAGAAAGTCGGGTTCCGCATCGAGCCGCATCGCCGATGCATCGGCGATGCGGCGCGATCCTCCGACCCCATTCGGGGGGGCCTTCCTCCTCCTCCTCCTCCTCCTCCCCTCCTCCTCCTTCCTCCTCCTCCTCCTCCTCCTCCTCCTCCTCCTCCTCCCCCACCTGGGAGGCCCAGCGCCTCGCTCTTGCTCCCGCTCCCTGCTCCCGCCGGCGGACCCGCCGCGGCGGCTCGCTCCCGCGGGCCTCCGCCGCGGGGGCGAGGCGCGGGCCAGAGTCTGGACGCACGACATGGGTACGGAGAGAATGGGAACAATGCCCAACAGCAAATGTTGTCCCACGCCATGATGTGCCCCCCCTCTTGGCCGCCCCCAGACCTCACCGTCTGTAGGGAGCACGGATCCCCTCCCCAGCGACAGGAATGCCTTCTTCTCTGGGCGCCCGAAACGGGTACGGAATTCGCCTGGCGAAAGACCCAACCATACGCAGTTGTGACTACCGCAATTGTGAATAACATCTTCGCCCGCGCTCCCGATGTTGCCACAACTTCCCGCCGGAGCCCGACATGCTCAGGGAAACGTTCGTGGCCGTCTTCGCGGGCGCCGACGACGACGAGGACGGCGCCCCCCTGACCGAGGAGCAGAAGCAGGAGAGGGCTCTAAGAGCCATGAGGGAGGCTGCCACTGGAGCCTTCGGTGGAGCTCCTACGGGGCCACGATCCTCGTGAGGGGTGTGCCGAAATGGCCCGAGGCCGCCATGCGAACGCAGCCAGTGGAGCCTTCGGTGGAGCTCCTATGGGGCCACGATCCTCGTGAGGGGTGTGCCGAAACGGCCCGAGCCGCCATGCGAACGCAGCCACTGGAGCCTTCGGTGGAGCTCCCTATGGGGCCGCGATTTTCGTGAGGGGTGTGCCGAAATGGCCCGAGGCCGCCATGCGAACCCTGCCACTGGCGCCTTCGGTAGAGGCCACGCTCCTCGTGAGGGGTGTGCCGAAATGGCCCGAGGCCGCCATGCGAACGCTGCCAATTGGGCCTTCGGTGAAGCTCCGTATGGGGCCACGATCCTCGTGAGGGGTGTGCCGAAATGGCCCGAGGCCGCCATGCGAACGCAGCCACTGGAGCCTTCGGCGGAGCTCCCTATCAAGTCAAGTGAGCCGTGCCTAGACGGCACATTGGTTGCAGATCGCATGCATGAGTATATACAGCAGTACGCTGGCGTCGACAATGCGAGAAGCAAAGCATAGCCATCGTCGCCGGCTCCGGCTCCATGCGCAGGGACTCTCTAAAGATCTACGCTTCCGTGCCCGACCCGCCAAAAACCCCACTCGGTGGACGACCCGGGAGAGCAGCGGCAGCAGGAGGCAGAGGAGGGAACGACACCCGGGGGCCAGGACGAACCCGGAGCCGGGGGAGGGAGGAAAGCGAGCGACACGACGCCGGAAAGAGGAGAGGAGGGCGAAGCCCGGGCGACCGCCCGAGGGACGAGCAGGGGGGAGAGAGCAGGCAGAGGAGCGACGCAGGACGGCGGAAGAGGGGACGACGACACCACCTGGAGGGCAGGCGGGCGGGGGGAAACCGGGCTAAACAATCAGAGTAGTATGCAGCATACCCTGTCACTCTTGTCAATTTAAACAGTACCTCAACTTATCAATTAAACAGTCAATTTAAACAGTACCTCAACACTGCTTCTTTCCACGCGCGTTGATTGAAACTGCTCTGCCCGATCGTTTGTCGGACGGCCTCCTCCTGACTCAAGGCCCCGCCGTGCATGCACGTTGCTATTGTCACCGCGTGCGCGTGCATTATCGTAGCCCACTGTAACCTTGGACGCCCCCTGCGGCGTTTCCCAGGGTCGAGGAGACGGGAATTCCCGCTCCGGAAGACACTCTGTCGAGTCAGCGATTCGTTGGGCAGGGCGGACAGCTCTCCATAGTAAAACAATTGCCTGGCAAGCAAAAGCTGGCTTAAACATTCCTGGTTTGCCCTGCACCGGACCTCTGCGTTGCTAATATGGGAAATCATCGAATGTGAAATGTTAAAAATCTTACGCAGACACTGAGCTTGAAAAGCGTCGATGTTTACCCTGTCTGCCGTGTGCAGACAGAGTGTTTCGAGGCTGTAAGTGAGTTTAGACACAACGCACGCCCTAAACAGATGAACCTTTCTTGCCCTACTTATGTTGGCATGCTTCCAAACGGCTTACAGCGCATCGAAAGACGCGCGGGCTTCACCTACGCGTCGGGCAACGGATGCCCCTGTTTTCCCGTCTGCCCTGAGGAGGCTGCCTAGGTAGACCGTCGAGGTCACCGTCTTGAGCGGCATGCCCTGCGGCGTGTGGATGTCCTCGTTGTGCCGGATGCGCATGTGCACGGTCTTGTCCCAGTTGGGCTCCAGTCCGTACATGCGAGCTCTGAAGATCAGCCTGTCCAAGGAGAACTGCAACCTTGCGACGTCATTCGACACCAGCGCCGTGTCGTCAGCGTAGGCCACGTCGGCGCTGAAAGCATCACCGCTCGAGCGTCCAAACTGCGAGATAACGTCTTGCTCGACATCCCCCATCAGTGCGCTCAGCATAATGATGAACAAATACGGGCTCAAGGGACATCCTTGCGCGATGCCGGAGCACTGCGCATGCCGGCTGCTGCAGCCATTCTCGTCCTTCACCTCGAACGTGCGACCGTCGTATATGGCAGTGATCATCTGGATGTATGGGTCAGTTAAGCCAAAACGGTTAAGGGCTGCCAACAGCGCGGAGGGGTCCGCCCGGTCGAACGCCTTGGACCAATCTAGCAAAACGGCAGAAAGTTTGCTGTCTTTTCCGGCCCACGCTTGCTCGATGTACCTGTGCATGATGAAGACGGCATCCCTGGCGCTCCGTTTCTTTCGGAAGCCAAATTGGCTCGGCCGAAGGCGCTCCTCGGCGCCGCCACCAGCAATTCTGGCCAGCAGAAGCGCGGCCAGGATCTTGTAGCTCACCGTCAGCAGCGAGATGGGCCGGTAATTAGCCGGCAGAGATTCGTCTCCTTTCTTGTAGATTGAGCTGACCCGGCTGTGCCGCCACGTCTGCGGTATCTGTTTCTGCCGCCAGCAGTGGTTGAGCAATTCCAAGAGAACGGAGCAAGCGTCATCACTTCCGCGTAGAACTTTCCAGAAGTCGGGCGGGACGTCGTCTGGTCCAGCTGCTTTCCCTGCTCGGAGGTTGCCGAGCACCTTGCGCAGCTCGACTGCAGTGAAAGCCTCCGCCGGCAAGTCAAGATCACGCGCAGACCTCTGTCCAAGTGGGATGGGCCGCGAAGGAGGGGGTGGGGACCACTGCACATCTGCGAGGTAAGTTGCCATGGTCTCCGCTCTGTGCGTGCTGTCCACCAAGTCGCCCTTGACGTCTCTCAGTCTTCCTTGGGGCTTCACCCCTCTCTTTTTGAATCGCCGGATGCTCTCCCAGCTCCCGTCTGCAAGCATGTCATCCAACCAGGCCGCTCTGTCTTTTCGGGCAGACTGTCGTACCTGGCGGCTGAGCTCTCGTTCTAAAGTGAACTGGCGCGATGTCCGGGCTTGGTTTCGCAGCTCAATCAAGTCCAGCGTCCCCCTGCGGATCCAAGGCCTCTTTGCTTGCGCCTGCCAGCCGTCCAGACACTGTTCTGCTGCTGATTCCAGACATCGAACAACGTGTTGTGCATGGTCGTCGACGCCTGGCGGGGCAGGCCCCGCCGCTGCCGCCTCGACAAATGAGCCGACGAATTGTTCGGCCACAGACGGCCGTTGCAGAGATGCCGGGTCCAATCTCGGAGAGCGGCCGGTCGGCCCCGATTTTGGTATATCCACGTCAAGAGTTGCCTGAACGAGAAAATGATGGGAGGCAAAAGCAAGAGAGCGGTCAGACTTCACCGATCGAACAACGTGTTGCCAACGTTCGTCAATGATGGGATGGTCAATCTCAGCGAACTTCTTGCATGTGATTTCGCTCGTCGAGTCCGTGCCCAAGTCGTAATACGTCACCTTCTCGACAACTGGTCTATCCAGGAAAGTGTTCGCAATCGCCATGTTCAACGTAATGCGTTGGTCTGCCAACAAATGCTGATTGCTCGTGGCGTCGGGGACGCACGCAGGGTCGCCGAAGGCGTGCGGGCCGACAACCGCCGTCTCCTCGTGGAAGTTCGGCGGAAACCGGGCGTTCATATCGCCGAACACGATGACTGGGCCATGCGGCTTGCAGCGGACAACGGCGGCATGCAGATCCGTGAAGAACGAGTGCCGGACGTCGACCTCACGAGCTGATTGCGGGGCATACGCTGTCACCAGAGCGAGGGACCCTCCCGGCACACGGATCTTCAGCGTAGCAATGCGGCTGCCGAGTTGTGCGAAACCCATGACGGAATGGCGCAGCCACGGGGCGACCACAAAACCAACTCCTGCGTATTCTCGCTTCCCGGCCGAACCACCCGATAAAATGATCAAGCAACCGTCCTGCACAAAGTATGGTGCCCCAGGCACGTGCGTCTCTTGCAAGCACATGACATCGATCCTACGTTGCTTCATGATTCCCGTTATCTGCTCAAGCTTGGTCGAGTCCGTGTCGATACCCAGGCCTTCAACGTTCCAAGAGGCGAAGGAGCATGCATCGCTTGGTCTGCATGGTTGTAACTGTTTGAAATGATATGGCCTTCCGTGTTGAGGGACAAATTCAGCTGGCATGCAAGGTACATGACGGGCCCCACTCGGCGGCCAAAGGGCATCATGTAGTGAAACTGTGTGTGGTGAAGCTCGTGGCTGGCGACCGCACGGCTGAGCTAATAGACAGCTCGCGCGGGCAGTCGCGCTGCCGTGGTTGATCTGCAAACCAATGTGCCGTCGTGACCCCTAGTAGGAGCCACCCGGTCCGCCACGAGCACTGGCCGCGCTAGGGTGTCCGCCTGGCTGCTGGTGCCCCTTGTCCGTCTTGCCCTTGCCCTTGCCCTTGTAGTTCGTGCCCTTCATGCCCTTCGAAGCCTTCTCGAGCAGCTCCGAGGATTTCGCGTGGAGCTCTTTGATACGAGGGTGGTTGTGGAGGTCGCTCCAAGTCTTCCAATCCCCCTGCCACTCATAGTGCACAGACTTGTCCTCGACCCTCGCCGTCAGAGCGTGCTCGCCCCCTACTGTGACGACGTACGGGTTACCCTCGCTCACGGAGATCGTGTATGGAATCTCCCCTTGCTCCTTCAGCACCCGCTTCAAGCCAAGGCAGAAGCTGCGAGCTGCTCGTTCCGCTGGGGGGCGGTCCTGCGTGGCCCACACCTTTTTGCTGCCGTTGGTCAGGGCGGCCGAGCGCAAGAGATCGACAGCACTATCCCGAAGTATCTGAGAAGGAAACTCTGCGAATAGAATGCCAGAGAAATTGCCTTTTGAAAATGTTTTCGTAGGAGTTGGGCCATTGAGGTACGATAGCTTATCCTGCAACCACGTCGTCGCCATCATGAGGTCCCCGAGCCCGTCCAGGTTGCCGATGACCATGCTTACCGCTCGTTTGTCCGTGGTCTCAGAGGTCTGGTCCGGCAAGCGCACCTTGTTGTGCCCGCCCTCGCTGATCAGGTACTCGTGGATGCACTCGCGGATCTTCGCCTCCATGGCATCGGCCGATGGGAATGCAGGAGCCTCGAATGTCTTGCAAAGCTGTTCGAGCTTGTCCACCCGGATGTCCTGCACATTCAGGCGCTGCTCCATGGTGTCCAAGCGTTGGGTCAGCGCCTCCCTCATCTCAACGACGGAGCCGTCGAGCTTCGAGAAGTCGTTGCGGAGGCCGGCGACTGCCGAAGTTATTGGGCCGAGCTGCTCCTTGAGCAAGGCAGCAATACCTTGCTTGCATGGTGACTCGGCCTCCCAGCCGCGGCTCCTGGATTAGTTCCTCCTCCTCCTCCTCTTCCATCCCTGCGGCGTGCCCTCGAGGGTCGTACGGGGCATCGGCATCAGCTTCGAAATCCGGTTGACGGAATGGTGGGCCCGCATGGTCCGTGGCGTTCTCCTCCGGGTCACCGGGCATCTGCACGTAGCCGTCGCCGCCAAGGAGTGGAGCGAGAGGTGAATCTGGTCCATGGCCCAGGCGCGCCCTCTTGTCGGTCTTCATCTTCATCCACGGGTCGCCGAACAACTTGTCCACTGGAGTGCCGGCCTTCCGGGTGTGATCGCGAGAGGCGGGAGTCGGCGAAGGCAACATGGCTTCAAGCTCTTTCTCGAGATCCATCGCAAAGGTCCTCTCTCGCTGTGGTTTCTGAGTGGGGCTCGTCAAGGCCCTCGCGGGCACCCCAGAATCGCGTTGTTGAATCGCGTTCCTGAATCGCGTTCTTGAGCCAAAATGGCTACGGAATGCTGTACTGGGTGTGCCGAAATGGCCCGAGGCCACCATGCGAACGCAGCCACTGGAGCCTTCGGTGGAGCTCCCTATGGGGCCACGATCCTCGTGAGGGGTGTGCCGAAATGGCCCGAGGCCACCATGCGAACGCAGCCACTGGAGCCTTCGGTGGAGCTCCCTATGGGGCCACGATCCTCGTGAGGGGTGTGCCGAATGGCCCGAGGCCGCCATGCGAACGCTGCCGCTGGCGCCTTCGGTGGAGCTCCCTATGGGGCCACGATCCTCGTGAGGGGTGTGCCGAAATGGCCCGAGGCCGCCATGCGAACGCTGCCACTGGCGCCTTCGGTGGAGCTCCCTATGGGGCCACGATCCTCGTGAGGGGTGTGCCGAAATGGCCCGATGCGAACGCAGCCACCTTCGTGAGGGGTGTGCCGAAATGGCCCGAGGCCACCATGCGAACGCAGCCACTGGAGCCTTCGGTGGAGCTCCCTATGGGGCCACGAAACGCTGTACTGGGTGGGTGAAACGCAGGGAGGAGGGGGAGGAGGAGGAGGAGGAGAGGAGGAGAGGAGACGCGGGCCACCGTCTCTTCAAAACGAGGACCCAACACCACAGGATGGTTGGGAAAAAATGGGTACAATGCCCAACAGCAAATGCTGTCCCAAACCAACAGCGGCCGCTGTTGGGCAGGCGGCCTTCTGTCTCAAATGGACACAGGCCGCGGCGGCGCGGACAGCGAGCCCTGCTCAAAATGAACAGGAACTGCTGTTGGGCACTGCACCCATTCTTTCCGTACCCATGTCGGTCGTCCCGACAGAGGGCGGGACGGCGCCGGGGCCGGCCGGGCACGTGGCGGTGGTGCCCCAGCTGGATGTTGAGACGAAGCCCGGGCGAGGGCAGAATCGGGGGAGGCTGCACCGAGCACCTCTGAGGTCCCGCGGCTCCGGAGGCCTCGGGCGCCACGGCCTGCCCGGGCGAGGGCAGAATCGGGGGAGGATGCACCGAGCACCCCTGAGATCCCGCGGCTCCGGAGGAAGCCGCGGGCGCCACGGCCTTCTCGGAGCGTTCTGGAGCGCTCTGGCATGGACTTATCCCCAGACAGCCGACGTCTCGACTCTTTCGAGACGCGGGCCCCCGACCTCCCGACCGCTTCCGCAGGACCAGTTTTGCACCCCGAGTCGTCTTTTGACGGTCCCGAGGCCCGGCGAGGGCCCCGGGATGCCGAAAACAACGAAAAAACTCCGCCTCGATTTGTTCGAGACACCCGGTGTCTGGGTCCTCGTCCTAGCCCCGTCCGAGATGCCCCCCGCGGATCCTTCATCTGGTTGCCGTTGGACCTCTCGAGCTCGTGGAGCGGAGCGACCTTTGATGGGCCGATTTTCCACCACCACCACCACTACCATACCATGTAGGAGAGGGAGGAGGAGGAGGAGGAGGAGGAGGAGGAGGAGGAGGAGGAGGAGGAGGAGGAGGAGGAGGAGGAGGAGGAGGAGGGAAGGAGGAGGAGGAGGAGGAGGAGGAAGGAGGAGGAGGAGGAGGAGGAGGAGGAGGAGGAGGAGGAGGAGGAGGAGAACGAGGAGGAGGAGGAGGAGAACGAGGAGGAGGATGAGGAGGAGGAGGAGGAGGAGTAGGAGGAGCAGGAGAAGGACCTCCCCCGTCCTACCCATGGTTGTGGTGGTGGAGAATTGGCCCCTCAACCTTCCTGCCGCCCAGGCGCTCGCCCTGCCCGCGCAACACCGCGCCCCTCTCCCGCACCCAGGAGGCGAAGACCTGGCTGGACGTGCGCTCCAGGGGCTCGCCCGGCTCGTGCGCGTGCATCTCGCACAGCTTCGTCAGGATGACCTACGACGAGGCCGACGCGACGGTGATGAAATCGGGTGGGGCTAAATCGAGAATCTCTGAGATCCCGCGGCTCTGGAGGATGCCTCGGGCGCCGCGGCCTTGGCAGAGCGTTCCGGAACGCTCTGAGGGCACTCCATAACGCTCTGGAACGGACTGATCCTCGTCCTCGCCCCGTCCGACGACCTCCAGGTCGGACTCGCGGATGCCCTGGTAGCGGTAGCTGAGGATGCTGAGGCCGAGGAGCACGTCCGGGTGCTGGAACTCGGAGGCGGGCGACGGGGTGTCCTTGCCGATGAAGGGCACGGCGAGCTTGCCCCTGGTCTCTGACGTCAGCGGCTGCTCCTGCAAGCAGTCCGACCACTGCTCGTCTGTCATGAGACCGTACGTCACGCGGTTGATCTTACGCAGAACGAAAGGCATATACACATTGACCCAGTCCCTACACAGGTTCAGCGTGCACACGTCGCTCTCGGGCAGCTGCAGAATCCGCCCCTCCCTGCGCACGTGCATCACCGTCGGCTGCTCCTCCAGAGCGACGCCCCCCTCGCCGGCATGCTGCCACCCGGACGAGGGAACCGTGGCCCCGTCCGGCTCTGGACTGCAGGCGGCCTCGAACACCAGCTGCTCGGGGCTGCCACCCGGGACGCGGAGGGTGAGCTGCCAGGCCCCGCCTGTCAGAGGAGGGCGAGCTGAGACAGTGGCAGCTGGCCGTCTGTAAGGGGTCCCCTCGTCGCGACGGCTGGGCGCAGCTCGAGGAACTGGTGCGTCTCGACCCCGGGAGGGGTCCCGGGACCGACTTTGGCCTGCCGCTGCCTCACCCTGAGATCCGACGTGGCGCGAGAAAAAATGCCACTGCCACGCCGCAAGATCACGATCCCAGAGCCCCAGACCCCATCCGCTGCTGCACCAGTGTTCGGGCCGCATCGCTCTGAACTGGTCAGGGGGCCCGATGGCGGGCGGAAGTGCCCGGTGTGCAAAGCGGCAACGCCCAGATCTCAGGGCTTGGACCCGGAGGAGGAAGAAGAGGAGCAGGAGGAGGAGGAGGCAAGCCACGGGCTGAGGAGGGGTGCCCGCCCGCGCGCGCCCGGGGCCCGTCGTCGCCCCACTCGTGCAGCGGGCCGCCCCCACGGCCTGGGCTCAGGCGTGCTGCCTTCCAGGGCGGCCGCGCCTCGGGCTACTGCGCCCCCGACTACGAGGCGCCAGGGGGAACCAGCCTGGCATAGGCGTGAGAGAGGGAGCGCAGAGCACAGGCTCGCTTGCTCCTCCGCCTGGCAGCTGCGAAGCAGTGCCTCGAGGGACATCAGTGCCCAGCAGCCGCAGCAGCAGCAGCAGCAGCAGCGCAGCACCAGCAGCACCAGCAGCAGCAAGATGACGGGTTGGGTCTGCAGCCACTGCTCCACCAAGAATCGACCGACATTCCGGTTCTGCAAACAGTGCGGCAATGCATATGACAAGTATCAAAACACAAAGCAGCGGCAGTCGTCTCGGCAGTCCTCACGGCAGTCTGATAGGAGGAGCGGCCAGGACAAGAGAGAAATATCGACAAGCAGAAAGCGCAGCGCGGGCCCAATCAGGAAGACGATCAATGATATCGGCCCCATGCACCTGGCACTTGCAAAAGTATCGGACAACTGGGTTGACCCTCCAAGCACATCGGATCCTGTTCAGGTGAGCCTTTTCAAGAAGAAGCAGTGGAAGCGGATCTACCAGCTGGGTGAACTCATCATTTCATTGCGGGCTGCAAGCAAATCGGCAGCTATCGAAACATCCGAGGTGTCTGTGCTGAAGACTGGGATCCTTGCCTTGCTGCCTGTCGCTGAGCAGGAAAAGTTGCTCAGCAAGCGAGCGAGCATTGTTCAAGAGAAGTTGACAAAGGTTGAGAAGCAGCTGGCTGAGTTGGTCAATACTCGCGAGGACCGTTTCAAACAATTGGCAGAAGTGAAAGAGCAGCTCAAGATTCTTGGCACCAAGCGGGACCAGCATCTCAGCGAGGACATGGATACTCACATGGAGGTTGACCAGACAGCGGGTGCCTGCCCCCCGCCGCCACCGCCGCCAGCGGCGAGGCCCACGGTCGCCCCTGCGGCCCCAGCGGCTTGCCCGCCTAAGGCGGTGGGCAACCCCCCGCCGCCGCCGCCCCCTGTGGGACAACCCACGAAGGCCAAGGAAAAACCGCCCCAGTCAGATGCTCTCATGAAGATCACGGCCTCTCTGCAGCAGATCCTCGACCAGCAAAAGCAGCAAGCGTCAGAACTCAGAGTGGCCCAAGCGGAATCGAGAATGCAGTCCAACAAGCTTGAGTTCTTATACGTCCAGTTTGCCAAGGGTGAGCAGGTAATACCGCAGACGCAGTCAACGCCACCCTGTATCCCCCAGCAACAACATCCAGATGCCGCACAACAGCAGGTATTGCGGCGTGAACAGGTGTCTCCTGTGGGGATCAACTCGCAGACTCAAGGTGCCAGCCCCCGTGTCATTCTTTCACAAGCAACACAGCATGCAGGTGTAGTATTGCGAGGCCAGTTTCGGACAGTTCGCAGATTGAGCCCACGGAGCCATTCGACTCACTGGATTATTACCAGCAGGTCATCAAACGCCAGCAGGACGAAACACAAGCAGAACTTGAGCAACGTATTATTGATCAGCAAGCCGAGGCGTGCGATTACCCAGTGAATGGCAGTACTCTCAGCAGCGATGGCTATCAATCAAACTTGGACTTTGAAATTGAGCAAGAATGGGAAGAAAAGGATATCGACAAGCTCGAGGCGACGCGGTTATTGGAGGAACAGGCCGAGCAGTATCAGAAGCAGATCGATGCCGAGGCCGCGGCAGCCGTTGCGCCTGTTCCTCCGCCTCCTCCTCCGCCTCCGCCTCAAGTTGCAGCATCAGCTTCGTCCTCGCATTGGTGGTCATCATCCTCATCTGGGATCCCTGGTGCTGCAGCAGCATGGCCCATCTCATTTCGACCTGACCAAGTGTGATGCTAAGACTGAGGAGCGCAAAGGTTCTTCTACGAGAAGTAGTCGGACGAAGATCGGGCGGATCGCATCCGCCGTGGCAAGCCAGAGGACCTGGGCAACTCCGAGGTGGTGCGCAAGGAGGCGGGGCTTCATATACCCCCAGTGGCTCCCGCAGGGGGGGGGGGGCTAACGTCCAGCAACTTCAGTGGCGTGCAGCGGCAGAGGGCAGTCCGTTTTGCCCATGCGTTCGAGCTGCACACGCACGTCGACGCGAATGGGGTCTCCGTTGGCGGCAATTCACGTAGTGCAAGTCGCCATGAAGCAGCGGGCAGTGATGCTAGTACGTACCGCTCTGGACGTTCACTTACATCGAGCATGGAATTCACAACGGCCCCTGACGGCACGCACTGCTCAGCACCAGAGGCTGCCAGGGAGTGCCGACCGCCGAGTAGCCCACGCGCACTCGGTGGCACGCACTGCTCAGCAGGCAGTGTGGGTGCCAGAGAGTACCGACCGTCGGGGCAGCCACAGCACCGCCAAGAGGCTTTGGGGCGCAATGCTATGCTATCCGTCACTCCTCAAGCGCCATCGGGCGAAACGAGGGGACCGTTTACCCTAGATGTAGTCAACTGCATGTTTGGCACAATTGCTACAACTATGAATTCTTCTGATGTTGGTGATGTGGCTGCGGGTGCACCAGCCCAAAGGCAGCATTATCATGGTTCTGTGCCCAACGACTACAACCAGTCCGCGGATCATACAGTTATCTAGACAGGGTACCCTGCAACTTGAAATTTCAGCATGTCCCTACTATTCCTGAGCTATTTGGTCAAATACAGTGGCGGATTGAGCTCTCATGGGGCTACCGCGGGATGCAGTTGCACCCCTTTGCTGATCTTGCTCTTCGCATGCACCCGCCTCGTCCAAGCACGGGCAATGCCATGCACCATGTATATACCGATGCGTCTCTCCACCTCACCTCCCCCGAGCTGGCGGCGTTCGCGCTGGCCCATGTCATGCAGGACTCTATGGGTGTTGCGTGTCAGGGCTATGTGGCTGCGCGGGCCTCGTCGGCACACTCTGTCACCGACATGGATGGCACCTCCCACAGCACTGAGGTTGAGCTTCTTGGTGCGATGTGGGCAGCTATATACGCACTGCAACTTCCATGGGAGGAGCAGGTCTACATCGTTTGCGACAAGATGGCAAATCTTCGAATCGTGTCAGGCTGGTTCCTGATCTGGATAACTTGGCGGCTACCGTACTCAAGGATGTGCAGCGTGCCCACCCAATCAAGGTCATACAGGAGCCTGGTCATCAGAATCCCACCAACCCTTTGGGCGTGAGTGGTTTAGAGAGCCCGCTCTGTTCTCAACCCCCTTCTTCCCCTTCGGGGAGGGGTTTACCCCTCCCCCTACCCCCTCCCCCTGGGCCTGGAGAGGGCGTCTCGCGGGTCGTTGGATGGGGTCTTTTTCGACTCCTGGGAGGGCTAAAATTCGACGCCCCTCACGGGGATTCTGGCCCCGACGGGGGGGGGGGGGGGAGAAAAGTGCTCGCCCCATCTGTGATCGATCGCCCGACAGATGGCCTCAAGATTCCTCCCGGACCCCTCCCAAAGAGTCCCAAGAGGCCCCAAGAGGCCCCCAAGAGGCACCCAATATGCCCCCAAGAGGCGCCCAAGCGGCCCCAAGAGGCCCCCCGAGGCACCCAAGACGCTCCTGGAAGCCCCTGGAGCCGCCAAGAGGCCCCCAAGACGCCCCAAACGGCCTCCAAGAGGCTCCCAAGAGGCCCGAAGAGGCTCCCCCAAGGCACCCAAGACGCTCCTAGAAGCCCCTGGGGCCGCCAAGAGGCCCCGAAGACGCCCCAAAAGGCCTCCACGAGGCTCCCAAAACGACCCACACCACGACGAGGGCCCCGAACGACTCACACCACGAGGAGCCCGAACGAGTCACACCAGGAGGAGGGGCCCGAACGACCCACACGACGACGAGGGGCCCGAACAACTCACACCACGAGAAGCCCGAACGACTCACACCAGGACGAAGAGCCCGAACGACTCACATCACGAAGAGCCCGAACGATTCACACCAGGAAGAAGGGCCCGAACGACTCACACGACGACGAGGGGCCCGAACAACTCACATCACGAGAAGCCCGAACGACTCACACCAGGACGAAGAGCCCGAACGACTCACATCACGAAGAGCCCGAACGATTCACACCAGGAAGAAGGGCCCGAACGACTCACACCAGGACAAGAAACCCCAAACGACTCAAACCACGAGGAGCGCTTTCTCTCCCTCCTCCTCCGCCTCGTCCTTCTCCCGCTCCCACCACAAGGAGGATGTACAAGGAGGCGGGAGGAAGGAGGAACAGGGGAGATATGCGGGGGCAGGCGGAAACACGCCTGAAAAACACGACTGTCGGCATGCTTCGCAAGAGTTGCTGTTTTGAGATGGGCTGGTGGGGATACGCGAAGCGTAAAGAATTTTCCATGGAATGAAGCAGTTGGCTCTATTTCACGACACTTCACAAAGGAATCCAATGTACCACCAGCTCTACCCGAAGGTCCTGTGGGAGCATTATCATACACGGTAGACGCAGAGTGGCAGTTTGCGAGATTGCTGGATCCAAGCACCTCACCTTACCCTCGTTTCATCAATGATGGTTTGCACTTCAAAGTTTCAAAGCAGAAGGTTGCTTTGCACAAGGACATCTAGAAGGAGGAGCTAGCTGTTTCACGTGCTCCCACTAAGGTAAACTACAAAATGGCCACTTTCAACCATGTGAGCATGTGTGCTGGCGATGACACTGCAGGGGGAGATAGTGCACACAATATGGCCAGATGTGAGGATCAGCGTGCTCGTGCTCAGCACCTGCGGCTTCAATTGAAAGGTGAGGCAGGTTTATTGGCAGATATTCAGGAATCCTCGTAAAGTTCGAGACCGACGGCTTCCTGGCTATCAACACAGGCTCGGAGTCAAAAGGATTGGAGTGCACATTATTAATCAATATCGAGCTGTCATATGCCAAAGGCCAAAAGGGGCCTATTAAAATTCTATCTAGGCGCGTTCACGTTCTACATGCAGTGGAGAGGTTCCTGCTGGTCAAACTGAAGGCTCCCATGCTGGAGCACACGATTGCTGTTCTCCATGCACCTCATTACAAACGCAGTACGTTTGACCCCCTGCTCATGTGCGCCAATGGTGGAGAGAAGTACGTGAGACACTTGACAAGTACCCACCATCGCTTATTCTTACGGATGCCAATACACGAATGGGCAGGGAGAGCACAAGTGTATCAGGACACGCTGGGCCACAAGACCCAACGGACTACAATGGACTGGAGCTTCAGAAGTTGGCCAACCAGTGCGACCTTATGGTCGCTAACACCTTCATCCCTCGCAACCACCCCCACACGTTTCGTGCAAAGTGCGGCACACTGCATCAGCTAGACTACGTACGCCTACACAGGGCAGTTCACGATTGCGCATCGCTGTGCTACGCCATGCATGACCTTGACTTCGCCACCAAGTCACCTGATCATTGGCCGTTGATCGTCTCCATCGCTGCGGCTAAGCTTTATGTTTCTCCTGGGCCTGGTCGGCCCAAGTTGGGCAGGCATAAGCTGGCCGACCCAGTCAAGCAGGATAAGTTCCAACGTATGCTGCAGAACCTACCAGTTGGCACATGGGACACATACATCAACTGCCAAGTGGAAGACTTCAATGGTGTAGTTGTCCAAGGTACTCGCGAGCTCTTTGCTGAGGATAAGTTTTCTCCGATGAAGCCGTGCATCAAGACAGGTACTATGGCACTTATCAGGCTCCGCAGGTATGTTTGGCGTGCCCAGCGAGCAGCGCTTGGTCACTCGTGGGGGCCTGTCTTCCTGCTGGCGCGCCTCCTCCCCAAGCAGCTGGAGTCTTTCGTGTACCCAGCGAACGACAACGACAGGAAGCTGCCACATGTGCCATGCCCGTGGGCCCAGCACATGCATCTACTCAGCATGGCACGCGACCTTTTCCAGGCGGAGGAGTTGTCTATCAATGAGCTGTTTGGGGCAGCTGGTATCTTCATGGAGGAAACATCCTCTATTTTATCCTGGTGCCTGAGGCGTGGCAAGCAGGATTTCCTTTCCCAGATGGCGAAGAAGATTGGTGCGATGGCGATTCTTCACGATGGGCACCACGAATGGCTCTGGCCGCATAGGCTCCTCAGATTCAATGGCGAGCTTGCCAAGAGCTGCGACCACACATTGCTTCCTCAGAAATTCAACCACGGAGGTCTGCCGATCACTTGTGAATGTGAGTGGTCGGCGTCCCTCAGGCAGCATTCCGCGCAGCTGGGGGGCGGGGTCGAAGTTACTGAAGATGAGATCCGTTCCCAATATAACGAGCTCCCCACAGACCGCGCATCACACGTCGCGAGGGAAATCGGCTCTATTCCACCACCCTCCTGGTTAGCTACGAGGCTTCGAGGGGTGAAGGCTCGTCGCGCACCTGGTCACGACGCCATCCAGAATGCCGTCCTCAAGGTTGCCCCCGAGGCCGCCTTCCGCACCTCCAGGCTAGCGCCACAAAGACGGGGCTACTGCTACGAGAAGCGGTCATACATAAGGCTGGGTTGGCGCGTGGTTTGCACAAGGGCAAGTTGGGGAGGACCACGGCTGAGATGTACCGTTCAATTATGCTGAACTCCGATGTGATCAAGCACCACCATGCCGTCCTGCGGTCGGCCCTGGCGAAGAGCATCAAGTTCTTAATGGTGGATTCACAAACTGGGGGTATCAAAGGTCGTCGTGCTGGCATGGCGTCTCATATGGCCAGAGTCTTCCGTCAGATCGCGAAGGCCAAGGAGTTCGCTGCCATAATTATTTTTGTCGACCTGGTGGCTGCCTTTTTATTCCCTTTTGCGGCAGGCAGGTATGCCATTGGAGGGCACCGAAAAATATGTGGATCAAGTGCTGGAGAATGCGCCCGCAATTGCCCACCCTCTTCTGGAAGCGGCTCTCTTTGCACCAGTGCTGCTGGACGAACGTGTTGACCAGCATCTAGTGGCGCAGGTTACTGAAGCCCATAGGCTCACGCATTTCCGCGCGCCTGGGGATAAGCAGTGGGCAGTCTCGCAGGGAAGTTCCGGAGCAGGCAATTCCCTGGCAGACTTCTTCTTCAATGTGGTGTTCGCTCGGCCGTTACGGGGCATTAAGAACGACATGTGCGAAGCTGGTATTGCCCTGGACCTCAAGGAATGCTTAGAGGGTTCTGTTCGTGCTTTTTTTTCACAAGAGATTCCTTTAGAGGGTGATACCTTCACGGACGCCACATTTGTTGGCGACTCTGGTTTCTGTTCCCCATGTTACGACCCCAGCGCCATCAGGGGCCAACTTGCGACTTTGGGCCGTATTATCCGCAGACAGATGGTAGGATCAGGGTTCAAGCTACACTTCGGAAAGGGGAAGACGGCTGCAGTTATCTCATATAATGGTGAAGGCACGCTGAAGGCAAGGATGAAGATGGCCAACATCGCGGCAGTGGCGCTAGACAGCTCTTCTGGCGACCGCATCTCGATCGAGTATTCATATAAGCACGTGGGCAGCATACATTCTGGTGGCGGCAGCATTGGAAGGGAGATACCTCGCAGGAGGCAGAAGCATGCAGCTGCCCTACGTCCACTCAGATCTGCGGTGATTAAGCATAATATCGAGATAAAAGACAAGCTCAAGTACGCCGACGCGCTATGCAGTACCCATTTATTCTTTCAGGCAGACACTTGGGATCGCTTGTCAGCCACGACCGCCACAAAGCTGAACCATTCGCTGATTTGGGGATATAGGGTGGCCACGAAGAAATTACATAATGTATCCACTGGCCAGAGAACGTTGGATGCCGAGGTCCTTGCAATGTCCAACAGGTTGGAGTATTCGCACATATTACGTGTCCGTAGATTGAGGTACGTTGCTAGACTACTACACAACGGCTCGCCTACCCTCAGATTGATACTGGATGCCACAGTGGGTATACCATCGGCTTGGGCCACATTGGCGATCGAGGACTTTATATGGATGAGGAGATACGGCCATGAGGGCCCAGACCAAGATCCTAGTTCCGATGATGGGATAGCTACCTGGATGGAATACGCGGCCAAGGACTTCAAGGTTTTCCAACGACACCTGCGAAGGCAGGTGCTACTTTTTCAAAGACAGCAGCTGGACATATACAAAAACTGTTATGTTGTGCGGATGACCAAACACATTTATCCGGGATTGATTAACAATTGCGAGGATGATCAAGAGCAGACGAGGTTTTCCTGTTATGAATGCAACCCGTATTTTGCCTCAATCGCTGGGTATCGTGGTCATTGGACCCGTGTGCATCAGCCAGTAGACCCAGCGCAATTTTACGCCGATGGGTCAGAGAGTCAGTGGTGCGGGGCTGTGTTCTACGACCGCGCAGGGCTGCTGCGGCACTTGCGCAGACCAACGGGAGCTTGCCTTGGTATCGTGATGTCTTGCGTCGCGCCCCTGGATGGCGAGGCGGTCGTGCAATGGGTGGAGCTGGACAGGGAGCAGGCCATGGAGAAACGGAAGTCAGGCCTTCGTGCAGGTGCGCAGCTCAGGCCCGCTCTCCCTGGACTAAGACAACCAGCTGCTCCCGATGTGCGCCCACTGCCACCGAATGTTGTACTCACCCCTGAACAGCATGTGCCGCCCCCGCTCAGAGCTAGGACCAGGAGTCACGCATGTGTGCTGCACCTGGGATGGGGGCCAAGAGCAATCAATGATTTCTCTGATATTATGGGCAAAGGTACTGGCATATTCCGTTTTTGCTGTACTTTATCTGGATTGTGAAGACCCGTGGGTGACTACGAGGCTGGAGTGTACGATGTTTCTGGATAAGATGGTCCGTTGGATTCAATCTGGTGTTGTGCTGTGAGTCGTGGTTGCACCCCCGTGGGCATCATGGTCTGCGACGCTCCGACGTGCTGGCGCCGTTGGCGAGCCCGTCCGACCTGTATGCCATCCATGGGGTGCTGACCTTGTCCCTGCTTACTGGGCCAAGAAGCTGCGCAGGGAGAATGCTGGGATCAGGGCAGGCTCGCTGCTCCCGGCTGCTGCAGCCGCTGCTGGCTCTGTGGGACTATTTCTGCATTCTGTCCCCAGGGCCGACTACGCTGCGGACATATGGAGTACCGAAGTCCTGGGTGCCCTGGCAGGTCAACCCGAGGCAAGTGTTGGGTGCTTCGACCTCGCGGATTTTGGCCTACCTCAGCGTGCAGTTGGCCGAGTATTGGCGCTCCATTGCCCCCACGTTTCGGAGCTGATGCAGCAGCGTGGCCTCGCGGCTCAGCCGACGGGGGTACTGCAGAGTGATGTTTGGATGTATCCCAGTGGCCTGTGGGTGCTGGTGGGGGAGGCTATGTTGTTGGCCCAGCCTGCACTGCGATGTGACGCTACTGCGGGCTTCGCCGAGGACTCCGAGTTTCTGCCCTTCCTCGCCCCTCCCGAGAGGTATGCAGACCCGCTGGACGAACCACAAGGGTACGAGCCCGTCGAAGGTTCGCTTGTGCTGCCTGTGGGGCTCCCTCCTGCTGTATTCGGTGGCGTTCATCACATGGAGGCCCAGCGAGGTGGCGAAAGCGGCAGGGGATGAAACAAACCCCAAGCGCCGCCCCGCTGGGCCGTTGTTGCTGTCTGCAGTTGGGAGTAGTTTGCGGTGATACCGCACAGGCTATTCAATTACAAGTGCGTGCTGTGTTTCGCCTTCGAGGAGGTGGTGCGGGTGCGGCCCAGCGTGGTGGCGAAAGCGGCGGGGGATGAAACAAACCCCCTGCGCCGCCCCGCTGGGCCATGAACGGCGGTTCGCCTGGCCGAGTGCCGTGCGCTGGCTGGGCGCCGCTGACGTGGTCGCGTCGCTCGACGTATCCATAGTGGGCGCCTGGCGGTGGGACCGCACATGGAGGAGCCCTACGTGCTGGGGCGTCTTGGATTGCATGTGGACTCCGCGGGGCATCCGCCCCTTGGGATGGGAGAGAGAGAGAGAGAGAGAGAGAGAGAGGAGGAGGAGGAGGAGGAGGAGGAAAAGGAGGAGGAGGAGGAGGAGGAGGAGGAGGAGAAGGGGGAGAAGAGGAGGAGGAAAAGGAGGAGGAGGAGGAGTACTTTGAGCTGCCACTCTCTCCGCTCGCCCTGCTCCGAGCCTTCCACCTGGCGCAGCGCCTGCCCGGCGTCGCCCGGGCGGGCAAAGGCGCGGCCCTCCTTGCCCGACTGCGTGTACACGACCGGCACCGACTCCCGAAACGACACGACAACGTACGAGGCGGTGAGCCTGCCAGGGGGGGGCCCACGGACGACGCACGCGCCCAGCCACACACACACACACGAATGCGGCCCCCCCGTCCGCGAGACCAGGCCCTGGATGCGAGCGCTCGCGCAGCGCGCACTTTCGAAACCAGCGTGGGCTCATGTACGTGCACGCCCGTCTTTCGCTCCTCGCCTGTTGCAGATGAACGACATGACCTCGTCCGGGCACAGGCCGACCCGGCGCGTCTGGCCCCGGAATCGGTGTCCCACGTGCTGGCGGTCCAGCCAGAGCTTGATCCACTCGGCGACGAGCCGCTTCATCTTCTCCTCGTAGAAGTCTTCGCTGAGCAGGACGAGGTGGGGCTCTCGCAGGAGGGTCTTCTCCTCGTAGCCCTCCCTGATCCGCCACCGTGCCCCGAGGCACGAAGTGGAGCGGCCTCAGGCGGTGGAGGGTGCAAAAGAGGTCGGCGTGCCAGTAGCACGCAGCTCGTAATCCCACCAGCCCTCTGGGCGTCGGTGGTTTAGGGAGTTTCCTCTTCCACCCCTCCTTCTTCCCCTTCGGGGAAGGGTTTACCCCTCCCCCTACCCCCTCCCCATGGACCTGGACGGGGGTGGGGTCGCGAGTCGTCGGAGCGTCCAAAACGGCCTCGGCGAGGAAGCCAAAATCATTGGTTTTACCAGGATGTTGGCCCCATTTTGGCTTCTTGGGGGGGGACGCTGGTTGAACACCCCCTCTCCTGTGATCGATCTCACCCAAGATGGTCCAAAGATGGCCCCCAAGGCTCCCAAGGGTGCCCCAAGAGGGCCCCAAGAGGTGGCCAGGAAGCCCCAAGAGGCCCCCAGGATGCCCCCAGGATGCCCCCAAGAGGCTCCCAAGAGACCTCCAAGAGACCTCCTAGAGGCCCCAAGATGCCCCCCAGAGGCACCCAAGACGCTCCAAGAGGCCTCGGCGACAATGCCAAAATCGTTGGTTGTATGGCATCCCGGCCTGTGCTGGAGCCATCTTGGGCGCACAACTTGGGCCGTCCTGGGAGCCGCGCGGGCCGGCCCAAGAGACACACAGACCACAACCAACTTAGCGCCACGTTCCGCAACTTCCTCCTCCTCCTCCTCCTCCTTCTCCTCCTCCTCCTCCTCCTCCTGCTCCTCTGACTGTCGTATCGAAGGTTGTTAAAGTCTGGGTGTGAGCTCCTCCAGGTCCCGGAATCGGCTGCCCGTGTCTCCCGTGGTCTCGAGCATGGTGTTCCGTGGGTTCTCGCGTGTGGCTTCCGGTGTGGTCTCGCGTGTGGTCGCTCGCATGGTCCGCCTTCTGGTCTCCCCTTTACGGTCTCCCCTCTAGGGTCTCCTATCTGGTCTCCGTGATGGTCTCGCGTCCTGGTCTCCCTCATGGTCTGTCTTCCTTCAAAAGTCTCCATGACGTGCTCGCCGTGCTTCCCCTCACTCTTTAAAGTCCGCCGGCCCCCTTGTGGGGCCACCAGGCTGTAGGCTGAGGGCTTGCTGTTCCCTGCGCCAGTTCCAGTTTCCACTGTAACAGTTCTGCTTCTTGTTGAGTACTGTTCCTTTTTGTAGACCGCGCGAGGGGGGGAGCCGAAAAGCGTCTGGATTACCACGCCCGATTCGCGTGCTCTGAATTCCTGGGGGGGGCGTGGGACACGTATAAATACATGAAATTCGCGCCCCCGAGGCCATAGACCATCGTCAATTACATCATATTCGCGTCCCCGAGGCCATAAATCCTCGCGACTTATGCAAAATTCGTATCCCCGAAGCCATAAGCTCTCGCAAAATACGCCGTATTCGTGTCCCCGAAGCCATGAACCCTCGTACATTACGCGATGCTTGCGTCCCCGAGGCCACAAACGCTGGTAAATCACGCGATATACGCGTCCCCGAAGCCATACACATTAGTAAATTATGCTATATTCGCGTCTCCGAAGCCATAAACCTGCGAAAATAATACCATATTTGTGATCCTGAAGCCATGAACTACCGTAAATTACAAAGTAACCGCGTGCCCGAAGCCCTAAACCCTTATAAATTACACCAGATGCGCGTCCCCGAAGCCATACACCTGCGAAACTTATACTATAGCTGCAACCCCGAAGCCATAAAACCTCGTAGATTACACGCTCTTCGCGTATCCGAAGCCATAAACCCTCGAAATACAACACCGAATGCAACAATCTCATCAGAATCTCCTCTCCACTTGTCTTGCCGATTACTCGTCTTCGCGCGAAGTCCTGACGCTGCTTCACGAAGGCGCCAAAGCCTCATGATTTCGCTCTTGCATTGCCCATCATCCGAGAGAGGGGGCCGGCGGCAGGGGGCGAAGCCGTTTCGGGTTTGTTTAGACATGCTATTACAAATGCCCGAAAGACTGCCGCCATGGTGCTCCTGTTTTTGTTCTGATTGAAGCATGCTCGGCTTTCCGGCGTTCGGATCGCCCAAAACGGCCCCAGAGGCCCCCAAGGTCGCCCCAAGACGCCCTCCAATGTTCTCGAGAGGGCCCAATAGGCCCCAAAGACGGCTTCAGAAGAGAAAGGGCCTAAGAAGGGAGACTCGAACCGACATGCCAAGCCCTTTCCCCCGTGATGGCCCTCAGAGAGCCCCCTGGGAGGCCCGCAGAAGCC
>CAUYUJ010018292.1:34582-49582 GCA_963575745.1 Prorocentrum cordatum | reverse complement strand
CTGATGCTGCTGCTGCTGATGATGATGATGGTGATGGTGATGATGATGATGATGATGCTGATGATGATGATGACGATGATGATGATGACGACGATGCTGATGCTGATGCTGATGCTGATGCTGATGCTGATGATGCTGATGCTGCTGATGCTGATGATGATGATGATGATGATGATGATGATGCGGAGGAGGAGGAGGAGGAGGATGATGATGATGATGCTGCTGCTGCTGCTGATGATGATTGTGATGATGATGGTGATGGTGATGATGGTCATGATGATGATGATGATGATGATGATGATGATGATGATGATGATGGTGATGGTGATGGTGATGGTGATGGTGATGATGATGATGATGATGATGATGATGATGATGATGATGATGATGATGATGATGATGATGATGCTGATGCTGATGATGCCGATGATGCGTGGGTAGAGGGGAGGAGGATGAAGAGGATGAGGAGGCGGAGGCGGAGGAGGAGGAAAAGGAGGAGGAGGAGGAGGAGGAGGAGGAGCGCACGTCGCCTGGGAGGAGGAGCAGGAGGAGGAGCAGCAGGAGAAGGAGCAGCAGGAGGAGGAGGAGGAGCAGGAACAGCAGGAGGAGGAGCAGGAGGAGCAGGAGATCCTGCGCGGGGGGGGGGATGCAGAGAAAGCAAGAACCCCACTCTGGATGTGGGGAATGACGGCCCCCCAAAAAACTTCCGGACGTCCGCGCGGATTTCTTGGCTCTGCGGTGCGCCCCCCTTCCTGGCCCGCGGGGGCGCGCCAGGAAGGCGGCGCTCGAGGCGCCGCCAGGGGGCGGCCTGGCGCCGTTGCATCCAGGATGGGGAGGAGGAGGAGGAGGAGGAGGAGGAGGAGGAGGAGGAGGAGGAGAAGGAGGAGGAGGAGAAGGAGGAGGAGGAGGAGGAGGAGGAGGAGGAGAGGAGGAGAGGAGAGGAAGAGGAGGAGGGGGAGGGGGGGAGGACGACCAGGAGGAGGAGAAGGAGGAGGACGAGGAGGAGGAGGAGGAGGAGGACGACGACGACGAGGAGGACGACGAGGAGGAGGACGAGGAGAAGGATGAGGTCGATCCTCAGGTCTGCCAGCCCTTCGGTGCTGATGAGGGCGGCGCACGCGAACTGGAAGCGGACGTCGGCCTCCTGCTCGGCGTGCCGGAGGAGCCAGAAGCACGTCTCCTCGGGGGCGCCGGCGCCGGGGAGCGCGTTCGCGAGCTCCAGCACCTCCGCAGTGAGTCGCAGGATGAGCTGCTCGTCTTTCCTCTGGAGAGGGCGAAGACGCGGCGACATCCGAAGCCTACCCCCACCAACCGTCGATTCTCCTGCATCGATGGGGAGCGGGGGTAGGGTTCGGTTTTCGCCACGCGTGCGACGACTTCCGAACCCTACCCCCTCCGCCCATCGAGTTGCCGCAATCGTTGATCGGCGAGGGCAGGCTCGCCTTTCGCCGCCGGCAACGAAAACGGCCTGAACGGGAGCTTGCGGGGCTCCGCGCGGACTTCTCAGATCGGCGCTGGCCCCTCTCCCCAGCGCGCTCCGCGCGCACGAAGGCGGCGCCGGAGCCGCCGCCAGGGGGGCCCAGCGCGGATCTGAGAAGTCCGCGCGGACGTCCGAAAGAATTTGATGTGTATATGCCGTCTTCTGCTCGATCGGTCCTCCTGCGCTCGTGCAGCGCAGTGGCCAGCCGGCCGAGCTGCTCCTGGGCCTCCGGCGTGCAGGCCGTGCTCCTCGTGGTGAGCAGCGGCTGCAGGCAGCGCAGGCGGGGGTGGTTCTCCGCCCTGGCCCGCTCGGTGGCGTAGGACCGCATGTCCTCCTCGACGCGCCTCATCGGGAGCGGCCAAGAGGAGGGTGTCCAAGAGGGGGGGGGTGCAAATCATCACGGGCGGCATGTGCGCGGCCCAGCGGGGGGGCCAGGGACGTCATGACATAAGAAGAGGCGCCATGAAATCTGGGGAAATGTCATGGCCCCCGCCATGATATCCACCCCCCCCCTAGTCATCCCCCCCCCTCTTTTCCGCCCCCGACCTCAGCACGTTCGCGGCGATCTTGGACCTCATGACGGGGTGGCCCCGGACGTCGAAGGGCAGCTCGTGCGGGATCTGCTCGGGCACCAGGTTCTGGACGTACTGCTTCAGCCCGCCCTGGTCCACGCTCTCGAGGGGCTTGTCCGAGAAGGCCTTCACGTCCGCCTCGAACTCGTGCTCCACACCGATGCTCACAGACGCCCGGCGCGAGTTGGTTATTGCCGGGCAGCGCCAGACGTACACCTTCTCCTCGCAGGGCCCAAACACGAGCTCCTCCCGCGTGCCACGCGGCGCCACCGGAGCAGGAGCAATCGTGACAGCCTGCACGTTTTGGTTCAACTCTTTGAAGCAGACCATGCCCATCGGCCAGCGGAAGTCGGCCTGATTCTTTCGAAGCACCTCGCTGATGGCGTGAACGTGATGCTCCCATGCCTTGAGGCTCTTCAGTGGTGGCTTGCCGCCCTTCAACACTGGCCAAGACCTTAGCTGCCCCGATGCGCAACACGTAACACGTACGTAGCGTATTGATGCGGAGCTCAACACGCGGACTGAAAACGCAGGTCTGACGCGATGCGTTCGTAAGACATCGCGCAACAGCACGTGCCAATCAGCACGCAGCGTGTCAGCACGTACGTTTCGAACACGGTACGTGTTGAATTTCATGGGACGCACAGAGACATACTAATACTACATGTCCTCCTTGGAGGCGCGCGTCCGACCCGAACATCTAGTGTACCCATCTTGTAGTAGATCGTTTCCCCACCGGTGCGGCCAGAAACCGCCCGCCACGACGCACAGACTCGAAGATTTCTCGGTGCGCGCGTCGCCCCTGGGGGGCGACGCACATATAGGAGAATCGGGCCGGGCGGAAGGAGGGGATAGCAAAGGGGGGGGGGGGAGAATCAGCTTACGTAGCTGATTTTCCTGGTGCCTCCCGGCGCCGGGAGGCGCCCATGTATCGAGGAATGGGCCCGGCGGCGGGGCCGAAACCAGCTGCATGCAGCAGATTTCGTAACCCTCTTTCCCTATCCCCCCCGTTTGGTTCGGCCCGAGATTCGTGTGTTGGGGGGGCGCCGATTTCACCACGGGCGCATCGAGGCAGCTGGGGTTAAAGTCGGGGCCTGTCCTCCTACAGGGGGATTTTGGACGAGAAAATAAAACAGCCAAACAATACCCCCAAGATGGCCAAAAGTACCCCCCAAAATCGTCACCCGACGATGTTTTGACTCTTCTTGAACATTCCCCCCCTGTGGAGGGAAAGGCCCGACTCGAAGCTGGGGCCAGGACTGCTCGGGGTTGTTCGCCATTACCCGGAACAGCGAGGGCACGATGCCCCGAGCCCGCGCCTCCGGGCGGAGGAAGAAGAGTAGGGTCGCGAAGTCGTGGTCCTGCACCGCCGGGTCGACGCCCGCCTGAGCGGCGATCAAAAAAAAAAACAGGATCTTCTTCTTCATCTTGGCGACGACGACGACGACGACGACGACGACGGACGACGACGCACGACGACGACGACGACGACGACGACGACGACGACGACGACGACGACGACGACGACGACGACGACGACGGACGACGGACGACGACGACGACGGCGACGACGACGGACGACGGACGAAGACGACGGAAGACGACGACGACGACGACGACGACGACGACGACGACGACGACGACGACGACGATGCCACCTGGGTTCGACTGCGCCAACATTGGCGCGTAAGCTGCCCGCGTAAGGTCGCGAGTAAGCGTCCTCGTCTCCACTGTGGAACGCCGCGCCGGCGGCCTGCGTAAGCCACCGCGTAAAGTCGCTATGTTATCCCGCGCAAGACCCCTTTCTTTCCGTCGCTCAGAGCGACGATCAAAACGGGTCTCACGCGAGATGACATAGCGACCTCACGCGATGGCTTACGCGGGCGGCCAGCGCGCCACGCGACGCCGGAAGCGAGGACACTCAGGGCGCGATCTTGCGCGAGCAGCTTGCGCGCCAATGTCGGCGAAGACCACCCCGTTCTCTTCCGTCTCTGGCCTGTACTCGGACCGGCTTCAGCTGGCGGAACATGGAGTAGAGCCTGCCGAACTCCGCCAGGCTCTTGTTCATGGGGGTCTGGCCCATCAAAGCCTCCATGCCTCTCAACGTCGCCTCTTTCAAGCGCACCCGGTTGCGCATGCCCTGCAGCCGGATCTCGTCTTGGTCAATCTTGTCCTCGGGTCGGCCGCCTCTGATCTCCCGCAAGAGGCCCTTGCCGCTGCAGAAGAGGCTCGCCTGGTCTTTCGTGTGGAAGATGGACCCTGGAGGTCGCCTCGGGTCCCCTTCGGGCAGTGCCAGATTGATCATGCCGCTCGCGGGCGGCGAAAACGTGGCGTCCACAAACACCTTCCTGTTCTCGATGGAGGCGGCCATGTCAGGTGGAAGCGGGCGGTACCCGTTTGCCTCCAGCAGGATGCCCCGTATGTCCCCGTCGCCGCGGAAGATCTCGTTGAAGCGCAAGGCCGCCTGGGTGCGATCAAGGAAGCTCTGCAGCTCCTTGTGGTCCTGCGGCGAGCACTCGATCGCGCACTCAGGATCGGCGATCATGCGCAGGAACTTGCCCCGCTGCTCCTTGGTGAGGCTCTTGATCTGCTCTTGCGCCACCGTCATGCTCGTCACCCACTCGTCGACGAGCTTCAGAGCCCGGCCCTCCTCGAGGGGGGGGAACCATCATCCCCCTCGGCTACACGCAAAAGAGTGACCTCTGGGTAAAAGTGACCCCTAGTGCGCGGCTTTTCAGGGGCCGCGGGGTGACCAATCACAGGCGCGCAAGACGCTACGATCGCATCGCGTTCCGCGATCGGCGACCGGGGGATCCCAATGCGCCCGCATCAAAAGTCCCGCCGGCGAATGGTCCGGCGAGGGGTTGAGAGGCAGACCGCGGAGGGCTCCTCCCAGTCCTCCTCCTCCTCCTCCTCCTCCTCCTCCTCCTCTTCCTCCTTCTCCTCCTCCTCCTCCTCCCCCTCCCTCCTCCTTTCCTCCTCCTCCTCCTCCTCCTCCTTCCTCCTCCGCCTCTTCCTCCTCCTCTCCCTCCCATCCTCCTCCTCCTCCCCTCCTCCTCCACTCCTCCTCCCTCCCCCCTCCCCTCCCCCCCTCCTCCTCTCCTCCTCCTCCTCCTCCTCCCAGCCAGCAAGACACCCTGCAGCGGCAAAACAACCCCAGGCCACACCCGGCAGGAGCTGGCCCGCAGCCAGCGCGGCCGCGGCGCCCCCTCGAGGTTCCCGAGACACAAAAAGCAACTCGCCAGGATCGACATGGCACAGAGGGGGGGGGGGGGGGGGGGGGGGGGGCAAAATCAAATGGGGTAACTATCTTCGCGCTTCGCGCTCCGCGGAGCGCGACTGTTTTCGCGCTTCCGCGCCCCCCCCGCCCCGGGACAGGACGAGGGCCTCGCGCCTCGCTCTGAGGCCGCCCAGGCCGCGAAGCGCGACTTCACTTTGCAGCCTCGTGGTGGCCCCAAGTCTCCTCCCTCCTCCTCCTCCTCCTCCTCCTCCTCCTCCTCCTCCTCCTCCTCCTCCTCCTCTATCCTCCTCAGTGCTCAGCCGGCACACCGCCGACAGATGAGAGTACTTCGCCAAGTACGACGCCATCTCGACGTCGGGGCGCCAGGGCAGCTTCATCCCAGCGAACGCGACGGACAGGCCGATCTTGAGCCTGCACGCGTGAGCGTTCGGGTGCTGGTCGTCCTTGAAAGCTCCGAGGTGATCGAACACGCTCCTCTCCTTGAGCAGGAGGAAGAGGAGGAGGAGGAGGAGGAGGAGGAGGAGGAGGAGGAGGAGGAGGAGGAGGAGGGACGAGGAAAAGGCCATCCAGCCCGCTGCCGAGGCGGAGGAGGAAACAGAGGAGGAAGTCGAGGAGGGAGGCGAGGAGCATGTGGAGGATGAGGAAGCTGAGCGAGAGGAGGGCGGGGTGGAGTGGAGAGGAGGAGGCGGCAGGAAGAGGGGGGAGGAGACGGAGTTGGAGGCAGGGGAGGTCGAGGAAGTCGAGGAGCATGTGCAGGCAGAGCTCCTCGAGCTCGTAGGCGGAGTCGCTGCCGGTCGCGTTGACCAGCTGGACCACCGCCTCGTAGCTGCGCGCCGCGAAGCGCATGAGCATCAGATACAGCGCCGATCCTTACGCTTTCGCGATTCCGTCCAGACCCCCCGCCAACCATCGATTCTCTCCTGAATCGATGGGTGGCGGGGTTAGGGCTCGGACTTGCTCAACGAATTTCGAACCCTGCTCCCGCCGCCCATCGAGTTGCCTGAATCATGGATCGGCGCAGGCAGGGTGAGAATCTCGCCGCCGGTCTAGGACGGCGCTGCACCCCCTCCCTGGCGCGCGGAGCGCTCCAGGGGAGGCGCGGGAGGCAACGCCGATGGGGTCCCCCCTGAGATCCGACGCTGCAAGAAACATGCAATGGGCCCGATCTCTCCGCGATATTTTTGAGCCGGATCGATCTGTGATGGCCCCAGAGCCCGAAAAAGGGCGAAAACGGCCGGTGTGTTAAATTGCAGCGCCCCGATCTCAAGGTCCAGCGCCGATCCAGGAACTCCACGCGGACATCCGAGAGTGCATGCTTATTCCGTCTTTGTGTTTGTTCTTCGAGATCCGACGCTCGGGGCGAGCTTTCTATTAGGAATGCGGGAAAAGACCATCATCCCTGCTCGACTCAACGATGTGGCAGCAGCAATGCGAATTGAAAGGTCGCTATGCGAACCGGGAAGAAGTACTCTGTGTCCCTCAAAAAATCGGGACCCCCGGACTAGGAAGTAACCCCCCAAACATCAGTCCCACGCGGGGCTACTAGTCCCCCCTGGAATATTGGGCCCCCACCACTGGACTATCGGTACCCCCTCGTTTATTACTAGTATTGGTACCCGCCCCCGTACTACAGGTACCACTCAGACCACCTGCACTCGCGCAACAGGCCACCTCTCGAGGCGACGAGTGCCCTCACCCCTGGACTGTCAGGCCCCCCCCCCGACTATTGGCACCCCACCCCAGGCTATGGATACCTCCACCGGGACCCCTTCCCCAGACTACCGGTACCCTCCCCGGACTACGGGTGTGCCCCCAGAACTATCGAGGGACACAGGGTAAACCGACCTGCACTGGGCACGCCCATGTGCGGCTCCGAAAGTGTATGCGGATGCCGAGGAGGAGGAGGAGGAGGAGGAGGAGGAGGAGGAGGAGGAGGGCGATGAGGGGGAGGAGGAGTTGCTCTTCGAGGTCCGACGGTCGGGGTGTAGAGAAACATCTGCGAGACATGCACCTCGTAGAGGAACGTCTTCGTCCTGTGCCTCCTCCACTCGGCGCTGCCGCGCTCGAGGACCAGCTCGCAGGAGAAGGGCTCCGAGGCGATCCTGGGCCGGTGGGGCAGCACGAACGGCACGAGGATGCGCCAAAGCAGAAAAGCCGGGACAGGCACAAACTTTCGGACGGCCGCGGGGATCTCCTGACTCGGCCCCCTCCTCCTCCTCCTCCTCCTCCTCCTCCTCCTCCTCCTCCTCCTCCTCCTCCTCTGCCTCCTCGTCTTCCTCCTCCTCGTTCTCCTCCTCTTCTTATTTGTCTTATTATTCCTCTTATTACGTAGTATTATTGTTGATAATTGTGATTATTATCATTATATTTGTGATTATTATCACTACTACTAGTAGTATGAGAATTCGCATTGTTATTCTTAGTATAATGGAATAGATTATTATTGCTATTATTGTGCTGATTCGTATTAACATTATTAGTATTATTATCAGTATTATTATTATTACTACTACTGCTGCTACTACTACTACTACTACTACTACTACTACTACTACTACTACTACTACTACTACTACTACTACTACAATGAGTATTAATAGTATTACTAATATCGGTGGTATTATTACTCGTATCAGTATTACCATCATTCTTACTACTATCAGTATTATTCTCCTCTTATCATATCCTTCCTTTTCTTCTTCCTCCTCCTCCTCCTCCTCCTCCTCCTCCTCCTCCTCCTCCTCCTCCTCCTCCTCCTCCTCCTCCCCCCTCTTTGGCACACGGAGCGCGCCAGGGACGGCGCCAGAGACCCCGCCAGGGGGCCCAGCGCCAATCCAAGAGATCCGCGCAGACCTCCGACAGCTTCTTGCTTCTGCCGGCTGTTCTTCTTCGTGATGTAATAGGACCCTGGAAGAGTCAAGAAATACGAATATCGGCTACACGCAGGGGTGACCCTGGGTAGGAGTGACCTTTGGTGCGCGGCTTCTTGTGAGGCCGCGAGGTGACCAAACACGAGCGCGCAAGACGCTAACATCGCACCACGTTCGGCGATCGGGGCGCCCAATGGGGCTGCACCAAAGGTCACTCCGGAGAAGGGTCACTCTTACGTGTAGTCGATGATGCCGCGACTCCGTGGACCTCTCCCGGGGTGCGTTCCGACCCACGTCGTCGTCGTCGTCGTCGTCGTCGTCGTCGTCGTCGTCGTCGTCGTCGTCGTCGTCCTTCAGGGTCGGCGGCACCGGCCGTAAGGCCTTCGTAATACTGATACCGCGCCTCCGAGGACCTCTCCCTGGGTGCGTTCCGAACCAGTTTTTCGAGCGTGTCCCGCCGTGGTGACGAGGGCAGAGCAGCGCTGGAGGCGATACCGGGGGGTCTGCACTGGTTGGGGCCCCAGAGAATCGGCCAGCAGGGGAGATGAGGCCAAATCTGCTCAAGATCGGTTTCTGGACCTCTCCCAAAGCCCATGTGGTGCAATCTTTTACGCCGGATCAGGTTTCCTGGTCCCTCACGGCCCCCAGGGGCTCGAGAACTGCCCCCAGAGGCCCAAACGAAAGCAGAAACCTGCCCGAACCCCCCAAAATCTCGAACCTGCCCGCCCTCCCTGCTGGCCGGAACCAGCGCTGCGCTACCCCAGACGGCTCCGAGGGGAGCGAGGCCTAAACATGCGACGGCCTGAGTTTCTCAGGACGGCGTCCCCGCAACTCCCGACCCTTTCCCCGGGACCGGTACTTCTTCCTGAGTCGTTTGTTGACGACCCCGAGGCCCAGCTGGGGCCCCCAGGGGCCGAAAATAGCCCCAAACCGCCCGTCCAGATTTTTTCACGACGCCATCGTGTCTGGGTCTGGGTCTGGGTCTCCTCCTCCTCCTCCTCCTCCTCCTCCTCCTGCTCCTCCTCTTCCTCCCCTGCGGGCCGGTCAGGTCGACCAGGGGGACGGCGTGCGGGAGGCCCCGGAAGAGGGCGGCCTGCTGCTCGGCCAGCTCCAGCGGCAGCCTGGGGACGAGGCTCAGGCCCTTGTGGTCGCAGGAGAACAGCCGGCCCTGCCCCGGCCAGCCACGGCGGGGGTGAGCTCTGCTCCCAGACCCCCTCGAGTAATGAAAAAATCATGACGGGAGGTTTTTCCTAATTTTCGGCCTGCGGGGGCCCTCACCGGGCCTCGGGAGCGTCAAAAAACGACTCAGGATGCGAAGCCGGTCATGGGGAAAGGGTCGGGACCTCTGGGGGTCGACGTAATGAAAAAATCATTACGGCGGGGGTGAGCTGTGCTCCTCCCTTCCCCCCCCTGGGGGGGAGCCATCGGATCGACGATCTCTCGAAGGGGGCCTCGAGGCCGATCTGGGCGACTCCTGAGACCCCGGACCCAAACATGCTAGCCAACGTGGGCCCCAGACGATGTGTGTCTTGCGATACATGATCCAGGATCCCCCTCCCACCTCCCAAATCACATGGGATCGAGCCCCCCCCCACCGCTGGATGGGTACGCCCGTGACCCTCGCGAAAGCGTCGCCACTGGGGTCGCTCAGTCCCTCCTTTTGATCGTGGCCCACGGGGCGTGGCGTGGTGAAGGCAGTGCTCCCTCCCGCCCCTGTGGGTGTGGGGTGGCTTGTCGTCGTCGTCGTCGTCGTCGTCGTCGTCGTCGTCGTCGTCGTCGTCATCGCCGTCGTCCCCCCCATCCCATCTTGGAATGGAAGGGGGGGGCCGGTGGAAGCCTGGGGCCCATCACGTCTGCGGGAGGGGGCGGGATGACGACGGCAAGGCCGATGACGGCGCCGGTGCTGATCACCCCGATGACGATGGTGGTGTCCACGTGTCGGGACGCACATGGACATACTAATACTATGTGTCCTCCTTGGAGGCGCGCGTCCGACCCGAACATATAGTATACCCATCTTGTAGTATATCGTTTCCCGAGCGGTGTGGCCAGAAAGCGCCCGCCACGACGCATATACTATAAGATTTCTCGGTGCGTGCGTCGCCCCTGGGGGGGCGACGCACATATAGTATAAGTATGTTGGGATGTTGCCGACGTGTCGGTGATGAAGGCTGCGAGAAGTACATTCGACACGCGCGCGCGCGCGGCAACCGCGCGCGAGTGGCCCGCATGGTACGATTTGACATGGATCGCGCCCCCCCCCCCACACAAAAAAAAACGCGCGGAAGGGTTTTCGAATGATTTCGACATTCGCGCGCGAGGCGCATGTTTGGTCGAATGTGGTGAAAATATTGAAACACCATTGTTTCGTTCAGAACTCGCACACTCGCGTAGACATTATTTTGGATGTGTGAAATTACAAAACTATCGGCTTGTATGTTTCAGGACATTCGGTGCTGAAACCCGCGCGGGACCAACGGTTTTCGAACGATTTCTGCATGCGCGCGGCGCGCGCGTGCACTTCAGCCATTATGCTACAAAGACTTATCGGATATTAGCGATTTTTGATTGACGACTGTGCGCGCGTAGCGTTTGCTGGGTAAGGGGGGTCGATCTCGGTTGGGCAGGGGTCAGATGGTTTCATTTGAAGAATGAACCGATGTGGCATGAACGCATGCAGATTGCACACCCCAGGATGGACGGTCAAGTCCGCCGTCGGGAGGGCGGTGGAATCGTTCCGCGCGTGACCACCGCCCATGCTCGAGCAAACATCCCACCCACCCACCCGCAGCTTGGTCGAACAAAAACCATGCGGCGGCGATTGCGATGGCAGCTTGGCGCTGGCTTGCGCATCGCCGCAGCCGCCCTTGCGCGCAGGCTCGCGCGCAGAGCGACCAATGAGTCTGGTGCGGCCGACGCGGCCGCGGTGGCGCTGAACGCCCGGCACTTCCCAGCGCGTCTCGCAAGCCGCGCTGACCCGCGGGCACGTCCGTGCGAATTGGTGCCTCGAGCGGGCGCGGTACCATGGCGACGTCGACAATGGAAGACGCGACGATGATTCGAGCGATGCTGGTGACGAGGATGACGATGACGACGGCAACGCCAAAGACGGCACCGATGCTGATCACGCCGATGACGATGATGGCGTCCACGCGTCGGAAATGAGCGTTTTGGGAAGATTTTGACATGCGCGCGCGGCCGACGCGCACGACTGGCCCGCGTGTTACGATTTGGCAAGGATCACGTCCCACCAGCAAACGCGCAAGGGCGTTCGAATGATTGCGACATCCACGCGCGAGAAGCCCGCTCGATCGCATCTGATGAAAATATGTGAGACAGAAGGTTCCTTTTGAATTCACGAGAGCGCGCGCTCGCTGATTTGGAAATTCACGTGGCAAAGCATGTTGTATTATATGTGTTCGGCATGCTCGCTTTTGAAATCCTCACGAAACCTAAGGTTTTGGGGAAAACCGGCATGCGCTTGCGCCGACGCGCGCGCGCGCGCTCTTCGTCACATCTGTTGCAACATATTCTGAGAAACTGACGATTGTGATAATCGAATGCGCGCGCATTGTACTATTTGACAGGGGCGGCGGGAAGGGGGTCGATACTGGTTGGCCGAGCTGGAATGGCATGAGTACATATGGAAAACGAGCGAGGAGGTACAATAATATGCCAATAGCGATACGCAAGGGTGAACAGCTAAGCCCGGCTTCGATGAGGCGGCGGAATGAAATATATTTTGGAAAAGAGGGAATCGACAGGTAATACACATACATATATATATATATATATACATACATATACATATATATGTGTATATATATGTAAACACAAGACTGCAGTGGCGCTTCGCGCCATTCACCTTGGTCCTTGAAGGTTGGTGTGCAGGCTGATTAGCAGGAAGGTCAAGCCGACAATTTAGCGATAACTCCTTGTTGCCTTTTCCGGCATCGCCGCTATGATAATGTTCTTCGTTATCCTTCCTCCATGCTTCTTGTTCCTCATTTTCGACGTACCCTGCGCATTCCCCCCATCCTCCTCAGCTCTTTTTGGCGGAGTCTCCTCCTGGGAGAGCCTCTGGGGGCCTCACAAAAGTTGTTTCAGGCTTTCTTGATTAAGGCCTTCTGGAGGCCTCCAGGGCGTATGCTGGGGGCCTCTGGGGGCTTCCTCGGACCACCCTGCCTCCAACTACGGTCTCCCTGAACGGCCGGGTCACGATTGTCTTGGGGCCATCACCCGTGTTGCGCCGTTTTGGGGCTCTGTTGGACTGCCTGGAAGCCCTTTCGGATGGTTGTGGTGCGATTTCGGAGCCTCCCAGGCGGCTTCGGACGCCCAGAAGACCGCCGTCATCGAGCGTCGGGAAGCCGAAAAGAGGAGAATTCCCCAATTCACCAAAAGCCAACAGAAAATCCATGATGTTTGCCTCTTGGGGCCTTCTTGGGAATGCTCTTGGAAGCCTCTTTGGGGCCGTCTTGGAGGCCTCTTGGGCCATCTTGAGGTCACGTCGGTCACTCTTGGAGCGCTCTTGTGCTGTCTTGGGCCTCCGATAACCCCCCTGATCGCCCTAGGTGTGCTGGGAAGGCTTGGCCAAACGCCCTGCGAGGCCCGGGGGGCCGCTTCGAGGCCCGTCCGGAGGGTCCCAAAGCCCCAGATCCCGGGAATCCGGTTTTGAGGGGGGGGGTCCCCCCGCCCGGGCTTATCAAAATATAGGAAGAGGAATATGGCGTGCTCTTCGTTGTGGAGTCTATGTGGCGCGACTCGGCAGATGGTGCCTGCGCTGGCGATGTATCGCATGAGCGGGAGCACTGCTGGGCCGCCTTGTGCGACCATGCAGGAGGCCCCGTGAAACAAACAAGCGGGATACCCTTAGCACTACTCGGGGAAAAGCGACACCCCTTGGAGGGCCGACTCTCACTGACTGCCTACCAGACCACCCCAGCCCAACCCGAAGACCCGAACTTCGGGTTGGGGGGGGGGGGTAAGGGCTCCACATGTGTTTTTGTTCGATGTTTCCCGACCCCCCCCCACTGGAAATCGAGGGCAAATCTGAGCCTTCGGGCTGGCCTGGGGTGGCTTCGTGGGTGGTGCCTCACGCACGCCGCCCTCCGCCGGCCTCCGCCGGCGGAGCCGCCCCCGCTCCACCTCTCCGCCGCCCCCCCGCCCAGGGACGAGATGCGCCGTCTCCTCGACCCCTCGCGGGGCGAGACGCCGTCTCCTCGACCCCTCGCGGGCGAGGCCGCTCGCCCTCCCGCCGCCCTCCCGCCAGGGCAGGGGCGGCCAGCTCCTCGACCCCTCGCGGGCCTGAGGGCGGGGGCGAGGGCGGGGGGGCGAGGGCGAGGGGGCGCCCTCCCTCGAGGGCGACGTCGAGGGCGAGGGCGAGGGGAGAGGCTGGCGCCTCGGTCCCTGGAGGGCGAGGCCCCCCTCAAAAGGGGGGCCCGGAGGGGGGGGGGCGGCAGGGGGCCACGGCTCTCTCCCCCCCCAGGGCGCCTCCCGCTCCTCGAACGACAGGCTCAGGCGGGGCAGCTCCACCAGGTCGAGCCGGCCCAGGGCGGCGTTCCTGTGGAAGCACGCGCGCAGACGAAACAAACACACAAACACCCACACACACACACACACACAAAAACACACACACACGCACGCACAACACACACACACGCACGCTTTTGAGCTGGCGGCGCAGAGGGTCCTCAAGCGCGGGCAGCAGATGGAAGTGCTAATTGCGATCGAGCATCGTCGAAAAGACACTGTGCAAAGCGTCGCGCACTGAAGAGTACAACAGTGGGTGGTGTAGACGAGGAACTGTAAGTCCATACGAAACGTGCAGCGGCCAGAAAACCGAGGAGGCCACTCAACTCAAAGTAAACTGAAGCGGCTTAGCGCAAGCAGTCTGGTGCGAATTGGCGGCTGCTGAATCCCCGAGGACGGCGTTAGACAATGAAGCGCAACAAGAGACAAAAACAAACACACACATAAAAACAAACACACACACACACACACACACACACATCCCAGGGCGGCGTTCCTGGTCCACGCCACCACCTGCGACAGGTCGTCCAGGCGCGACAACATCCTCGCGGCGTCGAAGGCGAACGAGCCTTCTGGCGCGCAGAGCAGGTCAACCATGTGGAGCGGCTCCCGTATCCCGCTGGCTTCGTCGGGGACGAAATGCTTCGTCACATACGCCTTGACTCCAGCGCAGCGCGTGGCCCTCATCCTCCGGACAGTGACGAGGTGGATCACAAGCCAGTGGTCCACACCTGCGAAATCGGTCACCTCCTCCCCGTCCACGTTCAGCGCGTAACCGCGCAGCATGTGGCGGACAGCGTTGTCGGCATAGAAGTGGTAGCGCTGCAGCAGGCACCAAGGGAGGACACCCCTGAGCCACATCGCGTCCACGTATTGCTCACCTGCACCATGCCGAGACATGCGAAGTCCAATTTTTTCCATACGGGGTCCCTGGAAGTCCCGACTCCTTCCCCGGGACCGGCTTTTCGTCCTGAGCCGTTTTTGTTGACGGTCCCGAGGCCTGGCGAGAGCCCCCAGGGGCCGAACATAGCAAAAAACTTGCCGTCGTGATTTTTTCCGACGCGATCATGTCTGAGTGCAAGAAACGGGTCGGGGCCGCTCTACCCCCCCCACCAACTCTTCGCCCCGCGCCGGTTTTGACGGCCCAGTGGCCCGGGAGAGGCCCCGAGACCTCGAGAGCGGCGGAGGATACGTCGGCTCCTCCCCCTCCTCCTCCTCCTCCTCCTCCTCCCCTCCTCCTCCTCCTCCTCCTCCTCCTCCTCCTCCTCATCCTCCTCCTCCTCCTCCTCCTCCTCCTCCTCCTCCTCC
>CAUYUJ010018292.1:20000-34482 GCA_963575745.1 Prorocentrum cordatum | reverse complement strand
ATCATCATCACCACCATCACCATCATCATCATCATCATCATCATCATCACCATCACCATCATCATCATCACCACCATCACCATCATCACCATCATCATCATCACCACCATCACCATCATCATCATCATCATCATCACCATCATCACCATCATCATCACCATCATCATCCTGTTTCTCCTTCTCTCTCTCTCGCTTGCGCCCCGGGCGGTCGCCGCGCAGGCACAGATTCGCCCACGAGTCTCCCACGTCGACGCGGTAGTGCTCCGGATGGTCGGCCGGCAGAGCCAGCTGCGCTCGCCTCGCCATGCTGTTCAGCACTTTCAGACACCTCGCTGGCGGCGAGCGGCCAGGAGGAGGAGGAGGAGGGAGGAGGAGGAGGAGGAGGAGGAGGAGGAGGAGGAGAGGAGGAGGAGGAGGGAGGAGGAGGAGGAGGAGGAGGAGGAGGAGGAGGGGGAGGAGGAGAGGAGGAGGAGGAGGAGGAGGAGGGAGGAGGAGGAGGAGGAGGAGGAGGAGGAGAGAGGGGAGGAGGAGGAGGAGGAGGAGAAGAAGAAGAAGAAGAAAAAGAAGAAGAAAAAGAAGAAAAAGAAAAAGAAGAAGAATTAGAAGAAGAAGGAGGAGGTGGAGGTTGAGGCGGGGGCCGACGAGGCACAACCTCCCCGAGATCCCGGCGCCGCATCTCTCTCGAGTCGGGCGCTCTCGCCCGGCTTCGGGCCCCTGGGGCCCTGGGGGAGGGCGGAGGCTTCGCAGAAGCAGGCCCCCTCTTAGAGGGCCGGTGCCCTGCATCTACAGACAAGGCCCGCGCCTTCTGAGAAGTAAGGGTGCCTCTGAGAAGCCTCCCCACCCCCTACCCCAGACCCCCGACGTCGTGATTATTTCGCAACGTCGACCCCTCAAGTCTGGACCCCTTCCCCGAGACCTGTTTTTCATCCCGAGTCGTTTTTTTGACAGTCCCGTGGCCGGGTAAGGGCCACTCTGGGTCAAAACTGTCGAAAATTCTGCCACTGTTTTTTCATGACTGGCGGCGGTCTGGGTACCCCCCGTTGAGCGTGGCGCGTGGCTGACTGGCCGCGGGTCCGCCGTGGTATCGGCGGGGTTCGCCGTGGGGTCGCCGCGGGGGGGGAGGGGGGGAAGACGAGGAGGAGGAGGAGGAGGAGGAGGAGGAGGAGGAGGAGGAGATGAGGAGGAGGAGGAGGAGATAAGGAGGAGGAGGAGGAGGAGGGAGGAGGGAGGAGGGAGGAGGGAGGAGGGGGGCGCGGGGGGCGCGGGGGGCGCGGGGGGCGCGAGGAGGGCGAGGGCGCGAGGAGGGCGAGGAGGGCGAGGGCGCGGGGAGGGCGAGGGTGAGGGCGCTGGCCCTGATCGTTCGCGCTTTGGCAGCGTGCTCGCCGCGTCGGAGCTCGGAGCTGCTGGGAGGGCCCCTGCCTCATGGAGGCCCTCCTGCCCTCCAAGAGGCCGGAGGCCCTCCCCAGCAGCATCGGGGAGGGGGCCCCCTCCCGCCCAGGAGGGCCCTCCCTCCCCCTCGGCACAGCCGCCCTCCGTCGGCTGCACGTGCAGTCGACGCGCTACTACCAGACGGAGCGCCGAATAAGCAGCGAAGGGGCTCATCTGGCCAGGGCGGGCCGAGGCCACCTGGGCCCGAGGAGCGGGCCGAGGGCGCGAGCCCCTCCTGAGCCCGAAGTGGTCCTTGCTTCCGCGCCTCGGTCGCGAGAGTGCCTCCAGGCACGAGTGACCTTTGGTGCGCGGCTCGTGGGGGAGGGGCGCGAGGAGGCCGGACCGAAGCAAGCAGGTCGCTGCCGTCGCATCGCATTCGGCAATCGGGTGGGCCCAATGGGCCCTCGGCCCGCACCAGAGGTCGCTCCAGCGAGGGGTCACTCTCACGTGCAGTCGACCTCCGCGCCGTTGCGCCCCCCCCCTTCGAAGGCCACCTGCACGGGGTCGAAGATCACACCGCATCGCCGATGCATCGGCTGCGTCAGGATGGAGAACGTGGGGCACGAGGGGAAGGAGGAGGAGAAGGAGGAGGAGGGGGAGGAGGAGGAGGAGGAGGAGCAGGAGGAGCAGGAGGAGGAACGAGGGGCACTGGGCCAAGACCGATGCATCGGCGATGCGGCGCGATCCTCCGGCCCCTTCGGGTGGCCCTCTTCCTACTCCTCCTTCTCCTCCCACTCCTCCTCCTCCTCCTCTCCTCCTCCTCCTCCGCCTCCTCCTCCTCCTCCTCCTCCTCCTCCTCCTCCTCCTCCTCCTCCTCCTCCTCCTCCCCCATCTTTGGGGCGCGCCGCCGAACCTCACGGCGTCCTTGGGCGGGATGTAGCACTCCGCGGGGAACGGCACGGGCGAGCGGCCCCTGCCACTGAAGCTCAGCCGGCCGGTGCTGTGCTGGCGGTGGGCTTGTTTTCCACCGCCACCACCAGAAGTAGGTGGGGGAGGGGGTCCTCCTCCTCCTCTTCCTCCTCCTCCTGCTTCTCCTCCTTCTCCTCTCCTCTCTCCTCCTCCTCCTCCTTCTCCTCCTCCTCCTCCTCCTAATCCTCCACCTCCTCCACCTCGTCCTCCTCCTCATCTCCTCCTCCTCCTCCTCCTCCTCCTCCTCCTCCTCCTCCTCCCCCTCCTCCTAATCCTCCACCTCCTTCGGCCCTCAAACTTGTGGTGGTGGTGCTGGAAAACAGGCCCATCAGCTTGTACCTCGGCAGGAAGTCGTCGACGTACATGAATATCCGCCACCGTGCCCCCCTGGCACGCTTGGGCGTGTGGTCTGGCAGCTTCGGGTCGTGACGACGCCGGCGTTGGCTTCTGACACCGCGTCGATCGCTAAGCCTTGAACGATCGCGGCTTTCCAGCAGCGCGAATGGCTTCACCTTGGCCGATTCCAGCCCGCCGGCGGCGTTCAACCCTACCCGCTGGCGCTGGGGTCGCCGTCGCGTCGTCACGACACGAACCTACCGTGGAATGCTTAGTGGTGTCTGGTAGGGGTTTGGGAAGATTCTAACGGGCCCCATCCTTCCAAGACGGCCCAGGCAGGCCACCGATGCCACCACGTTGGCCCAGCATTGCCGCAGGACGCACCCGAAAGCCCCTAAGAAACGCCCAGTAAGCCCCAAGAGGCCTCCAGCAGGCTCAAGACATGCCCGAGACGTTGCCTGGGAGGCCCTCCAGAGGCCAACGGAATTGTTTTGGTTGTGAAGTTGTTCGATGCTTGTCGCTTTCCAAGGAGGCCCCAAGACGTCTCCGAAGAAACCCAAAACTTGCCTCGCCGGAGCCCAAGACAGCCCCAAGACAGCCCAAATAGGCCTCGTGAGAGCTCCCCACGAGTTGGGGACGAGAGCAGTGTCGAGTGCCACAGGTGACCAGTCTTCTGGGCGGTGCTCGAGGGGTCGCCACACAGACTGCTTCGCTGGCACGGTGGCGGATTTGCCCGCAGGCGGCCGGATACTGTCCGAGCCCTCCACGTACACCCCGATCCTCATCTCGCTCGAGCCGCCGTGCAGGTCGTTCGCGCTGTCCCCGACGGCCGACGTGGCGATCGGCTCGAGCACGAACTTGAACACCTTCCTGTACGTGCCATCCTGGCTGCACGGCGCCAGGTCCCCCTGACTCCCCTTCCGGAGCTCACTCATCTGGGTCTCCACCGGCTGGTCCTTGAAGGGGCCCAAGGACACACAAACAAAGGTTAACTGCTACATTCAACGGGGAACATGTTTGCTACCACGTGCCACTCGTCTAGGCGAAGCTTGAGACACAACAGAAGCCCAATATCCCAAAGGGTTCACTGGGAGGGTGTGGCGGGCTAGACGGGGAGTGCCGCCTCGAGGTCCCTGTGGCGGCTAAGCAAACAGTTCACTATGCAGTCAGCTAACTTTGTTGGGTAGGACGCGGCAAGGGAAGTCCACGTGGCCCCAGATGGGGCCCTGCCCTCGAGCACAACGTGTGGTTTCCCTGAGGCCGAAAAAAATCCCGCCAAAACTGCGGCAACGCTTATCCAGCTTAAAGTGTCCTGGGGATCTACGCCGGAAAAAATAAAAGCTTTGTGCGTTTCCTCCAACGGACTCCGAACTGGCATTGATCACGAACCCTACTGTGCATGTCATGTTGTTCAGCCAAGCTTTGCATCTGCTGTGTGTGCCAAATTTTACTGCTGCTGGGATGCTCTAGTACAAAAGGGGTACCGGCTCGCACGAGGCATCTCATGAAGGTCAGGGAAGCTCGAAAAGTGGCGCTCCTGGTGGCGATCCTATTCTTAGTATACTCTGTGGCGTCTGGGATACCCCACGGAAAAAAATGAGCGACCTGGCTGGCGGCCTCTGTCTGCCGCTATGCCCCAAGACGCACAAGGGGGACCGAGCGAGGCGGCGATAACTTCTCTGCGGGCAATAGCTCTTCGAATTCTGGCAATAACGACTGGACACGTTAAATCTTTGTCGGGGCCGTTCTGAATGTCAAAACCGTGGTAATTTAAACACCGCTTGAGGGCGGCTTGCCCGATCGAATCAGAATTCGAGAACAAATCTAAGATGTATCGGCGCCGGCGGCCGAGCCGCCTCACTGGGCAATCACCTCTGCACCTTTTCCGAGAAGTATGTCCTCGAGTCGATTTTCGCAATCGCTCAGAGTGTCGCGCAGGGAGGCCGGCAGCAAGCTCCACGACTGCCCGAGACGGGCTGCCATCTCGTATCTCTGCATCGACTTGGCGTGCTTCCGCTGCCCCCATTTCTGTATCTCCTCGAGCGTTCTGTAGTGCCTGGCCACGTATATACTCAGACCTGAGTGTCGAGCCTGGTATGGAACAATGGGAACAATGTGCTGCTCGACACCCAGGTCCTGCAGCGACATCCGAAACATCTTCAGGAACTGAGGGTAACTGAAGTCCCACACCTTTTCTTCTGGAGCCCCTTGCGCGAGCTCGCGGAAGATGGGCGTGGCACACTGAAACCAGCCGCTGTCCAGCACCACTCCGACGTCGGCCAGGCCCGTCTTGATGCGCAGCGGCTTGTCGTCTGGGAAGAGGAGCAGCGACCGCCAGCGGCGTACTCCTGGCGCTGGCGCGATGATGTTGCCGCGCGCCAAGTAGAGCAGGTGGCCGGGTCGGAAGTAGCCCGAGACCGCGGCGAGCAGGAAGATGGCCATCTGCAGCGCCCCGCGCGCCACCATGCGCCAAGCCAGCCCGCGCCAGAGGACCAGCGGCCAGGCCCGGCGGCTCCGCCCCGGCGCCAGCTTGCGCCAGCCCCGGAGGCAACGCCAGGCTCGCGGCGTCTTGGACTCGCCCTGCTTCGTGTACTCTGGGAACCTGTACATCAGGCCCGCCATCACCTAGTCGCCCTTCGACGACTCGTGGCCGTTGAAAAACAACGCGTTCATGTAGTCCACAGGGCTTCGTCCACCTGCGCGGGCGAACGCAGCGGGCGGCGCGGCTCCGCGTCGCAGAACTCCAGGAAGGCGTCCAGCTCCAGGCCGCGCCGCCTCCGCGCGGGTGCAAGCGCGGACCTTCGCTCCAGGGAGGTCCGGCCGTCCGCCGCTGCGCTGTCCTGCAGCGCCTCCGCTGCGTAAGTCTTCCTCTTTGTAGCGAGCCTCAGCAGCTCCTTCTCGCGCCTCTCGCCGGCCTGCGCGGCCTGCTGCTCGTCGGAGGTGCTACTGTCGCCGTCGCTGTCGGCCACGATCTGGCGCTGCCAGTCCTGGGGGAGGGCCAGCAGGCCCGCGTCTCGCTCTGGAAGCCGAGGCGTCGGCGGCAGCGCAGCCAAGCTCAGGCGAGCCTTCCAGTCCCGCGACCGCTGGGCCGCCGACGGTGTCTTCTGGCGGCGCGGTGCTGGGGCCAGCCTTGCGCTCGCCGGAGCAGACCGCCGCAGCTGCGGGGGCCTCGCCCCAGCCGGCGCCTGCGCCAGCCGCTCCATCTGGCGCCTCCGCTCGGTCGCGGGCAGGGGCGCGGGCAGAGGCTCTGCCCGCGCAAGCTCCCGCCGCCGCATGCGAAGCGGACCGAGGGTCAGATAATTCGGCCCTATCAAACGGTTGAGCCAAGAGGGGATGCGAAGACGTCAGGGGGCAGGCAGAATACACAGGGCGAGAGCTCACTCGGTGAAAGGGGGCCGAGACCCGAGGGTTGGCTCGACGCTCTGAGAGGTAAGCAAGACTCCGGGCTCGGTGACGGATTGAAAACGAAGGGAGCGCGAACCCTGGGGGGACCCTGTAAAAGAGACTCCGTTGAAGGTAGAGTATCAAGCAACTGTGAACCGAGGGGCTCATTGGCCCCTTCTTGTCGCAAATTCTGGATCCACTTTCACATTCCTCGCGAGACAATAGGCATGGAACCTGCGGATCTGGACGAGAAGGGCGAACTCTTTTGCTCGGCTCCCGTTAAAAGATAACACAGGTGACATGTTATCCGACAGAATCAGTTGGCGGCAGGCGGCCCCGAACACTGATGGGCGATGCGACGAATTCCCATCGCCAGCGCTCGGGTTTCCTTGATAAGGATGCCCCCCTCGAACCTCCAGCGCTGCACCTGCTTCGTGCGCCGGCGGCAGCTCGCGAGCCCCGCCGCGGGCCCCTCTGGGAAGCCTGGGTCGGCCTCCCAAGCAGCGGCCAGCTCCGCGTCGTGGCCCACGTCGGCCAGCCGCCACTCGCCGCCGCCGTCCCGCTAGAAGCCCGCCGCAACCAGCGCGGCTTCGCGGGCCCCGTGGCGGGCTGCGGGGGGGCCCCCGTCCTCGGCCGCCAGCGGCCCAGCAGCGACCTCGCGGAAGCGGGCGCTCTCCTGCACGCGGCCTGGCTCGGCCGCCATGCTGCGGGGCCAGCGGGTGGTGGACGCCGCTCCTGCCTCCAAGCTGCTGTCCGCGGCCAACGCCAGCTCGTTCCACTGCAGCGCCAGTCGCTCCAGGAAGATCAGCAGGCCTCGGAACACCTCCAGCTCCATGCGGGTCTCTGGCCAGAGCGTTGCAAGTGCGGAATAAAACTCCCTCATGGAGGCGCATACGACCGCGTGGAAAACGCCAGCGGAGGCGCTGGCGAGGCAGCGGGAACGGCCCCCTGGCGAAACGCGAGGCGGCAAGCTGGCCCCGTTCTACCCCTGAATCTCGGCCAGGGACGGGCCCCCCCCGGCCGCGGGGGCCGTCGTGGCCCCTTGGGGGGGGCATCGGCTCCCCCCCAGCCTTCCCTCTGGGCGGCGGCCGTCCTGGCTTGCCCTCGCCGTCGGGAGCCACCTCCTCGGACTGGCGCTGCGGTCCCCTCCCGAAAGCGAGCGCCGACTGGGCCTCCTGCTGCTCCTTGATCTCCCCGGTGGCGAACTGCATCAGCGCCTGCCCTGCAATGTCGCCTGAGGAGGTCGCGCCCGTGTAGAGCCGCGCGCGCCCCCAGACGGGCTTGGCGGGGTCAGAGTACACCGCCACCAGGCCCGCCACGCGGCGCGCTGCCGTCTCGAGACACACCAAGCCTCCCAGTTTCACCTGGTCGTACACGGCGGCCCAGGAGAGGATATCGCACAACACCTTCAGCTCGTGGGCCACCCGATCGTTCTCCCCCAGGCCCCATGACCTCAGGAAGTCGCGGAGCCACAGCCTCGGGTCCCCATTCGTGCGCTCCATGTTCTTGCAGGCCGTCAAGGCCGACGCGGGGCCCTCTATCGGCTGGTCGGGGAAGACCTCCTGTGTCGACTCGCGGCACGCCGTCCTGAAGGACTTGAACCTCTCCCCCTGCGGGTCGAAATCCACCTCGAGGACGCGCAGGTCTCCTCCTGGCGAGGCGCCGTCGGTCGCGGGCGGTGTCCTGGTGCCCCCGACGCCTTCAGCGGCAGCCGCATCCTCGTCGGGCAGCGCCGAACGCCCCATGCGCTCGCGCAGGTCCGCGGGGGCGGGCATCTCGGGGCTCGGGAAGTCGCTCAGCCCCATCTCGCCACGACGCCGCGCCGAATAGCCAGACATGTCCTCCGCCAGCAGCGCCTCCACTCGACGCAGGCCCTCGTCGAACGTAAGGCCACCAGCGCAGTCCCCGGCACGAAGCGCGCGTCGGCGCGATCCACCGCGGTGCCGACGGATGCGCTCGCGGTCGGCTCGGCCACGACCCAGATGCGGTCGTCCGCCAGCGGCGCGGGGGGCTGCTTGCCACGCAGCCGATGCGCTCCAGGGCGCGGCTCGCGGCCGAAGAAGTCGGCCCAGGCCAGGGCCGGCCGTCGCCACCTCCAGCGGCTCCGCCGGAGCGATCCCAGGGAGACGTGCCTCGACCAGGGCGCGGCCGCGCTCGATGGCGGCCCGCAGCTCGGCACGCGTCATTGGCGCCCTGAAGCGGTAGACTGGTCGCGGCCAGCCTGGCGGGGCGCTGCCGTCCGCCGGCATCAGCGCAGCTCCCTCGGGGCCCGAGGCTGGATCCGCGCCGGCGAAGTCCTCCTCATATTCGTCGTCGTCTGGCGCGCGGGCCGCCCACGTGCCGGGCGGCAGGCTCGGGAAGAGGAGGACCCGCTCGTGGTCGACGGGGTCGTCACCGTAGCGGACGACGAGTCGCTGCCCGGGAACCCGGCGCCTCCACCACTCCAGCCCCGCGTCGTGCGTGAGCAACGCCATCACTCACGGACGCGTGTGTCTCCGCAGCCCTGCGAGATCCACCGCACCAGCGCCGAGCGCAGCGGCCCACCTCCAGCAGCAGCGCCACCAGCAAGCCAGGGGCGCCCGCCACGAGGACGCCCACGGGGTCCTCCTCCGCCGCCGCCGGCGCGGGGTCCACCAAAGGGCAGACCGCGGGCGCCGCTGGGCATGCGGGAGCCTCCGGGCACGGCGGGCGGGCCTCGCCCGGGCCCTCGGGCGGGAGCCACGCGGGCGGGCACACCGCCTCCAGCACGCAGGGCGGGATCCCCGACGGCGCGCCAGGAAGCTGGAAGGGCCGCGAGACCAGGTGGAGCACTCCCAGGGCGAGGACCGCCCAGGGTCCAAGAGGCCCCTGGGCCATCTCGAACCGAAGAAGGCTATGGAGTCCAGGGGTCCCCCCAGTTTAAACGGTTCGTTTCTGCCATGACGCATCATGCCATTTCGTTCACAACCTTCCCGTGCACGCACTGACATACACACAAATAATAGGATTCCCCATATTTGTCCATATGTTTCGGATTTTCGTCTTCCCCCCATTTCCCAGTTGTTCCCATATTTTCCAATATTTTCGAAGGAATCGACCATTAATTGTGTCTGTGTGTTTTCCCCCCCCGAGTCCTGACCATCCACCCGTATCTCCACCGACTCCGACCCTCTCACGGAGACGACCGTCGCCAGGCGCTTGTTCCCGCCCTGATCTACCCACACACACTTCTCGTCCGCCTCGCAAGGCCTGCAGAGCTCGATCACCTCCAGCTCGTTCTTCTCGTGCACGTCAACATCGTCCTCGTCCTCCTCCTCCTCGTCCTCATCTTCAACCTTCTCGTTCTCCGTGCTGAGGCCTGGGACTGGCCTCGCCTCCTCTGCCCGGAACTGCTCGGGAACCCTCAACTGGCGGCGAGTGATTGTCACGGTGGCCGGATGGGCCTTGAGCTCGTTCTCCGGCTTTCCGGCTGCATAGCGCTCCCAGGCGGGCCAGGGCGTTTTCCGCTCCTGTGGGGAGGGCTGCATATCTGCCAGACAGAACTTGCAGTTGCTGCTGTACTCAAGGACTCTGTAGTGATGGTGGCCGTAGCTCATGATCGAGTAGACGTGCACCACCTGGAGGCTGCGGAAGACGACCACTTCCTTCCAGACCCGCCCCCGAGCTAGCTTGGGATGGCAGCCCACGAGCTCGACAACTTCTGCACGAGGATCGATGGGCCAACGCATGAAGAACGAGGGCGACGTCTCGGGAGGGGGCCAAACGAAGAACATCTGCCGGACAGGCTCGAAGAGTGACCCGATCCACTCGAGACCAACTGGTAGCTCATCGGCGTCGTACAACTCATCGAAGTCCTCCGTGCAAGGCAGAAAATTATCTGCGCTTGGCTCGATACCAGTCCAAACGCATACAGTCGCGGGGTACGATATGAGTTCGATCGTTTGGACGACAGTCGTCTTGAGGACAGTGCTACCTTGCATCGTCGGCAGCTTTCCCTCCTGCCAATAAGTGTCCCAATCGATCGCGCTGGCTTCCGAAACGATCCCGCGATGTCCTCCGTCAGCGAGGGCCTTCCCCGGGCGACTGAAGAAAACCTTCCTCATGCACATGGAGCTGAGAATGCCCTCCTCGACGGCCCGGACAGAGGTGCCGCGGATCGTGATCTCCATCAGCTGCACGCTTATCTCCATGAAGGACCTCGTGGCCTCCGCTGGCTGAACCAAGCGCACCTTCCTTGCCTCGGTGCCCACCACCCTCGCACCCTGGGAACACGCATACCGCCCTGTGGGCTTGTTCGGGTCGTCGCCGTCGACGATGATGCCCCAGTTCCCCACGGGCTCCCAGCCGACGCGGTTGCCGCCGGGCAAGAACTGGCGGACTGCCCCGTCCAGCACCGCCGAGAACACCTCGCCGCGCAGGTGGTCCCGGCACTCGTCCAGCCACTGCACCACGGCCTTCCGGTGGGTGTGCAGGATCTCGAAGATCTCGGGCTCCGGCAGGGGATCCAAGTACTTCATGTTCCAGGTGTGGTGCGCCACCAGGAAGAAGAACGACGTCAGTATCCGCCGCACCGCCTGCTCCGCACAGCGGCTCTGCGAGGAGAAGTCCATGCAGCGCATCATCAAGAGGATGTGGGCGTAGATCTGGCACATCGTCTGCATGTTCTTGTCGATGAGCTCTGGATCGTTCTTGCTACTCTCGTCCAGCTCTGCCAACCACTCGTCGAATTTCTGAATGATTTCGGCGAATCTCACACGAGCCTGCTGCAACTGCTCTTCTAAAACAGACTGGTTGCCCGGCTGGATGACAAGCCTCTCCTTCCAATTGCTCTGCTTGGCCCTGTGACTGTCTTTAGCAACCTCCAGGAGAAAGATAACAGTACCTATGACTCGGCTGGAGAGGCGCGCCATGAATAGCAGAATGTCAACGGTCTGCGACGTGGAGGACGTGGCCACATCGAGAGCCAGCGACAAGCAGAGATCCAACGACTGCAGCAACATCTTCGGCGCGTAGCCCAGCTCGAGGAGAAGCTGACCTGACGGCGTGGCCAGCAGCTCGGCCTCCTCTCCAGTCTTTGCGGGCACGAAATTTGGGTGCAAGTTCAACTGATGGGGAAACAGTAGCCGGCCAGGCTCCAACAGCGTTGCCTGCAGAATATCCCGCAGCTCAGGACTGCGAAGCGCCAGTATGCGATCGGAGCGGTTAAAGAACCGTAGCACCAGAGGCTGCCGCAAGTATGGTACTGTCAGGTAGCTGAGCAGCAACTCCACGTCGCATGGCAGCAGCGCTCCACCAAAGGTTGGCAATACGCGCATGTATATCAGGTCGTCCTCGGTCCTGGCCATGTCTGGCTGCGTGTACATCGAAGGGAGCGCATTGGAAGGCCACCGGTGCCCTGAGGCGGATGGCTGTGGAGGAGCATCCATGACCTCAAAGAGGCTCTTCCCGAGGGCTTCAACTGTAAAGTATGGCTGCGGGCGGGACATCGTCTTTTTCACGTTCCATTTTGTGACGGCGTTCAGTTGGGAGAACTTCGACCCCGGCGGCGGGAATACCTCCCGGTCTGTGCACAAAGAATACTTCCACCATGTAACGACGTCGCGATAAGCCGCCAAACCCGGAAACGCGTAGTGAATCCATGGTTTCTGTCCTGTCAAGAAATCGTGCGGGTTGCCTTGCTGCAGACTCAACTTCGCCAATGTTTCATAGAAGCTCAGGGTGGACTGGCACTGGTGCAGTTCCATGCTCCACCCACTATCCTCCCATGCGAACAGAGAGCCGTTGTGGCTCGAGGAGACTATCCCCGCATGTTGGACAACCTCGTGGAAATCCGCCGGCCACCCTGGTGGGTCCCCAGGCTGTGAGCTGTCGCGCGCGGTGGCATTCGGTGTCATAGCTGTAGCTGCTGTGATGCGCGAGATTGGCCGCCGCAGCCAAATCCTGGCTCGCCCCCGTGAGTCTCCCAAAACGTCCCCCGAGGGGAGCCCTTGGACTCTGGCCTCTGGCTCGCCATCGCTCGGACGTCCATTCCCTGTGTTTTTTTCGGTTCCGTGCGTGGCTTTTTCGCCAAATGATCAAGGATGCTCCTCGATGGTCCTCGCCGGAGGAAAAATGCACACGTCCGAGCGATGCCAAGCCGGAGGACACTCGGACGTTGCGGGGCACCCGCGCCTCCCAGGGCCACGACCCCTCGTGGGCTGAGCTGGGCACGCGCTCCCGGGGCCACGACTCCGCGCAACGTCAGGCTGGGTCCGCGGTGCCCGAGGGGGCCACGACCCCGTTCAGGCTACCAGGAAGTCGAGGTCCCGGGGCCGCGGCACCTCGCCAAAGGCCTCGGGTGCGCGCTTCCCAGGGGCCACGATCAACCGCAGACTCCACCAGCAGCGTAGGGCAATGCGACCTGATGCGCTTCCTCTTCGAACCAGCTTCTTCCCCTTCGGGGATGGGGGTTACCATTCATCCCCTTCCCCTCTCCCCTCCCCCTGGGTCTGGACGGGGGCGGGACCGAGGTGCCGGAGGGTCTGTTTTGGCCCCAGATGGCTCCAAGATGGCGCAAGGAAGTACAAGACGGCCTCCAAGCTGGCACAAGACGGCTCAGAATGGTTGAAAAAGTGCCTCCAAATGAGAAGACCCCACGACACCCCCGAAGATGGCTCCGGGTGGCTACGGAACCTCCCGGAGGAGGAGGAGGAGGAGGAGTAGGAGGAGGAGGAGGAGGAGGAGGAGGAGGAGGAGGAGGAGGAGGAAGGAGGAGGAGGAGGAGAGGAGGGGGAGGAGGAGGAGGAGGAGGAGGAGGAGGAGGAGGAGGAGGGAGGAGGAGGAGGAGGAGGAGGAGGAGGAGGAGGAGGACGAGAGAGAGGAGGAGGAGGAGGAGGAGGAGGAGGAGGAGGAGGAGGAGGAGGAGGAGGAGGAGGAGGAGGAGGAGGAGGAGAAGGAGGAGGAAGGAGGAGGGGGAGGCCCCCAAGAGGCCCAGAGCCGCACCACCGCACAGCAGGCATGGCCTGCCCCCGCCGCCGCCGCGGATCCGATTTTTTCTTGGGAGCACGCTCCGGCAGGCCACGCGCCGCCCCTGCGCGTGCCTGGGCCCCGAGGGCTGCAGGGCTGGGCCCAAACGTTGTTTTTCGTTTTGTGTTCGCTCTGTGGTTTGTTTGGCTCTACCTGTTTTCCCGCACCTCCCTGCCAAAACGAAAAAACAAAACACGGCCGAAGTCCAGCAAAACAGCGTTCAGGTCCAGCCCTGTGCTGCAACAGGCTTGAGGACCAAAGAGAGTGGCGGCGGACGCGACATGCTGAGCGGCTGACCAGTCCACCACCAACCACAGTACGGCGAGCCAGATCCCCAGGAATCTGCAACGCATCCACGACCCTGAGGCCACGATCCCTTGAGTGTTCTTCTCGATCCGCGCTCCCAGGGCGGTGATCCCGTCTAGGTTACGACGGGTCCGTGCTCCCTGGGTCACGATCCTTAGCAATTTGCGCAAACGCCGTCCTCCCAGGGCCACTTACCCTTGTAACTTACAATGGGTCCACGCTCCCAGGGCGGAATCATTTGCAGCTTACTCTTGCAGGATTGCATCAAGTCATCCAGTGGGTTCTGAGTCGCCCAGGAACCCAGCATTTGGCAAACAATTCTTGCGACAGCGCCCTGAACAGACTCCGCTAAGCTACAGCAGACTTCAAAAGAGCAGCAAGAAAACATGCACATTGCCCTGAGAGTCCCATGGTAAACCCAATGAAGCCCCGAAGGATCAAAGCCGGTTAGTTAAACGAGGGGAGGCTCCTAGGTGGAACTCTCCCGAGCCATCTTGGGGAGCCTTTTGTACCCTCTTTTGCTATCTTGGACGTCTGTGGGCAAAACCAAAAGACTGAGTTCATCGCCATTTGCAGTTCCGATCGCCGTTGCTCTTCAAATCCAAGCGAACATATTTTCGCGCCTGCTCCCTAGAAAAATGACCACTGGCCCGCGCTCTCCATGGGACACGACGCCTCGCAAATATACGCGCTCCCACGGCCATGAAGCCTCGCAGGTTTCAAGGAGGATTCGCTGCTCGAGGACGAGAGCCCGTTCGGACGCGAGCCGAGAGCCCGCACGAGAACCGACTACTATGCTTAGAGCGTCCTGGGTAGGCCTCAGGAAGCTCCAGCATGCGCGACGCGGGCAGCCATAAGGCCCGGCGAGTGCCCTGAGAAGGCCCGAGACAGACCCAGTGGAGCCCCAGTGGATCAAATGGGGGCTGCTCAGAAGAACGAAGACCTCTTGGAAGGCCCGAAGCTGGCCCCAGGAGGGCCCCAACAGTCTCCAGGAGCAGGAGCAGAAGCAGGACGACGACGGCGACGGCGACGAGGAATGCCTGGGGCAGGGGGGCGTGCGGTGGCAGCGGCGGAGTGCCCGGGGATAGTTGGCGGTGGAGGAGCGGCTCACGTGAACCACAGGCTGCGAGACCTC